>BOPP01000320.1:712478-756143 GCA_017312745.1 Gryllus bimaculatus
TAATCTGAGTTATAACACGAACTCGAGAGAGGCATTGACTTTAGCGGGACAAGGTGTACGGCGGCAGCAGTAGCAGGTAGCGGGTTCGACAGTGGCTTCTCGCCCGCACGTATCTTTGGTTGCACAGTGAACTACGACTTTCACAGTCAATCCTTCTTTCCCTAGTCGTAGATCCGCTCGTAAACTTTCGATACTCCGTTTTCCCGGCGGCGCTGGTGCAGTCGGTCAATGTCCCACAAGCATGACGCAGTCGCGTTGCGCGAAGGCCCAAGATGTGGTTCGTTTTCCTCACTCACTCTTCCCTTTCCCGTTTCTGTTGACCCTCTTCCATGTGTCCCCTCATCCGCGATATCTGCAGGATTCTAACAACCAAAGCTCATCTGTGCCGCTCCGATTCCGTGTACATGACCTTTATGCGGAATGGTAGCGCGTCTCCACACACGTTTGCGCTTCGCCGTCTCGTTGTCCCGCCGTTGTCTTTTCATCTTCCTTTGACTTCCAGGCCCCTCCATCTTCCAACCTCTGTCGTATTTTCAGTCTTGCCGCCACGCCATTTAAAGACAGTACAGGCGCACTACACCCACATCAGGCGCCTCCCGAACTGCCCCTGGTTTACGTCCGCTCTAATTTTGGCAACGTGTCCTTTGTCTTCATCGTGCACATCCAGATGCGATCCCTGTCATAAGGCCACTTGGTCCGATGCATCTTTTCTGCTAGACCTTCGCTGTGCCGCCCTTCTTTTCTCCCTTACATTGAAACTCGACCGAAATCACGCCATGTCAGATCAGCGCCATATTTCAAATGCGCGACGAATGAGGGTGAGTGGTCGTAATGCGTAAAAAGTTGGAAAAAGAAGAAAAGTGGTAGAAAAGGAAAGAAGGAATAAAAATGAGGGAAGAAGAAGGGATAGAGATCAAGACCGAATATTTACCCGCTAATGGAAATAACTATTACCCACAGAAGTAACTAGGGGACGGTTGTTTTCAAACCGGTGCTCTCGCTTCAGAAAGTAGTATTCTAATGCATGGAGTATACGGCGGTTCTTGAGCTGAACCGCCTTAGTGCGCCATCCGGTTGGACGCGTTCGTGGCCAAGGAGTGTCTGGCGGTGAGCGTGGTCGGGCCGGGGTAGAGGGTTGAACTATGCAAAAGAATTCCCGATAGGATATGTTTCATTTTCTTCGTGATTTAGCGTTGTGAAGATAACCGTGTAAAAGGTTTAAATAAAAATAGTGGGGACAGAAAGCGGGGTGGCGAAAGCGCGCAGGGTGGTTGAAGATTGCAAGGCCCAATGCGTGTGCTCTCTATTAGAGATCCGAGCACATCTGCAGAGCGTGGTTCGCGTTGCAGAAGACATGTGTTAGGTCGCTACTCTTACGCCGCGGTGGTTCTGCGTGCGACTTATCAATATCGCGACGACATTTGTTCAAAAATGCTTTTATATTGTGCATTTTATACTAAATTCGTGTTAGTTTATTTATAAAATTCGTTCATTCGGTTTTATGTCAGTCTTATTATTCAGTGACATTTACGTAGGAAGTGAGATCACTGATAGCGATACATAGCATTATTAACTTCTTCAGACTCATTAATTATTGATTATTATTCCTTATTCATACATCAATTTATGTAGATATATACTGATAAACAGGAACATGTGCTAGACATTGTGAGTGGTGACTAGTTGTTATGATTCTTGAAATACACTACCAAGGCTGCCTTCGGGTCTTTTAAAACAACTCTCTCCTCTCCACTCTTTATCTTTGACTGAATCATCATACATCTGCTTCTAGTTTAACGGTCTACCTTTTTGCGAAATGTCTCACGAGTGCTTCTGTGCCGATACACACGCCCGTGATTCACAATGTGAGGCTCGCTCGGAATGTCTGTACACCGTCTCCCGAGCCTGTTTCAATCAATATGCTACATTCCCTGCTGACTCTTGCCTCCCCACCTGACATTTTACTCGTCCTCTCTCCTCGTTGTCTTCAAGCATTCTCACCGTTCGCATATCCTATCGCCGTCGCCTCTATCTTGCCTCGGCGCTAGACCGCACATTGCCCTAACCCAAGTCATCCCTCGGCCATCTACTCTCGCTCAGCAATTCGTCGCTCACCCATCGCCTTCGGACTACGCATCTGTTTCCACAGCTGCATCGTGCCGTTCTCGTGTGTAGTCTTCGTCTGAGATTTGCCGTCTGCCTTCTCCACACACCTGCCCCAAAGTTGTTGCTCTCCGCTCTCTCCGTCATACCGGCGACATACCGTCGCATCTGCCACCCACCACCTCGGCCGCCGCAATCCTCCGCCAAGTCGCGCCTCCGCCCATGGCCCTTCGCAATAATAGCTGCAGAAGCACCGAAGTTACAGATTGCAATCGCAGAGCGGCATCGGCACCCTTCGGGAAGGAAGGAAAATGACATGTTGTATATCTAATGTATGACGCGCGTCGCGGGCATGACAGCCAGTAGTGTTTCCACATCGGTGCGCTTCCGATCTCGCGCCGTCCTCGCGCCCGTCTCCGTTGTTCAATGCGCATCGTGGCTCCCTCCCTAGAGCCCTCCAGTCTCTACATTTGCCCCGCCAAATCCCTTCCCTTGTCCCGTAGACGCCCGCATAAATTTGCCTCGCTGACACAAGAGACTCTTGTCTGCTAAAGTGGTGGTGGTGGAATTTTCTACCTGTTCAGTTGTTCCTCACTACTAGGTCTGCTAATTTTTAAGATCTTTTGACATTCATCGAGATTTCATGTAATCAAGTTATTATTGCAAATGATTATCTTTGGCTCTGGTATTCGGAGGGAACCCTGGTTACAGTGGATAATAACAAGAATCTACTAGGAATTCTGTACTTCGGAGATATTGTTAACTTCAGACAGAAAGAAATGATTATATATATATTGTTACAAGTATAATTGCCTTTCCCTCAAGTATGAAGATAAGGTTGTTATTATTAATAATAATTGCAGAAAGTATTTAAATGATTTAAGTGCCATATCTACATCTAGAAAAAATATTTTTAAGACAATCAAGTTCTAATCAAAGGAAGTTTCCTTTAATTCTTAATATTTACACTTAATGGCTTCACCGAGATCTTTTTGCCCCCTTTTCTAAGCCAGGGTCTAAGCACATCAGCGAGAACGTGCCACTTGGACACGACAAAGTCCGTCAATAAGGAAACAAAAGTGTTGGGTAATCCACAAGTGCATGATTGTTGACAAAATATGGAATCGCCTAGGATTTTCTTCTGAACGCATAGGAACTTCGAGAGGAAACGCTGGAAGAATTGCTCTATTTGAGTAATATGGTCCGTAGCTATTATTAATCTATCAAAAACGTTTCCTCGTTTTCTCTTTTTCTGTCCCTTTCCCTCCTTCCCTCACCTTTCTTTTCCTTCATCCTTCCTCTTTCCGGTATATGTGTTAACATTGAATTAATTTTTCCATCGTTTCATTTGGATTGTTTGAGAAAAAATATGAAGACATTAGCAGGATGGTAAAGTTTGTGAATGTAATGAAGGAGTAAAATGGTGGAATTATAAAGGCAGGATAAGAAAGACTATTTACGAGGAAAACCGAGCTGCTCGATCAGTTTTCTCCTTCACTGAATTTCACATTAGGTTCGGAGAGAATCATAACCGCCAATAGATGGAAAGGGGCGAGCAACTGACCACAAACACCAACGGGTTTCCTTTAAAGTTTGTAGTTCAATTTTGGGTATGCCAGGGCAATACGACTTGGCTTACCCAGTATGATCGCTAAACCATGGCCCAGGCTACCATTGCAAAACCTACCTGACCGATTCTCAGTAAATTTATTTTATGTGGCGGAAGAACGGAAATTACACAAATTCATTTTTTTTAATCGGTGAACAAAGGCGTCTCTGGTGTTAATTTGCTTACTCATACGGCAATTTCCCGTTTCCCTACCCGAACAGATGGCTAAAATGTACAACACCACCTCGCAACACTAACACGAACACTACAAGACTCACCTGCCAAACCGTTCTCTGCGAGTGAGGCGCAATGTCTGCATGCCGCCGCGGCGAGCAGCGGGTTGTCGAGGGCAGCACACTTTGTTTTAATTGGGCGCCCGCAGGGACGGTCTCTATCAAATTTTCGAAGGGCAAGGTGCGTGCTGCGCGACACCTCGGCGGGGGCGCCGCGCGCGCCCGCGGTCCGGAATTCTCAATTTGGCCGAGTATGTAACTTCCCCCTCCCGCCCCTCTGAACACGACCCCCTTGAGCCTGGCGGCTGCGCGCAGCTGGGCTCGGTAGAGTGTCTTCGCCGCGGCGCGTTCACACGCCGCGTTCCGAGCCATGCCTCGCGTCTCGCTTCGCGGACCGCCCGTCGCACAGGAGCCCAAGGGCGGAGGTCGTCGGCGATTTACGAAGCATTCAGGCCTCTTTTTAATCAGTTGCCGTTGCAGTACAAACAGTATGCTTCGTAAGATATTAAATATAGCGTATTATTACCACCTAAAAAATTATAGAAATATAAGACCTTCGTTCAACATTTAACCGTTCTGAAAATCCCAGTTCGCTCCAACAAGAATTAATTCGGGCCTTCTAAAAGATCTTTAAGTCCCCCGCCAAGCTAGAGACCATTTTGTGATATTTTCTTTTCCTATATCTTGCTGACATCTTGTAATTATTCACCTTTCACAACAATTAACAAAATCACCATAGAGGTCACGCATGGGGATGTCCTCGTGTCGAATCGGATAATGATAGTGTGCTAATTATATAAGTTACTTGTAACTTCCAGCCACTATTGATTTTTAATTGAACGATAATACCTTGCAAACGTGGTACTTCCATCGTGATCTGTAAACATACAATTACATAATTAGTACAATGGCCGCGAGCAAAGTGACTAGAAGCACAGCGCATTGACTGCCCATTCGGGAAGGGCCACTGGTTCAATCCCATGCTTGAAACTAATTCTGACCGGGGGTTCTGTGGTTCCCTCGGTCATTCCAGGCAAATCTGGGGATGGTCTCACTGAAAGGCCACGAATCGCGTAAAAGCCGATGTCACTGGTCTTTCAACATCCCCTCACTCCGTCTTCCTTGTTTGTGTAGTATTGCAGCCTTTGCCTCTATCAGAAATTAAGAAATTTAATTATTAACCAATTTTCTGCAATTTGCCTTTTTGGGTTAAAATATTCGCTTCATTTGGTTTTTTTAAAGTGATTTGCTTGGTGAAAGCCGAAAAGTTGCTAATTTTTAACGTAATCATAATTAGCTTGTCTCTTGTAACAGTAATAGTTTTCTGAGTAACAGGATGTTTGGAACATTACACATAGGTTTTCAAATTATATTAATTAATATATCAAGCATTACTGACAGATTACCTGGAATGATAATGTCAAACGATCTACTCGACCCGGACGATTATGGACGATTAATTGTTCTCTCCGATAATGGATTATCACAAAATTTCTGCTGCCCACCTCGGGAATTACGGGATATTTGAGGCCTAAATTAATTTTGCTTTATGGTTTGCCAATTCAACATGTTTCCAGTAGCCATGAATACTTTAATTAATACTTTTCCATATTTCTCGAGAATATTTATACGTGCTATTGTTTTCATTATTTAATGCCAGTAAGAACCTGCCTTAATTATTTGCTATTACTGAGTTATCGAAAGAATGAGTATGCAGAGTTATATGCCGTCCATCTTTATTCCTTATTTGACTATTCCCCAATTAGGTGGTACATGTAAGAAGTGTCCTTATCCAAATGTTGTAAGATGTATATGTGTCTGACATTCCATAATTAGGAATTCGACTATGGTAGTAATAATACAGTAAATATGTATAAGCGTGGTGTTATGTTTATTGGTTTAGTTGGCAATGGTATTGAATAAGCGCAGAAAATAATGCATGAGTGTAAGCCCATCTATGGTTTTATGGTATCATTAATAGTATTTTTTAAATTATATTATATTAAGCTTCTATACTGATAACTTTCGTGCTGTTCTACCTTTTTGTTTATCGGTGATTGTAAGTTTATTGTGTTTTATTTTATTTTGTTTTAATTAAACCTCTTTTTTTCTATCTTCCACCTGGCCAATCAGCAATGGTAGGAAGAAAATAAATAATTATTTTATTATTATATCATCAAACGTCACGCTGGTGAGTTTTATTTATGTTCATTGAAACGCATGTTTCATTTGAATTTAAGTATTAACGTTTATAAATTAGTACAATTTTTATCACAATCTTGGTCATAATCTTTTAATGATATTTGAATACACGGAGAATATTACATTGTAGATGAAAATTCATAAAATTATTTTTAATTAAGTATATTTTTTATTTGTATGCAATTAATGTTTATGTTGTTTTTTACTTTTGACTTGTTTTAGATAGTGAATACAATGTAAATATCTCAACGCAAGTCGGACGAGAAATGGAAAATGCTGCTGGGCGACACTGACAACAAATGCGTGAATTTCCTAACGCCTTTAGCGTAAACAAGTACAGATTGCTAACATATCCAAAGATTATTTAACTTGACACATGTCACAAAACACAGTGTCTTCAAATTTTCTTCAAAGTTTTTAAAATATTTAATTTTTGCATATACAAGAATTTGCATAATGCTTGTCGCTAAACCTTACGAGTTCATACGACCCAAAGACAAAAGCTCATTAAAATTCATCAAATGCAACGCCATCAAAATAATCCCTTTGAGTTTCTTCGCAGAAACGCGGATTGACACCGCTCAAGCATTCAATGTCTTGGCTGAGCCTCCGTCCGCCACTCGAAGCCCTCTCCGGCCGCGCGCCGTTGCCGCTCCTTCCCTTCCCCCTCCCCGCGGAGCCTTCGCTTGACAGCAAAGGGGCGCAATGAAGCGCGCGGCGCGACGCCCAAATCCTTCAGTGGTTTCGTTTCTAATTGACATGTTCAAACCGCGCGTGGCGCTCGTTTGTCACTATTCGCCAACGCCGGCGAACTGGTCGAAAGGCCTGTGTGTTTGGAACGCGCCATCGGCGAGGGTGGGTCGCGCGTGTAATAGTCGCCAAACCGCCCGGCCGGTTGGCCGCCGCGCCCCGCCCCCGCCCTGTCGCGAGCTGCAGCCGTTGGATAGCGCCCCCTGCGGCTGCAAACGCCGGCCGAGCGGCGGTGGAACGCAAAGCGGGAACTGGCTCTGTGGGATGGGAAAATTGGGAGGGACTGGGCCGGAAAGGGCGGAGTGGTGTGTAATGAGAAGGGGAGGAAAGGAAGTGAGCGGGGAAGACCAGGGGTGAAGCGGAAGGAGGAGGCGGGAAAGGGGTTTCGGAAGGGAACGTTCAGTGTGGTGCTATGCGAGGGGGTGGGAAATGGAGATAATATGGAAAAAGCGGCGGGAAATGCGGAGGATGTGGAGTGTGGAGCGGGAGAGTGGGCTCGTGGCGGGGCGGATCTGCGAGAGCCGTGAAGTCACCAGGTGCAGGAGGCTCCGGGAGAGGCCACGGGAGGGGTTGCGCTAATGGCGCCTGCGAGGGCTGGCCTGCCGGGCCTGCCGTTTTACGACGCTGCGCCGGACCGCGGGGACATTCGAAACTGCGGTCTCCTGCACTCTCTACATATAAGTTTTCTCTGATCTTTGCCTGTGTCTTATCCCGTATTTCCGCTGTCAAGTCACTTGTTTTTTTTTTTTTTATTTTGCTTCTCCAAATCTGCGCTTAATTTTTAACAACGGAATGGTTTTGAAGACAAATAATACAATAAGTTACGATTGCTTTAGAAAGTAAACATTCTGCCAACAGCACACAAATATCAAATAAGTAGACTTAACGAAAGTTTGGAATATTAAACTTGTTTTAAACTAAAAAACTAAATTTTTCTTTCAATCATCTAATTTTAGCGTTTTTTACAGCTGCTCGTTTATCGCATCCGACTGCCATGCTTCGTTACTCCAAATAGGTCGCTTTTCTCCATTTTCTCTTTTTTTTATTGCTTCATTTCATTGGCCCATATTCCGTTTCTTCTCGTAATTTGCCTTATATCTTCTTCCGATTGGGTTTATCCCATTCACAATTTGGTTGGAGTCTATCCAATTTTTCAACCTTGTCATGTGTGCATACCATTTTATTTTTATTTTGATCGTCTTGTTCATGGTAGTGTTATTTTCTTATTTCAATCATTTGTTATTTTGGTTAACAGAGAAAGTTACATCTTCGCCATCTTATGTTGCGTTAAAGTTTTCTGCTTCAATATTGTTCTGGTGGTCCAGAGCGTCTCTCCCTATATTCAGTATTTTTTCTTTGAAAATTAAGAAAAAAGGAAGCATGGCATGTTCAAAAAGATATGTAGTGATGATATGGTGATATGAATTAATTCTTGATATTTGCCTGAGACTCCATTGGCATTACACGAATAACAACAGATAACTGAACTCATTATCTATTATGCTGCAACCGCAAGTAGTGGGTAATAGTAATACGACAAATATCGATGTTATAAACAATTGCTTCTAACAACTAAACAGTTGCTGTAACATTTTTTGAATGTGCCAGTAAATTTAAGTAAATGTTTGCCACTCTTCATAATGTGTAATAGGTTAGCTTTCATTGCGCGTACTTTTGTAATAACAAACAGATTTCCAATGAAATATAAGGTTTAGACTAAGAAAAATTAAAGCAACCTAGGCAACGCAGTAACCAAGCCCACGTGTGGTAATTTGCAACTGAATCTAAACTTCCACAGTATTTAATCTCATAGTAATGGTTTAATAGGGGGTTTTGGAAAATGGTAAAGGTAAGATGGATAGAATTTAATGTAACAGAAGGGTTTTTCTTTTTGCAGTATAACCGGTATACCAGCATTCGACCGTAATCGTAATATGTTTACAGCAAACAAATCCAGGTGAAGATTCGGATGAGCAGCTAGTCAATGCCTTGCGAACATCAGTTAGAACCCGTAAATAATGAAACAGCTAACGTAAGTTTGATTGAGTCTGTTTAGTTGGGCTTACACGTATACAACGATGATCATGCCATTGAAAATTGCCCTGGGCTTGTTGCAATAGAAATAGGGCGAGCCGTCTTTGAATCAAAGAGAACTTGGATAAGGAGGATGTACCGTCGGGGATGATCTGTCACACGGACCTACTTAGATATACTAACTACGAAGTACTGTCTACCTCATATTTACTGTCATTGTATTAATGCTAATGGCAATACATGGGACCACTCGTACTAATATTTAATGGTTTTTAAAATTTAAGTTATTAATAAAAATGGACAGTTTACTGTTCCCGAATTGAAATAGAGATCACGCTCAAACGCTCATAATAATAAGTTCCCTGTACATTGCGAGTCTTTAATACTCTCTATAGGTATGATTTTATTGGATATATATTCTTCTAAATGAAACAAATTTTAAGTAGGTGATGTATGTATGAGAAATGGAGAAAGAAAATTGAGACTTTTCTTCCAGCTATTATTATTCTCTTTCGCATCATTTTAAGAATGTAAGATAATAGTGTAATGTAAGAACATTCAGTAGTGGTCAGCTAAGGGCTTGATGCGGAGTCCTAGTGTAAATGAATAGCATTGCGATTAAATTGGCAGAAAGGAATGATCAGAATAACACAAACGCCTAGAAACGCCGCAAATGAACAATCGAGTCTTGGTTGAATTAGAGGAAATGGTGAGAAAGACTAATTTTCAGAAAGGAAGCCATCTATGGATTTAAGATATTTTAGAAGATTATCTGGTGTGGGCTATGATCACATGGTTTTCTCCCACGATATCATACAAATTATATAGAACATGCATTGAGGCATTTTTTTTCCCATTTTTCTTTTCGTTTCTTTTTTTTTACTTGTTCAATATCTCGGGATCATAAATGTTACAAATATGTAATTCCTGCAAATGAATCAGAGAAATAATGGTTTGATTTTTAACTTATTTTAGTCATTATTTAGTTTACAAATGATTGCAACAGCATTCGAAAAATTTAAGAGATTTCTTCATTATAACTGCGAAAAAATATAGTTTGTGAAGTATGGAGTGATTTGCAAACTAACTGAGCGAATATTATATTTCATGATTAATATTTTGCTTGTTACTTTTCGAATTCATTGAAACTTTTATTATGAGAGAGGAAAGCCTCAAAATTAGTGAAAGTCACTCCAATTACCCATCCAGCAGCCACGTCCATGAGAGTGAAACAAAATAATATTGAAGTGAGATTTTCGCTACGAATGGTTTGCAATGTTTTTACAGCGAATTTTCAAGCTCATTCGCAAATAACATTACATATTCATACATTAAATGTTTTTGTATACTCCATGAGTTTAAAAAAAAATCCGTTTACCAATTATTTCAAAGACCCTTTAAGAGTTGAGAATTGTTACAACGCTTGGGAGATGTCCTTGAATCGCTTCTGTTGGTTTACAGTCAATAGCCTTACTCTGCTCAGATAGCAAACGCTAGCGTTTCGACTGGTTCTGTATTTTGCCTTAACGTGACGTTTGTTAACGTGGTCCCTTAACGTAACGTGGAACGTAAACGAAACGTTGCAATTATCAACATGAAGCGGTTTTGGGGCGGTCTTTTACTTTCAAGCAAAACTTTACCCTGGTCTGTTCTGGTAAAGAAAAGTGAAATAAATTCTTCCTTCATTGTGTAATAAAGTACTCGCGAACCACATCTCTGGGTTTGGTCTGAATCCATGTTTTTTGGGTGTCTTGTTTAGCGACAAATTTGCTTGACCACAACGGCTGTTTTCAATCTCTGTTTGTCTGGAATGAATGCTTACACTTAACCGTCAGGTATACTTTTGAAATTTGCGGTATTATAATAATTACCGTAATAGTAAGATAAAGCCGAGAAAGTATGGTACTGTTTGTACTCACTAGTTTGTTTTTAGTTATTTCCTCCCCCCCCACGAAACTCATTTATTTTTCAGTACACTCACTATTTTTGTCGTTGTCCGCCTTTAATAGTGATGCAATATTTCTGAATGCAATTGGGATGATTCCATACGAGATTAGGATTGGGCCGTCATTCGCCTCTGATAATGAGATGCGCCAAGAAAATAATTTCACCCGATTCCTGACGCCTTTATTTTCGGTTTTGTTCTACGGATTCACCTGAAAGCCCCGAGAGCCACGAAAAATCCTTAACAGGGCAAGTCAGCTTACGGATTCAAATCCTGTCCCGACGCCATAAACTTCACCTGTGAAATCAATGTGCGAGCCAACTCAATATGTACCATCGCTGAAACCTTAAGGCGATGCTTTTATGTTCGCTTGCTTACGGAGTGTTGGTAAAGCATTTCAACCTATGCTAGATTATCTGCATCAAATGTAAGAGAACCAATTTGTGCTGTTTCTACGACTGAATCACTGTAGAAGATAGCATAACTATATTCTTTAGAAAACTTTTGGAAGCGTAAGGTGCACAAACATTTATCTGGTTGACTGTGTTTAAAAATATTTTTTTTTAGCCTGCACACACTGGTGCAAACCAAATTTAAAAAAAAAAAACCCCCCCTTTTGGGGGGTTTTTTTTTTACAAATCGTGCGATATCGGGATTTTTATTCGATTGTCCAACATGTTGCTATACGCTTATTCAATCGCCTCAGTCCTAAAAACGTTAACTCCGCGCGCGTGGGGTCTGCAGGCTGTTGAGTCCTTCTCCAAAGCCCCTCCGTGCAAAGCCAACCCCGCCCGAGCAAGAGTCGCCTTATATGTTGCGTGTGGATACTCGACTGAATTGCGCTCACCTCTCGTGTTTCCGTCCGGCTCCACGCCCGCCGCGCGCCCCGCACCGCCGCCGCCGCCGCCGCCGCCGCCCGCCGCGCGCGTAATCGCGTTGCGGTCAGAATTTGATTTTCGACCTCTCATTTTTCTCCCGGTCCTGGCCCCTGGTCCCCGGCGTGCCCCCTGGGAAGCCGGCTCCGAGGCCCGAACGTCCCCCTCTCCACCTTCCTGCACAATCGCTCCTTCCATCACCTCCTTCTCCTCCTCTCCCGCGCTTTCGTTTTTTTTATTCTTCTTTTCGTCTATCCAACGCGTTCCATCGCAAGTCTTCGCACCACCTCTCCGGTTCCTTTGCGCAGCAATCGAGAGGAAGCTGTCGCTACAGGGTTATCCGCCGTCCCCCTGGCGCGAGTGTAGTCGGCGGCGGGGTGGCTTAGGAGAATCGACGAAGGCAAGGGAGGGGAGGGAGGGGTGGGGGTAGTTCCCCCTGGAGAGACCTGTTAGCGCGCGCTACGGCGCCGCCCCCGTGCTCGCCCCAGCCCACTGCTCCCGTGGCCGCTACCCCGCGGATGTAAACACGCGACTCTCCTTCTCCGCTCGGCTCTTCTCCGCTCGCCCCCGGCCCCGGCCGCTCACGCCGCGGGGCGATCTGCGCGTGCGTCACCCCGCGCGGCGATCGGGGGCTTTCGATGAAAGGGCCTTCGAAGTGCGTATTGGACAATGGCGATGGGCGCAAGCAAACTGTGTGAATTCCTAATACGTCTTGTCCAGTTGGCACGGCCCCTCTGTATCACTTACGTGTGCCGTTTCACACGGGACTAAGGGGTTTACACTCTTCTTGAAATTGAAATGAATTGAAAAAGAACTTTTCTCGTCCTTTTTTTCCATTTATGTCAACATATAATGTTTGAAGGTTAATAATTTTGCCACATTGGATGAGAAGCTGCGTACAAAATTGGTCATCGTCTGATCAATAGAATCAACGGTTTAAACCTCAATTATTCAACAAATATTTGTTCCATATTCTTTTTTGCGTGTGTTATGTAAAATCCTCGTGATCACCTAAGCCCTCAAATGGAAAGTCTGGCAACTTGTGGTTAATTTACTGGTAGTTGAAGACCACTCCATTAGTAATGTCAGTAAATAACTAGCCGGCCTTTCCGAAAAACAGAAAAAACGATCTAAAAACAATCTATTTTTGGATCTTCATTCTGCATCCTTATTTTGACCTTTCTTTTTCAAAGCTGTATAAAGGTTGTGTGTGGTGTGTTATGCTCGTGGCATTTTTATCGAAATTAATTAGACGTTTGTCATGTGCCCACATATTATTTAAGTGTAGAGAGCAACTTGATGGCTAAGCCCATCATCACGTTGTCTGCTGAATGGAAGCCACAAACGACTTGCTTGTCGTTTAGTGGCTTCTATCCAGCGACAACTGATGATTGAGGCTAAAGCCCATCGAAAAAGCTGCTCTACATTATTCATTGTTGGCCATGACAACGTCTTCATAATTAAATTCTTCAAAAGCTGACTCGCGTTGTTCGCGGACAGACCCACCGAAAATGAAGTTGATCTCAGTTGGTTTGTTGCTCTTTAAAGTTTTTTGGCGAATAAAAGAATGAGCTCGGAAAGGAATTTCTTGTCGGAACTCCCGTTTTTCCGCTTCTGCCACTCATCTCACCATTGCTTTCTCATCATTTAATCATAACTTCTTCATCCAACCTATTTATCATACATATCCATCTCTGTTCAGAAGGCATGTTGAAATAAGAATTTTTGGCTTCACATCTGTAAATAAATAGAATGTGAATAATTAACAATAGGACGTTACAGTCTCTTTTAGAATTACAGTCTTTCATTATTTTTACTCTTGATTGACCGGTTTAACTTTTTATTTAAGACTTTAAATAAAATGTTCGATAATAAATAGTGTCTGTAAAAGGAACGAACAAAATATGAAAAGCTTCAACTGGTAACAACTAACAAATATCTCGGTTGTCAGTTGAACTCAAATAATTTCTCAAGTTTGGGACCGCAAAGGAATTCACAAGTAGAAATAAGCTAAACAAATTGTGTAAGGAAATAGTGGTCTGTTTTTTTTTGGAAAAACATATCATTACCATATATCCAGATGAATAAAGAAAACTATCTATATCTTTTAATTCGATTGAAAAAAAATTTAATTTCTGGAGAAATATTATCACGTTCACTCTTTTTAATGGATTCACATCTTGCCGTCCTGAGATGATCATAGATTAATATCACGAGGCAATTATTTGACATTTTTAAACTGAACTTGGGATGTACATGGGGGGTTTTAACTATTTTAAAATTAAAGTAAAAATATATAGACTAGACACAAAATAATCTATTAAGTAACGTATCTTTTTTAGAATGAAATCTCTATAGCTTGGAAAGACAAGTGAAGTAAGGGACAATATGACAATTGGTAATAAGATATCATCTCTGCAACGTATGCTGAATATTTTTTGTCACTCCTTTGATTTTATTTTAATATAACCGAGTGTTGACTTACTATTTTTACATCCCACGACACTGTTTAATACTATCTTACTCCTTTTCCCTCTCCTAACAAATAAGTAGAGAAACAGCTTGATTAATGGCACATCGGACTGTTCGTTGTCTCTTGAGAACCGAAAACTTTTATTCTTATCGTTTGAAATCTTTCCTTACATTTTCGATGTTCTACTATTCTTCTGCCTGGAAGAGTTCCACTTTATTTCGGACAATGGAAGATTTTTAATTCGCTGAAGAGCAATTTGGGTCCATTACTCACTGTACGTATGTGCTCTTTGTTTTCACAGTGTAATACGCAAAAATTTTGACCGTAAAATTACAATCTTGACAGGAATTTTCTGAAATATGCTCTAATTAGATAGAATCATTATTATTGAACACTGCCATCCCTGCCAAAAAGCAACATACATATGTTTTCACATTCTCTGAGGTTTTAAAAATTTTGACCATGAAAAGAAATGGTATTAAGAAACCGAAATTGTTCTACCTTACGTATTACCACTTCCTAACGATTTGATTTTTGCTATCGTAAGACAGTTTCATTTCTTTTAAAAAAACTTATCATTGTTGACCTAACGAACAGATTTTTTTCTTGTTGGATCCGATTTTTCTCCTGAAGCCAGAGTTTTTCTTTTCCGAAAAGAATTGCAAACCACTAAACCCTTCAGATGACTAAGCGATAAGCGTTAAGATTCCAGAAACCAAAACTGTCCGTATTACGTATAATCGGCTAGACTGCTGACGGCCATATTATTTCCCCCTTTGTTGAAACATGAAACAATATTGGTGCATCAGATGCGACGTCGCCCTGCAACAATTCAAATTAATACATATTCTCGTCCATCGACACACATTCGGAGAAACCCTCGGCCTTACCTTCTTTTGCAAGGGGACAAGGGTCTGTTCGCGGCGGGGCGGGCGGCCGGGGGCGGCCGGGGGGCGGTCGGGGTGCGTCGCGGCGCGGCGGGCGCGGGGAGCGGGCGGGGGCGGCGGGGGCGGCGGGGCGGCGGGGGCGGCCGGGGGGCTGGCGGGCGGGCGGCGGGGGGGGCGGCGGGCGGCGGGGCGGCGGGGCGGCGGGGGCGGCCGGGGGCGGCGGGGCGGCGCGTGGCGTGCGGCGGGGGCCGGCGGGGCGCGGGGCGGCGGGGGCTACGGAGCGAAGGGCGGAGTGGCGGGGGCCTCGGCGGAAGGGGGGCGTGGCTTGATGCTCGGGTCGGGGGGGTGCGCAATTCACGCCGGCGGGTCCCGTTCAGGCTGCAGGCCGCTATATATTTCGCTGCGAAAGTGGCGGAGGGAAGCGACGGTGGCGGTGGTGGAGAACGGGGACGGGAGGGAGCGGGCGAAGGTCATTCGTGGGACGGAGTGAGCCGGGAACGGGGTGCGGGGGTGGGGGCGGGCGGTGGGGACTGAGCTGTGGCGGGCGGGGGTGGAGTGCGAGATCGGGGCGGGATCCTTTCGAGGGCGGGGGCGGTTTTTTGTGGGGCCGGGGGGGGGCGGCGGTTCGGGGGGTGAGGTGGGACGGGGCAGAGGAAATGTGTAGGGCGCCGGGTGCGGGTGGCGGGCGCGGGGGCGGCGGTGCGTGGCGGCCGGGCGGCGGGGGCGGCGGGCGGCGGGCGGCGGGGCCGGCGGGCGGCGGCGGCGGGGCGGCGGGCGCGGGGCGCGGGGCGCGGGCGGGTTACAGAAGCAGCAAGGAGGCCGAGTCATGCGCGATAACTGCAGAACCGCGCCCTGGCCCGCCCTTCGCCTAGCCCCGCGCGCCGCCTGGCGTCTTCCGAATGATTTTAATCCGCGCGTAGGAGCGCGCCCTTAAGAGGTGTCGCAGGCGCCAAATTTGTTTTCCTGTCGCGCGGCCAGCGCCACTCACAACCCTTCCTCCGCCGGAGATCCGCGTGCGTCCGAAGCGGAGCCTCTTCGGCCGCCAGAGGGCCCGCTGGACCGCGTTCGGCGCTGGAATCTGCGCAAGGTCTCCGTGCTATCGAACACACGAGAGGTGTTGAATTGCACTTGACACACTGGTGCGGAGCCTGGCACAAAATCGTAGCAGAGTCGAGAGCACGCAGCGAAGTTAAATTCTTATCGTCCGTCTTTGATTTTATTTTTAGTTCCTTCAAAGCATGTAATTTCTTTCAGATTTGTTCATCTCAACGTTTTAATTGCCTTTTTGTTTTTTCCCCCTTGTATGTATTTCTTCTTATGTATTTTCCCTTCATTGTCTCTTGTTTACCTTTTACTTAGTTTTCCATCTTCTTCTGTCCTGTGTGTATTATTCTTTTTAGCAATAAGCTTAAATGCATAATAAAGTGAATTGTTTCAAAAGGTTGCATGTAGCTTTTCTAAGATGTAATGTAAACCCTACTGAAGTATATTATCAATTCTTCAGCTTTCTTTCACTCTGTATTTTGAAACCGCAACAGTATGGGTAATCTGAATCTTATCAAATATATCAGCATTGTTGGATTTTCACATGCCTCTAAACCCATTTATATTCTAAAATAATCTCACTTAATTTTTAATATTGGTAGAAATAGAACTAAATCCAGTGAAGCAATGCTGAGTCATATTTGAATAATAAATTATAACATGCTAGACGATCTTATATACTCATAAGACCTTGTGATAGTCTCGTGATGGAAACTATTTAAAAAAAGTGCCCTGCCTTTTAGTTAGATATGAACAATTAAAGACTTGTCCATTACATGGTTTTTGGCGTTTCTTCCCAAAAGTTAAGAACTTTCACTGCGTTTGCATGGGGCAGGGATTGTGTTATAATAAAATAGACAATAATTCTATAAAAATAAATTTCAGTATCAAACCACTACGTAGCAATTAAGACATTTACTGATATTTTTTTACGGTGAGATAAGCCAAATCAACATTTTCAAAGACACAACTTTTATTTCAAATACATATGAGAATAATGGGCAAATCATGGAGGAAACACGAAGAATATACCAAAATAATGCGAGAACACACTTCGTGGATCATTAACATAATGTAAAAAAAAAATGAAAATCTCTGAAGAGGTAGTCGTAGAACATGTGACAGGATATATGTCCAAGAACTTTGCGAAAACAGTCAGAGTATACTTTCGGAGCGAAACAGGAAAATCGCCCTGGCGTATGTGCACGCATTGGTATCCGTGAACGTTCTGGGGGGGGGGGGGGGCCGGCTGTGACGACAAACGCGAAATAGCTAGACGATCCACACGCGCTCCGGCTTGCGGCCACGACCTTCGACAGGAGCACAAAGGGAATAATTTGGAGGCGGCGGGCGCAATACGCACGGGCGAGTAAACGGCCCCGAAAATAAGCCCATTGCCCTCTCCCCTCCCATCCACCCGCCCTGAGGTAGCGGTTAGACCACTGGCCGTCCAGGAGTGACCTCCCCCCAAACGCGGAAGTTCCAAAACTGGGCCGTTGCTGATCCTTCTTCGTCTCACGGCCGCCTTCCTGCAACGTGGCTTTCACCGATCCACTCATACGTCAACGTGGCAAGCCCCTCCTAATGCGTGATTGTCTAAGGTCTTATTGGAGGCAAGAGGCTTTTGCGTGTCAACTTGGCATGCCACCGAGTCCACTCACGCCAAACTAGCGTCCAGAAATGAAACCTACAAACCGTTCTCCGCGTAGTATTCACATTATCCATACCTCCAGTGTTACCAGGGGTTTTACAATATATTGAATCGAGATAGGAAGCAAGGGCCGTCTCCTGTATAAAATATTGGTAACATATGCAAAATGTTTTTTAGTGTGTAAATCAAATTATTGAAATTACAGACAGTTATAACAAACAAGAAACAATAACGGAATATACATACGATTGTGAAATATAAATAACGGTGGTTGGTGCATAAATATAAATTACTTAACAGGTTTGAGGTAAAACAATACTAAAATGTAAGCTAAAGAAACAAAAACAAACGTTCATAAATCCATAAATTTCCTCCTATTCCGTATTTTCTGTGGTGAAGCGTGACAAGTCTGTTCACAGAGACTTTGAACTAGAAATGCTTTTGTGGCGATTTGATCACGGCGGTGGTGGGGCGATTTACATAACTGCTGTCCGAGCCGCGGTCGACCCCACTGGTGGGCAAAATCGCACCCTGACAGCAACTGTATTAATAAACGGCTAACCCTGGGTGACACCCGTCACCCAACTAGTGGTTTCACCAGGCTACAGTACCCGCCCTGCTTCCCGTCTTTCGTCGCTCTCTATCTACTCACAATTTGCTTCGTCGCCCGTTTTGAGTAATTTCCCGACCCCTTTTCCGGCTGTTAGTGACCCACCCTTGAGATCAAGCGATCCCGTGAGACGGTCCGCCACTGGAATGTACAACCGCTCCGGCGGTCCCGCTGCTCGTTCGCGCGCGCTTTTCGCTCTCCACCCCACACCGTTGCTCGCCGGCCACGCCTAAGCCAGGCTCGACCCGTCCCGCGGACAAACTATCCAACGGTTCTCACCGACAACTTCTCCTTGAGATAGACCCAGTTGTTCCGCCGTCGCTCGCTATTCTGCCCGCAGTCCCTCCTCCATACCGTCCCGGACTAAGAGTTTGATGTAATCCTCTTCCTGCCCACCATCACTAACCACGGCCACCGTCTCGCCCGATGCGGTAGCAGGCGGCAGCGAGTGGACAGCCCAAACCGCTTTCAACGCCACGCCGCCCGCCGCCGCGCCGCCCGCCACCGCCGCCCGCGCCACCGCCGCCCCGCCGGCCCGCGCCCCCATCCCCGCCCCGGCGCCCGCTGCCCCGCCGCCAGTCGGCCCCCGCGCCCCCGCCGCCCCGCGCCTCCGTCCCCCAACGCCGCACCCGTCCCCCGCGGCACGCAGCGGGGGCCAAGGCCCCGCGCGTGCGCCAGGCGCCCGGCACTGTTAATTAATGGCCTCCTCCCCCGTCCGCCCCGGCCTCGCCCCGGCCCGCCGACGGGCCCCGCTCAGCGCCCGCCGTCAACAGCGCGCTCATCCGGCCGTTGGCCTGCCCGCCCCCTTGTTCCTGGCGCAGCGGAACAGCAGGGGACCGCCGGAGCGGTGTACACTTCCAGTGGCGGACCGTCTCACGGGGTCGCTGATCTCCAGGGTGGGTCACTAACAGCCCGGGAAAGGGGTCGGGAAATACTAAACGGGGCGACGAAGCAAATTTGTGAGTAGGGATAGGAGAGCGACGAGCGGAGCAGGAGGGTACTGTTAGCCTGGTGTAAACCACTAGTTCTGGTGACGGGTCACCAGAGTTAGCCGGTAAGACAGTGCTGTCAGGGTCGATGCCACCAGTGGGTCGACCGCGGCTCGGACAGCAGTATCAAATCGCCCCACCACGCCGATGATCAACTCGCCACAAGAAAGCATTTTCTAGTCAAAGTCTCTGTGAACGCTTTCACGCTTCACACATGAAATACGAATAGGAGGGAATTATATGAATTTATGAACGTTTGTTTTTGTTTCTTTACTTACATTTTAGTATTGTTACCTCAAACGCTGTAGTAAATTTGATATTTATGCACCAACCACGTTTTTATATTCAATCGTATGTATCATTCCGTATTGTTTCTGTTTGTTATACTTCTGTATTTCAAGTAATTGATTACACACTAAACATTTTGCATATGTACCAATATTTTTATACAGGAACGCCTGCTCCCTATCTCGATCAATATATTGTAAACCCCTGGTACACTGGAGGTATGGATAATGTTAATACTACCGGAGAACGGTGTGGTTTCATTTCCTGACGCTAGTTGGCGTGAGTGACTCGTGGCATGCCAAGGTGCTACGACGCAAGCCTCTGCCATCAATAAGACCCCTAGACATCACCGCATTAGGAGAGGGGGCGTGACGTAATGAGTGGATCGGTGAAGCCAACGTGCAGGGATGGCCGGTGGAGCGAAGAAGATCGCAACGCCGGTTTGGAACTTCCCGTTTGGGACGGGGAGGGTCACTCCTGGACGCCAGTGGTCTACCGCTACCTCAGGCGGGTGGATGGGAGGGGGAGGGGGCAAGGGCTATTCGGGGCCGTTTACTCGCCGTGCGGTCGCCGCCGCCTCCAATTATTCCCTTTGTGCTCCTCGTGCCGCAAGCCGGAGGCGGTGGATCGTCTAGCTTTTCGCGTCTCGTCACAGCCGCCCCCCCCCCCCAGACGCTTCACGGAGCGTGCACATACGCGGGCGAATTTCCTGTTTCGCCTCCAAAGTATACTCTTTGTTTTCTGCAAAGTTTGACTTACTCCTGATCAATGTCTACACTACTCTTCAGATTTTCATTTTTTTACATTATGTTAGATGATTTACCACGAGTGTCTCGCATTATTTTGTGTATATTCTTTGTTTTCTCCCATATTGCCCATTTATCTCATATTATTTGAAATAACATTTGTTTGAAAATTGAATTTTTGGCTTATCTCACGTAAAAAATATAGTAAACTTCTTTAATGCTACGTAGGTGATACTGAAATTTTATATAGAATTATTTTTGTTATTTTATTATACACAATCCTCCCCATCAAAATGAAATGTTCTATAATTTGACACATGTAATGGACAGTTTAATTCATATCTAACTAAAAGCAGGCACTTTTTTTAAAATATTTACCATCAGAGACTCACATTTTATGAGTATAAGGATCGTTAGCAATTTATAATTTATTATTCAATTACTTCAGCATGCTTCACTGGATTAGTTTATATCTAACAATATTAAAAGTAAGTGAGATATTTTAGAATATAATGGGTTTTAGAGCATGTGAAAATCAACAATGCTGATATATTTATAAGATTCATTACCCATATGTTGCGGTTTCAAAATACATAGTGAAAGAAAGCTGAAAATGATATATACTTCAGTAGGGTTTACATACATCTGTAGAAAGCTACATGCACCTTTTAAACATCACTTTATTTGCATTTAGCATTATTTGCTAAAAAGAATAATACACACAGCAGAAGAAGATGGAAAACTAATAAAAGGTAAACAAGAAGACAATGAAGGGAAGATACATAAGAAAAATACATACAAGGGGGAAAAAACAAAAGCATAAAAAATCTATTGAGATGAAACAATCTGAAGAAATTACATCTTGAAGCGACCTAAAATAAATCAAAAGACGACGATAAAGAATTAACTTCGCTGGTTGCCTCTCGATCTGCTAGATTTTCGTGCAGGCTCCCCTGTCACCATGTGTTCAGTGCAATCAACACCTCTCGTGTCGTAGCACGAGACCTGCGCGATTCCAGCGCCGACGCGGTCCAGCGGGGCCCTCTGGCGGCCGAAGAGGCTCCGCTTCGGACGCACGCGATCTGCCGGCGGAGGAAGGGTTGGGGTGGGGTGGCGCTGGCCGCCAGCGACAGGAAAACAATTTGGCGCCTGCGACACCTCTTAAGGGCGGCGGCGTCCTACGCGCGATAAATCATTCGGAGACGGCCCAGGCGGCGCGCGGGGCTAGGCGGAGGGGGGAGGGCAGGGCGCGTTCTGGCCTGTTAGTCGCGCTGACTCGGCTCCTCTGCTTCTGTAACCGCCGCCCGCCGCCCGCCGGCCCCGCCGCCGCGCCCTCCGCCGGCCGCCCGCACCGCGCCGCCCCCACCCTGCCCACGCGCCCCTACACATTTCCTCCTGCCCCGTCCCACCTCACCCCCCGACCCCGCCCACCCCTCCGGCCCACAAAAACCGCCCCCGCCCTCGAAAGGATCCCGCGCCCGATCCTCGCCTCCAACCCCCGCTCCGCCACGCTCAGTCCCACCCCGCCCCCACCCGCACCAGGCCGTTCCCGGCTCACCGTCCCCGAACTGACCCTTCGCCCGCTCCCTCCGTCCCGTTCTCACCACCGCCACCGTCCTCTCCTCCTCCGCCACTCGCAGCGAAATAAATAGCGGCGCTGCAGCCTGAACGGATCACCGCCGGCGTGATTGCGCACCCCCGACCCGGTCATCAGCCACGCCGCCTTCCAGCCGAGCCCGCGCACTCCGCCCCTTCGCTCCGTAGCCCAAGCCGCCGCCCCGCGCCCCGCCGGCCCCCGCCGCCCCAGCGCCGCCCCGCCGCCCCCGCCGCCCCGCCGCCCCGCCGCCCCGCCGCCCCCGCCCCGCCGCCCGCGCCCCCCCCGGCCCCCCGCCGCCCCCCGCCCCGCCGCCCCCGCCCCGCGCCCGCCGCCCGCCCGCGCGAACAGCCCTTTGTCCCCTTGCAAAGGAGCCGAGTGGGTTTCTCCGAATGTGTGATCGATGACGAGAAATGTTTATGAATGTGTCAGGGCGAGTCGATTGATGACCATATTGTTATGTTCACAAGGGAAATAATATGACCGTTCAGCATCTAGCGATATACTGTAAATACGGACAGTCTGTTTCTGGAATTCTTAACGCTTATCGCTAGTCATTGAAGGTTTAGTGTTTGCATCTTTTTTACGGAAAGAAAACTCTGCTTCGAGAAAAATGGATCCAAACAAGAAAAATCTGTCGTTAGGTCAACAATGATAGTTTTTTAAAGAAATGAAATGTTTAGATAGCAAAAATCAATCGTTAGGAAGTGATAATACGTAATATGTAAACAATTCGGTTTCTTAATACATTTCTTTTCATTTGTCAAATTTAACCTCAGAGAATGTTAAAAACATATATGTTGCTTTTGGGAGGAATGTATGTCAATAATAAGTGATTTATCTAATTAGAGACGATATTCAGAAAATTCCTGTCAAGATTGGATTTCCGGTCAAGATTGCGTATTCACTGTGAAAAAGAGACATACTACAGTGGTAATGCAAATTGCTCTTCAGACATTAAAAATCTTCATTGTCCGAAATAAGTGGAAAACTCTTCCAGGCAAATATAGAACATTCGAAAATGTAAGGAAAGATTTCAAGATAAGAATAAAAGTTTCTGTTCTCAAGAGCACAACGAACATCACGATGTCATTAAATCAAGCTGTTTCTCTACGTTATGTAGAGAGGGAAAGGAGTAAGATAGTATAAAGTGTCTTGGATGTAAAATATAAGTCAACACTCGGTATATTAAAATAAAATCAAGAGTGACAAAATATTTCAGCATACGGTTGCAGAGATGATATCTAATTACATTTGTCATATTGTCCCTTCTTCACTTTTCTTTCAAAGGCTATAGAGATTTCAAATAAAAAGATACGTACTTAATGATTATTTTGTGTAGTGCTATATATTTTACTTTAGTTTAAAATAGTTAAACCTGTATCCAAGTTCAGTTTAAAATGTCAAATAATTGCCTCGTGATATAATCTTGATCATTAGGACGAAGAGTGAAAATCATTAAAAAAGAGTGAACTGTTGATAATATTTTCTCCAGAAAATTAAATTTTTTCATCGAATTAAAGATTATGATGTTTTCTTTATCATCTGGATATATTGGTTAATGATATTTTCAAAAAACAGACACTATTTCTTCAATTTGTTTAGTTTTACTTGTGAATTTCCTTTGCGGTCCAACTTGAAATTTTGAGTTCAAACTAGACAACCAATATTGTTATTTGTACCAGTTGAAGCTTTTCATATTTTGTTCGTTCCTCTTTACAGAGCACTATTTATTATCGAACATTTTATTTAAAGTTAAATAAAGAATTAAACTGTAATCAAGATTAAAATAATGAAAATGTAATCTTAAGAGACTGTAGTCCTATGTTAATTTTCACATTCTTTATTACGATGTGAGCCAAAATCTTATCAACATGCCTGAAAGAGATGAATGATTGATAAATAGCTGGATGAGAAGGTATGATATAAATGATGAGAAAGCAATGGTGATATGAGTGGCAGAGAAAACGGGAGTTCCGACAAGAAATCCTTCCGAGCTCATTCTTTATCGCCAAAAACTTTAAAGCAAACCAACTGAGAATCAACCTTCATTCCGGTGAGTGTCTATCCGCAACAACGCGAGTCAGCTATTTGAAGAAATAATTATAGACGTTGTCATTGCCAACAATATTATTTAATGTAAGAGCAGCTTTCGATGGCTTAGCCATCATCATCAGTTGTCTGCTGGATAGAAGCCACTAAACGACAAGGTAGTCGTTTTGTGGCTTCCATTCAGCAGACAACTGATGATGGCTAAGCCATCGAAAGTTGCTCTTACATTAAATAATATTGTTGGCAATGATAACGTCTATAATTATTTCATGAAAAATGCCAACGATAACACACCACAACACCTATACAGCTA
Source organism: Gryllus bimaculatus (assembly GCA_017312745.1). Lineage (NCBI taxonomy): Eukaryota > Metazoa > Arthropoda > Insecta > Orthoptera > Gryllidae > Gryllus > Gryllus bimaculatus. The sequence goes on from BOPP01000320.1 coordinate 736,877, forward strand.
TTTGAAAATGAAAGTCAAAATAGATCAGATGAAGATCAAAATAGATTTTTTTAGATCGTTTTTCTGTCGAAGCCTATTATACTGTACATACTAATGGAGTGGATCTTCAACTACAGTAACATTAACACAATTGCAGACTTTCCATTTGTAGGGTTAGGTGATCACGAGGATTTTACAAATAACACACGCAAAAGAATATGGACAAATATTATTGTTATAATTGAGGTTTAACCTGTGATTCTTTGATCAGAGATGACCAATTTGTACGAGCTCTCATCCAAATGTGCTCAAAATATTAACCTTAAAACATATATGTTGACATAAAGAAAAAAGGACGAGAAAGTTCTCATTTCATCAATTTCAAGAAGAGTGTAAACCCCTTCATTCCGCTGTGAAAACGTGCCACACGTAAGTGAGACAGAGGCCGTGCAACGGACAGCGTATTAGGAATTCACACAGTTTGCTTGCGCCCATCGCCATTTCCAATCGCACTTCGAAGGCCCTTTCTCGAGCCCCGATCGCCCGGCGGGGGTGACGCACGCGCAGATCGCCCCGCGGGCGTGAGCGGCGCGGGGGCGGGGGCGGAGCGGAGAAGAGCGGAGCGGAGAGAGGAGAGTCGCGTGTTTACATTCCGCGCGGGTAGCGGCCAGCGGGAGCAGTGGGGCTGGGGCGAGCGGGGGCGGCGCCTAGCGCGCTAACCAGGTCTCTCCAGGGACTACCCCCACCCCTCCGCCTTCCCCCTCGTCTCCGCTCGTGCGATTCTCCTAGCCACCCCGCCGCGACTACACTCGCGCCAGGGGACGCGGTAACCCTGTGGCACAGCTTCCTCTCGATTGCTCGCAAAGAAACCGGAAGGTGTGCGAAGACTTGCCGATGGAACGCGTGTGGAAGACGAAACGGAGATAAAAAAAACGAAGCGCGGGAGAGGAGGAGAGGAGGAGGAGATAGGAGGAGCGATGTCAGGAAGGTTGCAGAGGGGGGAGGGTTCGGGGCCTCGGAGCCGGGCTTCCCAGGGGGCACGCCGGGACGCAAGGGGCCAGGACCGGGAGAGAAAAGGAGGTCGAAATCAAATTTTGGACCGCAACGCGATTACGCGCGCGGGGCGTGGCGGCGGCGGCGGCGGCGGTGGGGGCGGTGCGGGGGCGGCGGCGGCGGTGGAGGCGGGACGGACACGAAGCAGGTGAGCGCAGATCAGTCGAGTAATCCACACGCAAACAAATAGCGACTCTTGTCGGCGGGTTGGCTGTGCACGGAGGGGCTTTGGAGAAGACTCAACAGCCTGCAGACCCCACCGCCGCGCGGTAAACGTTCTTTAGACTGAGGCGTTGAATAGACGTATAGCACATTTTATGACAATCGAATAAAATCGATATCGCACGATACAGGTTTATGTGCACCAGTGTGTGCAGGCTAATAAAATAATTTTAAACACAGTCAACAGATAAATGTTGTGCACCTTACGCTTCCCAAAAGTTTTCTAAAGAATAATAGTTATGCTATCTTCTACGTGATTTCAGGGTAGAAACAGCACACAATTGGTCTCCTTACATTTGATGCAGATAATCTAGCATAGGTATGAAATGTTTACCAACATCCGTAGCAGCGAACATAAAAGCATCGCCTTAAGGCTTCAGCGAGGTACATATTGAGTGCTCGCACATTGGATTCACCAGGTGAAGTTTATGGCGTCGGACGGATTTGAATCCGTAAGCTGACTGCCCTGTTAAGGATTTTTCGTGCCTCCTCGAGGGCTTTCAGGTGAATTCCTTAGTACAACCCTAAAATAAAGGGTCAGGAATCGGGTGAAATTATTTCTTGCCCATCTCATTATCAGAGCGAATGACGGGCCAATCCTAATCTCGTATGGATCATCCCATTGCTTCAGAAAATATTCATCACATATTAAAGGCGGACAACAGACAAAATGTGAGTGTACTGAAATAATAAATGAGTTTCGTGGGGGGGGGGGATGGAATACTAACAAACTAGTGAAGCTACAACAGTACATACTTTCTCGCTTTATCTACTATTAGGTAATATTATAATACCGCAATTTCAAAATCATCTGACGGTTTAAGTGCTAGCATTCATTCCAGACAAACAGAGATAAAGACAGCCGTTGTGTCGTCAAGCAAATTTTCGCTAACAAGAACCCAAATAACATGGATTCAGACAACAGAATGTGTTCGACGAAGTACTTTATTACACATAGGAAGAATATTTATTCACTTTTTCTTTACCAGGAACAGACAGTAAGAGTTTTTGCCTTGAAGTACAAGACCGCCCAAAACCGCTCATGTTGTATTAATGCCAACGTTCGTTACGTCACATTACGTTAAGACCACGTTAACAAACGTCACGTTAAGGTCAAAATACAGAACAGTCGAAACGCTAGCGTTGTATTGCAAGTAAGCATATTGACTGTAACACAACAGCGTTCAAAGACATTCCCAGCGTTTAAAATTCTCACTCTTAAAGGGTCTTTGAACATATTTAAAGGGATTTTTTAAACTCATGGAGTATACAAAAAAATTTAATGTATGGAATATGTAATGTATGCGAATGAGCTGAAAATTCGCTGTAAAACATTTCAAACAAATCGTGAAAATATCATTCAATATTATTTTGTTTCACTCTCATGGACGTGCTGGCTGGATGGTATTGAGTGCTCATAATTTTGAGTGCTTCCTCTCTCATAATAAAAGCTCAATGATTCGAAAGTAACAAGCAAATATAATCATGAAAATATAATATTCGCTCCAGTTAGTTTGCAAAATCCACTCCATTACTTCACAACTATATTTTTCGCAGTTATAATGAGAAATCTCTTAATTTTTCGAATGCTGTTTTGAAATCATTTGTAAACTAAAATAATACTAAAATAAGTTAAAATCAAACCATTATTCTCTGATTCATTGCGATACATATTTGTAACATTTATGATCCGGATATTGAACAAGTAAAAAGAAACGAAAGAAATGGTAAAAAAATGCCATGAATGCAATGTTCTATAATTTGTATGATTCGTGGGAGAAAACATGTGATCATAGCCCACACCAGATAATCTTCTAAAATAGTTTAAACTCCATAATGGCTTTCCTTTCTTAAAATAGTCTTCTCACCATTTCTCTAATTCAACCAAAGACTCGATTGTCATGCGCGTTCTAGGCGTTTGTGTTATTCTGATCATTCCTTTCTGCCAATTAATTCGCAATGCTATTTCATTTACACTAGGACTCCGCATCAACCCTAGCTGACACTTACTGAATGTTCTCTTACACTATTATCTTACATTCTTAAATGGATGGAAAGCAAATAATATGCTGGAAGAAAATGTAATTTTCTTCTCCATTTCTCATAATACAATCACCTACTAAAATTTGTTTCATTTAGAAGAAATATATCCAAATAAAATCATACTAGGTAGAGGTATTAAAGATCGCAATGTAAGTAACTTATTATTATGAGCGTTTGAGCCGTGATCTTTATTCAATATCCGAACAAGTGAACTGTCCATTTTTATAGTACTTAAATTTAAAACCATTATTTAGTAGAGTGGTCCATTGCCATTAGCATTAATACATACAGTAATATGAGGTAGACAGTACCTTCGTAGTATATCTAAAGTAGTCCTGTGACATATCATCCCCGACGGTTACATCTCCTTTCAAGTTCTCTTTGATTCAAACGGCGTCGCCCCTATCTATTGCAACAGCCCAGGGCAATTCAATGGCATGATCATCGTGTATACTGTAGCCCAATAAACAGACTCAATCAACTACGTGAGCTGTTCATATACGGGTCTAATGTGTCGCAAAGGCATACTAGTTGCTCATCGATATTCACCTGGATTTGGTTATGCTGTAACAGTTATACGATACGGTCGAATGCTATACCGGTTATACTGCAAAGAAACCTTGTTACATAATTCTATCCATCTTACCTTTACCATTTCCAAAAGCCCCCTATAACCCATACTATGAGATAAAATACTGTGAAGTTTAGATCAGTTGCAAAATTACACACGTGGGCTTGGTTACTAGCGTGCCTAGTTTGCTTAATTTTTCTTAGATCTAAACCTTTTATATCATTGAATCTGTTGTTATTACAAAAGTACGCGCAGTGAAAACTAACCTATTCACACATATGAAGAGTGCAAACATTTACTATAAATTTACTGGCATTCAAAAATGTTACATGCAACTGTTTAGTTTTAGAGCAATTGTTTTTATAACATGTGATATTTCGTCATTACTATTACCCACTACTGCGGTTGCAGCATAATAGATAATGAGTTCAGTACTGTTTTTATTCGTGTAATGCCAATGGAGTCTAGCAAATCAAGAATAGATCATATCACATATCATCATCATATCTTTGAACATGCCATGCTCCTTTTCTTTAATTTCAAAGAAAAAATACTATATAGGAGAGACGTCTGGACACAAACAATATGAAAGAGAAACTTTAAGCAACATAAATGGCGAAGATGTAAACTTTCTCTGTTAAACAAAATAACAAATGATGAAATAAGAAATAACACTACCATGAACAAGACGATCAAAATGAAAAAATAAAATGGTATGCACACATGACAAGGTTGAAATTGGATAGACTTCCACAAAAATGTTGGGAATGGATACCCAATCGAAGAAGATATAAGCAAATACCGAGAAGAACACGGAATATGGCAATGAATGAAGCCATAGAAAAAAGAGAAATGGAAAAAGCGACCTATGGGGTAAAGAAGCATGGGAGTCGGGATGCGATAAACGAGCTAGGCTGTAAAAAACGCTAAATAGATTGATTGAAAGAAAAATTTAGTTTTTAGTTTAAACAAGTTTAATATTCAAACTTTGTTAAGACTACTTATGATATTTGTGTGCTTTGGCCAGAAATGTTACTTCTAAGCATGTAACTTATTCGTATATTTGTCTTCAAAAACCATCACGTTGTTAAAAATTAAGCGCAGAATTGGGAGAAAGCAAATAAAAAAAACAAGTGCTTGACAGCGGAATAACGGGATAAGAAACAGGAAAGATCAGAGGAACTTATTGTAGAGCCGGAGGCGCGTAGTTTCGAATGTCCCCGCGGTCCGGCTCAGTGGTCGTCAAACGGCAGCCCGCAGCAGCCCTCGCAGGCGCCCATTAGCTCAACCCCTCCCGTGCTCTCTCCCGGCCTCTGCACCTGGTGCTTTCACGCTCTCGCAGATCCGCCCCGCCACGCCCACTCTCCGCCTCCACCACTCCACATCCTCCCATTTCCCCGCTTTTCTCCATATTATCTCCATTTCCCACCCCCTCGCCTAGCCACCACTGAACGTTCCCTCCAAACCCTTCCCGCCTCCTCCTTCCTTCACCCTGTCTCCCCGCTCACTCCTTTCCTCCCCTCTCATTACACACACTCCGCCCTTTCCCGGCCCATCCCTCCCAATCCCATCCCACAGAGCCAGTCCCGCTGCGTTCCACCGCCGCTCGGGCCGCGTTTGCACGCGCAGGGGCCTTTTCAACGGCTGCAGCTCGCGACAGGGCGGGGCGGGGCGCGGGCGGCCACCGCCGGGCGGTTTGGCGACTAATTACACAGGCGACCACCCTCGCCGTGCGCGTTCAAACACACAGGCCTCGCCGTCGCCGCGTGGCCGAATAGTTGACAACGAGCGCCACCGCGCGGTTGAACATGTAATTAGAAACGAAACCACTGAAAGGATTTGGGCGTCGCGCCGCCGCGCTTCATTTCGCCCCTTTGCGTCAAGCGAAGGGCTCCGGCGGGGAGGGGGAGGGGGAAGGAGACGGCAACGCGCGCGGCGGAGAAGGCTCGAGTTGGCGGACGAGGCTCGCCAAGACATTGGATTGGCTGAGGGTGTCAATCGCGTTTCTGCGAAGAACTCAAGGATTTATTTTGATGGCGTTGCATTTGAATTGATTTTTAATGAGCTTTGGTCTTTGGGTCGTATGAACTGTAAGGTTATTAGCAAGCAGTTATGCAATTCTTTATAATGCAAAAATAATATTAAAACTTTTAGAAATTTGAAGACACTGTGTTTGTGACATGTTTCAGTTAATAATTTGGATTGTAGCAATCTGTACTTGTTTACGCTAAAAGCGTTAGGAAATCACGCATTTGTTGTAGTGTCCCCAGCACATTTCCATTTCTCGTCCGACTGCGTGAGATAATTACATGTATTCTTCTAAACAAGGCAAAAGTAAAAAAACAACATAAAATTAATGCATACAAATAAAAATTACTCTAATTAAAAATAATTATGATTTTCACTCTAAATGTAATATTCTCCGTTATTCAAATATCATTAAAAGATTCCATACCAAGATTGTGATAAAAATTGTACTAATTTATAAACGTTAATACTAAATTAAATGAACATGCGTTTCAATGAACATAAATAAAAACGTCACCAGGTGAGTTTATGTATAATAATAAAATAATATTTATTCTGCTACCATTGGCTGACTGCCAGGTGGTAACGATAGAAAAAGAGGTTTAATAAACAAAATAAAATAAACACAATAAACTACAATCACGATAACAAAAGGTAGAACAGCACGAAAGTTATCCATATAGAGCTTAATATTAATAATAATTTTAAAAATAATATAGTGATACCTAAACCTAGATTGCTTACACTCATGCATTATTTGCGCTTATTCATACATTGCCAACTAAACCAATAAACATACACACACGTATACATATACTGTATATACTACATATCGAATTCCATACATATGAATGCCCAGACACATATACATCTACAACATTTGCATAGACACTTCTACATGTACACACATATTGGGGAATAGTCAAAATAAGGAAATAAAGGTGGACTGTATAACTCTGCATACTCATTCTTCGAATAACTCAGTAATAGCAAATACATTAAGCAAGGTTCTACTGGCATAAATAATGAACAATAGCAAGTATAAATAATCTCGAGAAATTGGAAAAGTATAATTAAATTTCATTAGTACTGGAAACATGTTGCAATTGGCAACATAAAGCAACATTATTTAGCCTCAAAATATCCGTAATTCCCGAGGTGGCAGCAGATATTTTGTGATAATCCATTATGGGAGAAGGAAATAATCGTCCAGTAATCGTCCGTCAGTAATTTTGACATTAATAATCCAGTAATCGTCAGTAATGTTGATATTAATTAATATAATTCGAAACCTATTGTAATGTTCGAAATGTTCTCAGAAAACTATTACGTTACAAGAGACAAGCTATTTGATTCGTGAAAATTAGCAACTTTTTCGGCCCCAAGGAATTCCACTTTAACAACGAAATGAAGCAATACTTTACCCAAAAAGCAAATGCAGAAATCGGTAATAATTAATTTCTTAAATTCCTGATAGAGCAAAGGCTGCAATACTACACAAAAGGAAGAGGAGTGAGGGGTTTTGAAAGACCAGTGACATCGGTTACGCGATCGTGGCCTTTCAGTAGAACCATCCCAGCATTTGCCTGGATGACCGAGGGAAACCACGAGAACCCCGGTCAGAATAGTCAGCATGGGGATTGAACCAGGCCCTCCCGAATGGGCAGTCAATGCGCTGTGCTCTTAGTCACTTTGCTCGGCCATTGTTACTAATTATGTAATTTATTTTACCAGATCAGTGGAAGTACCACTTTGCAGGTATTATCTTTAATTAAAATCAATAGTGGCTGGAAGTTACAAGTAACTATTAATTAGCACACTATCATATCCGTATTTCTGAACGAGGACATCCCCACTGGGTACCTCTATGATGATTTTTGTTAATTTTGTGAAAGTGAATATTACAAGATTGTCAGCAAGATATAGAGAAAGAAATATCACAAAAATGTCTCTAGCTTGCGGGGGACTTAACAGATCTTTTAGAAGGCCGAATTTAATTCTTGTTGGAGCGACACTGGATTTTCCGAGGTTAAAGTGGGTATTATATTTAAATATTTTTATGTACTAATTATATTTAAATATCGAAAGCATTTTGTTGTAACGCAACTGATTAAAAGAGCCTGAGCTTCGTAAATCGCCGCGACCTCCGCCCTTGGGCCGGCGTCCGCGAGCGAGACGCGGAGGCAGGCGGGGCGGCGCCGCGGCGAGCAATCTACGAGCCACTGCGCGCGCCGCCAGGCTCAAGGGGGCGTGGCGAAGGGGCGGGGAGGGGGAGCACATACCTGGCCAAATTGAGAATCCCGCGGGCGCGCGCAGGCGCCTACACCGAGGTGTCGCGCAGGCACGCCCTTGCCCTTCGAATGAAGAGCGCCCTGCAGCGCCCGTTAACAAGTGCCTCTCGCACCGCGCTCGCCGCGGCGGATGCAGACAATTGCGCCTCACTCGCAGAGAACGGTGCAGGTGGTGGTAGTGTTGGTGTTAGTGTTGGAGGTGGTGTTGGTACATTTTGCCATCTGTCGGTAGGGTAAACTGGGAATTGCCGTATGAGTAAACAAATTAAACAGAGACGCCTTCAACGATAAAAAAATGATTTAATTCCTTCTTCGCCATAAAATAAACTTACTGAATAGTAAGGTCGTTTAGCAAGGTAGCTGGGCCAGGTTAGCGCTCATACTGGTAGCCAAGGTCGTATTGCCCTGGCATACAAATATGAACTAAACTTTAAAGGGAAACACGTGGTGTTGTGGTCAGTGTGCTCGCCTTTCATCTTTGGAGTTTGATCTCTCTCCGAACCAAGAGAAATTAGTGGAGGACAAAACTGTTTAGCAGCTGGTTTCCTCGTAAATAGTCTTTCTTTCCTGCCTTTTATTCCACCATTACTCCTTCATCATTCACATTTACCATCTCTATTCTTCATATTTTTCTCAACAATCCAATGAAACGAAGAAAATAATTCAATAAGTTAACATATACCGGAAAGAGAAAGGATGAAGGAAGAAAGTGAGGAAGGAGGGAAGAGGACAGAAAAAAGAGAAAACAGGAAAACGTATGATTAGTAATAGTAGATCAAATACTCAAATGAGAATTCTTCCAGGTTTCTTCGAAGTTCACGTTCGAGAAATCTAGGGCCATCTTCCATATTTGTTCAACATCATTGCACTTTGTGGTTACCCACACTTTTTGTTTCCTTTTGACGCTGTCTTCCAAGTGGGTTCTCGCTGATGTATGCTTAGACCCATGCTTAGAAAAGGGGGCAAAAGTCTCGTGAGCATAAGTGTAAATATAAGAATGTAAAGAAACCTTCTTTGATAAACTTGATTTCTTAAAATATTTTTCTTATGTAGATTGGACCTTAAATAATTTAAATACTTTCTGCATTATTATTTAAAATAACAACCTTGAATCTTCAGTACTTGAGGGAAGCAATTTAACTGTAACAATATTTTATATAGTTTCTTATCTGCTGAATTAATTCCTCCGAGGTACAGATTCCTAGTAGATTCTTGTTATCCTGTACCAGTTCCTCGAAAATACAGAGCCAAAGAAATCATTTGCAATAATAACTTGATAATGAATTCGATGAATGTCAAAGATCTAAAATTATCAGACCAGAGTGAGGTTGAACAGAGAATCCACCCACCGTTTGCAGAAAGGTTCTCTTGGTCAGCGAGGGGCAGATTTATGCGGCGTCTAGGACAAGGGAAGGGATGCGGGCAAATGTGAGGACGGGCGCGAGGATGGGCGCGAGGATGGGCGCGAGGACGGGCGCGAGGACGGGCGCGAGGACGGGCGCGAGGATACAGTGGCTGTCATGCCCGCGCGCGCGGTTCATCAAAATAATTACATGTCATTTCCTCTTCCCGGAGGGTGCCGTGCCGCCGCTTGAATTCTGTAAACTTCGAGTCTTCTCAGCTAATTATGCGAAGCCGAATGGGCGGAGGCGCGGACTTGGCGGAGCGATTGCGGCGGCGAGGGGGGGGGGCGTGGGTGTCGCCGGAGGGAGGAGCGGGAAGGCAACTGTGGGCAGGGTGGGGGAGAGGGCAACAGACAGACTGAGAGAAGGGCCGATGCAGCTGTGGAAACAATGGTAGTCCGAAGGCGAGGGTTGAGCGAGGATGCTGAGGGAGAGTAGATGCCGAGGTGATGACGTGGGTAGGGCAATGGTGGGTCTACGCCGAGGACAAGATAGAGGCGACGGCGGAAGTTGAGTGAGAATGCTGAGGAGAGGAGAGGACGAGGTAATGTCGAGGTGGAGGCAAAGGTGGGGAATGTAAGAATATTGGAAAGAACAGAGGGTGAGACGTTGACTTGGGTAAAGTGATGACCGGGTGGAGGCCAAGGCGAGGTTAAGTGAGAATGCTGGAGAGAGGAGAGGAAATTTGTTTAAAAGCAAAACACATGAAATTGTATATAAGATTTGGTTGCATTTGTAATATATAAATATGTTAATAAATAATATAAGATTTTGCAACTCACAGATACACTTATTTGTCTAAATACTGACTAAAACGATTTAATAATAACAAAGTTAACATAAAATTTTAAAATGGTCGACTATTGTAATCCACGCGACCACTCGCCTAACAATTTCGAACGCGACCACTGAAGGGTTAATTCAATAAAACCATGTAATTAACTGCGTCTCCCATTTATTCTATTACCTTCAGGTTAGCGTCACAAGGTATACTACAATAACACTGAGGACGATGGTGAATGTGGTGGCAATAGCGAAGGCCATGCCGAGAGCGAAAGTTGATGCGAGGTCGAGGCCGGGATGTGTGTGTGTGTGTGTGTGTGGCGGCAAGGGAGAGGGCGGGAAAGAGAGGACGGGCGTGGGAACGACACATCTGCCTTCGCCAAGCGCTGCTATGCTGCACATTTGCGACTCGGCAACGATCGTTGAGTACGGAGACTGAATCGTGGCCTGAATACGGGCAAACGTGCTACCTCTATTGACGGTCACTTGTCGGTCAATGTGATAATTCGTTTTATTGAGATTTTGTTTTGAATCAAGAGACTATCGGAATGACTTTTGAATATTCGATTGACTTGGTCTTCTTACAGAAAACGACAGGAATGAATTGAATTATTTGTCATTAAATACGAGCCAGTAAGTACGATACATTAACTGGGTGACTACTAATTCCTCAATAAACTAAACAATCTTTCAGATATGAGAGTTATAAATTTTCAGTGTTATTGTAATATACCTTAGCCCCAAGGTTATAGAATAAATAGGAGACGAACTAAATAACATGGTTTTACTGAATTAACCCTTCAGTAGTTGCGTTCGAAATCGTTAGGCGAGTGGTCGAATGGATTACAATAGTCGACCATTTTGAAATTTTTTGTAAACTTTTTTATTATTAAATCGTTTTTTGGTCAATATTTAGACAGATAAGTGTATCTGTCAGTAGCAAAACCTTATATTATTTATTTACATGTTTATATATTACAAATGCAACGCTTTCTAAAATTTCACGTTTTTAAAAGCATGAAATAAAAGTCAAAAATGCTTTTAAACAAATTTCGTCATAAACATGCATGTGATGGGCGTTTTGAAACTCATGTTCTATATGTTTTTTGCAGTTGATAGTTTTAATCTTTTATACCATAAAATTATAGTTTTATGGTACAAAAAATAAAGAGATAGCCATTATCATTTGTACCAAATAACGCAAAGATATCAGAAACTGTTGAAACTTTGCGTTCTAGTATTTTTTGTTTCAATGTCGGCATTAGATTAGGATCGTACACATATGTTCTCTATGTGTTTTGACAAGACCCGCAGGAGCGGTTAGCACATGTCAGAGATCAGGTTGGTGCCATCGCAAATAGAAATTTTGGAAGTGAGAATTAAGAGGGGAATGAAGGGGGTGGGATAGTGGTACTTGAGGTGTGTCGTCATCGACGACAGTGCCCGTTGAATTTTATGGAACTGTGTAGGCGGTGAGTATTGACGAGGATTCGGAATAGGAACTTGAATTAGGCTGGAGAGCATAAATAGGGGAGGTAGTGGGGACAGTGGAGGGTTTTAGTCTGTCAGAGTGCACACCGAGTGTGAATGAGAACTGGATCCTTAGACAAACATGAGTATGAGAGTACACACCCAGAATGAAAGAGGACTTCGGCAGCCATGACTGTGAGAGTGCACACCAAGAGTCAATAGGAATGATGACCTTGTGCAGCCATGGCTGTGAGGGTGCACATCTAGAGTGGGGCATTAGACGCCCATGACTCTGAAAGTGCGCATTAAATGGGAACGAGAGGCTTAGGCAGACATGACTGTGAGACTCCTCACCGAGAGTGAATGGGAACGAGGGCCACGGAAAGCAATAGCTGATATATTGTAAAGTGAATGGTAACTAGGGCACTAGGCAGCCATGCGATAGAGCACACCGATTATGAATGGGATCGAGAACCTTAGGCAGTCATGCGATAAAGCACACAGAGAATGAATGGGATCGAGAACCTTAGGCAGCCATGCGATAGAGCACACCGAGAATGAATGGGATCGAGAGCCTTAGGCAGCCATGACTGTGAGAGTGCACACCTAGGGTGAATGGGATCGAGGGCCTTAGGCATCCATGCGATAGAGCACACCGAGAATGAATGGGATCGAGAACCTTAGGCAGCCATGCGAAAGAGCACACCGAGAATGAATGGGATCGAGTGCCTTAGGCATCCATGACTGTGAGAGTGCACACCGTGAATGAATGGGATCGAGAACCTTAGGCAGCCATGATTGTGAGACTGAACACCGAGAGTGAATGGGATCGAGAACCTTAGGCAGCCATGATTGTGAGACTGAACACCGAGAATGAATGGGATCGAGGGCCTTAGGCAGCCATGACGACGCGTCAAACGCGGCAAACGCGTGGGCGGCAGTGAGGGACGGAGGGGGCGTGGCTCGCGAGCGATTTAACGCTTCTCCCGCGGAAGCGGTACATAACTCTCGCGCAGCGCAACTTCCAAAAAGCCACCGCGCTCGCGTCGTAAACCGTATGCGTAATTTCACTGCCCGCGCCGAACATACATTTTCATTTACGCCGCGCACGCCGATTATTCGCCAGTTTATAAATGATGAACTTCGCTCTCGCGCGCTGTGGGTGAGGCCCCGATTTTCGCCGGAGGAAATTAACGCCCTCGCTAACTGACATCTGTGTGTCTTCTCATTGTCCTGTCTCATACCATGTTCACTTCGTAAAATCAATAGACGTGTTAACATGTTCTGATGTTGGGAAACTCAGAAGGAAGGTATATTACATGAGCTTGTCTTATGAAATCAATAATTATGAATATTGTAATCAACTAGCGGAACCCGGCAGACATTTTTCTGCCCTTCCCTCTCACTCTTTCCTCTCCCTTTCTCTCCCTGTCTCTCTCCCTCCCTCTCTCTCTTCGTCTCTCTCTCTCTCTCTCTCTCTCTTCGTCTCTCCCTCTCTCTGTCTCGGTTTTAGTTCCAAGATCATTAAAAGTAGTTAACGCACGTAGTACATACATAATTTTATTTTTTACTTAATGTTATTAATGGTGCTTCATTTGGATCGATTAAATTAATTCACTATCTTAAGAAACGGTATGATTTACGGCAAATGTATAGTCACCACACCTTTTTCAACAAATTGTCCACCAAGATTTCTAGTTGAAATAGAAGTAATTTCAAAATAACTGTATTTTTATAACTACATATGTTTATTTACATTATATTAACGCAAAACATGGCGGACATATATTGATTCGGTAATGGGTTTTTAGTATCATGTTCTCGCGCATTAGCATATAATTAGTAGAATATTTTGAAATACCTTTCTGAACTGAAATCAATATTTTATACATTTAAATGGTTCTAACAATCGAAAATAAACTTGCTATTCGTGAGAAAGTACTGTCCTAATCTATCATGATTGGAATACCAATCATTACACGGATCACAGCTTAATTTGCTTACTGTTTATAAATCCATTTTCCCGTCTTTAAATCACTTTGACTTTCAATGTTTGCAACAGTTACGTGTATTTCGTGTTTATTATTCTTTTCTTTACATTATTGGAGCACCCAGTAATGTTTTGACTTTGAAATGTAGTTACAAACTATCTTGTTTGGAAACCTTTCAAAACTATTATTTTGAATTGTGTAACTACTTAAATGTCATTTGGTTTAGATGAACTTTTTACCATCTTATCCGAGGGTAGTCTTTGTACCAAATGCAATGATACAGCATTAATGTGTCATCTTCAGAATAAACGGCCATTGCACCCACAGCGTAGAAGCGTGAGGGGGAGGAGGTGAGGAGTCCGCGAGGTACAAAAACGACGCAAGCGGCGGCGACGGCAGCGCCCAAGACAATGTTTGACTGTGCTCCGGAATTATCTCAACTCTCTGTAATTGCGAGAGAGACAGCCAGAGAGAGAGAGAGAGAGACAGAGAGACAGAGAGAGAGAGAGAGAGAGAGAGCGGGCGCGGCGCGACCCAACTTTCTAGTTTAATTTCCCACTTGTTTGACGCAAATACGCGCTCGTAATAATGGCGGAATCGCGACCGCGCTGGTCAAAGTGTGCCCTAATAATTATGCCCCAATCCCTTTAATCGCTTAATCAAGAGCCCGGCCCTGCTCGCTCCGCGGGGGCGGTGGGCGGCGCGCAGGGAGGAGGGGTAACAAATAATAAAAACGGCCTCGCGTCGGCCGGGCGAGCGGGCCAGGAGGCCACGCGGCCGGGGGAGGGGGAAGGGGATGAAAAATGCTTCCCTTAATTAAAAGCGACGGCTGTCTGCGGGAGGCTGCATCCGCGGGCGGTCGCAGGGTCATCGCCAAAAGGGCGGAGAAGGGGGGGGGGGGGCCGAAGGGCCGCCAAACGGTCCAAGCCCCCCACCCCCAGCGCCCCCAGATAACAGGCGGCGCTTGCGCAAACGCTGTCCGCAGGCTGGCCACAGCCGAGTGATTGCTACCTGCGTCTCGTCGTCTCCGGGGGCTCTTGCGGGGCAGAGTTTCTACTAATTAGGGCACTCGGGAAAAAATCTGAGGGCGTTGATCGCGGGGTTTGAATGGGGCTCTCATTGCGTTTGTGGATGCCATGAGTAAGTGTTCGTCGCTGCGTTGCATTGCTACAGACAGTTATATCTACGGGTCGGTAGCAATGGAACAATGAATTTCCTCGTAAGTTTTATGCTAAATATGAATAATACATTATTTTATTTACTATAAGCCTAAAATATTCTACTTTGATCACTCAGAGGACATCAAAACATTTGGAGTCATTTTTGAGAAAATTTGGAAAGTATTTGGGCTTCATTTAAAGTACACTCAAAATCAAAATATCCTTTTCAAACACGCATGGTCTGGAATTTTTTCAAATAGATCGCGGAATTTAAGTTTTGGATCTTCTGAATGTCTTAAGCAGTAGTGTGGACTCGAAACAGACAGACATTTTGTCATCAATCGATTTTTCGGCATCAAAGATTTGACGTGGATGACGTTTACGAAACTTGGATTCTGTCTACACACTGTGTTAGAGGTAGTAATGTAATACATATAGAAACAAAATGTATTGACTTTTTCGTTACCAGTGCATGCAGGTAGTGCTAATGTCGAAATGCTAAAATTTAAGGCATGTTTAACTACTAATCATTCCAGTTGATTTTCGAGACATCAGTATATCATGTCTTGATTGTTACTGGAAGAATATTCTTGCATTGTTGATTGAGTTGAAAAACCATTTTCTACATTTTAGGGAGGAAAAACTGACTCTAACATTTCCTTGCACAATTATAGAATAATTGTTTACCTTTCGTAGAATTCACCAACCACAGCACAGAATGCGAGTTTTGCTAGTGCAGTTTAAAATGTACTCTAAGCTCTAAACAATGTTACCAAAGTGCAGCGGTCTAAGCGCGATGCGCGTCTTTCTCGCTGTTGCAGTGAACGTGGTGGACGGGGAGGTGCTGCAGATCACCAAAGTGAGCCGGCTGCACATGGGCGCCTACCTGTGCATCGCCTCCAACGGGGTACCGCCCTCCATCAGCAAGCGGGTGGTGCTTCGGGTGCAATGTGAGTAGCACCACACTCTTAAATGGAGCGTTATTCAAAGAGAGTTATCACCAACTTTTGGGATTATGTTTTATCTATAGAATAGAGTTTTTTGTTATACCCTATGCACAATTATTACTAGTAATGCGACGTATTGAGTGAATATTACGAATGCTGCAATTTAAAAGTGAGAAAAATACTATTGAAATGTTCAATGATTGTATAACATGTTCAATAAATATATTTTCCCATCAATTCTTGAACTGATTTATACAAATATTTCTAAACTCACTGTTCTACATATATATATATATATATATATATATATATATATATGTGTGTGTGTGTGTGTGTGTGTGTGTGTGTGTATACAATGAGTATGAATCAACATAATTGTAATTATTAAAATTATAATGATAATTATTTAATTTTTTTAAATCAACATACGTCAGCCAATACTCAGCTGTCGCTAGAGCGTGAGGCCTTAATCTCTGAGTCGTGGGATCGAGCCTCACGTGGAACGGTCAATTTTGTCATAGTGTAGTGAATAAAACGAAATTTACAAAGCGGGAAGATGCGCAAGGTGTAGCACAGGGCCGGGCTAGCTCAGTCGGTAGAGCATGAGACTCTAAATCTCAGGGTCGTGGGTTCGAGCCCCACGTTGGGCGGTCAGTTTTGTTCTACGAGAACGAATATTTAGAAATGTCGGGCATGTCTACCCAGATTTATAAACGCCAAAATTTCATATTTTTTTTGTATTTTGAACGCATTATGTTTCATCACACTCCTTAGGAATTTCGGTATATTTTCATTTTTTGCCGTTCATATGTGGTATGCTTGAGGAATAGTTCGTAAGCATCATGAACATCCTTGCGAGAGGGAAGTGTACATACCAGTTCTTTAAATGCTAAAGATGTTTTGTAGTATTTTCGAATATTAATTTGTTTTTATTTTGTCATTAGTGAAATATTCCAGAACAATCTGTTACATTTCACGCAGATCAAAAACAGACACGGCAGTACGAGTGAATGACTAATTTATGAACGCAGTGGGAGGAATTTCAAAATATCCTGATGATTTATTTCATCAAGGCATTGTTATGATTGTATTATGGATTTTTGATTTGTGTTGCTGTATCCCGAATTCTATTGAATAGATTGAAGCTGTAAACTGGAATAATTATAGTTATTGTGTCACCGAAAACTTCAAACGGAACGTTCCCCTTTGTGAATGGGACTGTATGAATAATACAAACGTGGTCATCGCGGCAGGAACAAAGCTAAATATAACTAAAGAGTGCGTGATAACGAGAAATAATTCGTGGAAGTCTAATCGGCATTTGTTTAATCCTACGTGTTTTTACAAGCGTTCGAATGAAAAGTATTGAATAAAAATAAGAATATTTAATTCAAATGTTAAGAAAGATTTAAAAAATGTTTGAAGAAATATTTACTAAAATAAAAACAACTTATCTTAGAGTTCTCCACATTTTATTGGTTCGTAAAAATGTTTCGTGTCCATGATGTTTAGTCCTGAGTAGCCAGGCTGATCAGATTGTAAGCCTTTACAAAGCCTTTGCAAATTCAATGTTCATATCCATAGCCTTTCTGAGATTCTTCTGAGATTCAACCGAGTTATCAATCATGCAAAATGAATATTTCACTAAATGGCAAAGATTCCATCCCTGAATGAGAGGAAAATAATATAAATGCCAGTAAAAAACAAACCCATTCTACTGTAAACTGTACTTTAACTGATAATGACTCAATAGTGTCAATCAACACCAACCCTCATCTTTGGATTCAGATTCTCGTATACCAAAATTCCAAGACACAATCAGTATCTAGGATATACTTAATAACAAATACCATATATTATTCTAATGTACCGGTTCACTAATGTAGCAAATTGAAGTCTTTTCTAACTTTTGATCTTATATTAATTGCAAAGTGTTTGCAAACGAGCTACTTATGCATAGTGATATATCACTCATGCATTTAGGTTATTACAATTGGGAGAATTGGTGGACAAATTCAATATATATTACCTAATTAATTAGAATATATTTAGTATGCACAAATTTTATTATTAATATTGCGCAATGTGAAGATAAAATATCACTATTGACAAATGTTCTTGAAATAGGGAAAAATTGAATTGGACATGGAATATGTTTAGAAGAAATGAAATGGTATTCATATATTCATGGAATAATCATAACATGGAAGTATATTCTGCAGCTGAAATAAGAATAAGCATCTGCCAGTCGTGTTGTTCATGATATTCGTTCTTTTTTAAACAGATTATTGTTAACACATCTTCCGTGTCTTCGTTACTGGAAATTTCTTATTTTGTCACATAAGGATTAGCGGCAGCGTTAACATCTATTTATTCCTATATTTCCCACCAAGTACCGACTCGTCAACGTTTTCAATCGCGAGTAGTGTTTTATGGTTGAGCAAGGGATAAGATTGGTACTGAAATTATCAGAAACTTTAATTTTGTCGGACACTTTATACCTCGATCTTGCAAAGCCCACAAAAACCATTTTGCGAGGATCATTTTAATGCCGCAAGTACGTAACAGCATAGTGTTTTTCGTTGTTTAAAAATGTATACTGCTTGTCTGTGCATAACTAGCGTATTGAAGGCTGATATGACCAGTAGGCTAACCATTTTCCCACTGAGGAGCTTACATCTTCCAAATTACCGCAGCATATGCTGCTAACGCGAATTGTCGGTCGCGGAGGGCAGCGCGCGTATCTTGCAGGAAGAGCTCAGGCCAATTGACGCGAGCGATGGGGTCACAGTTATGGCAGCAGAGCAACAAGTCCTGGTGCTGCGCCCCACCCCCGTGCTCGCTTTCCGTTCACACTCCTACACCATTCGTCGCCCACCATCATCACTGCCATATCCACTGGTCCATCCACTGCCCCATCCACTGCCCCATCCACTGCCCCATCCACTGTCCCATCTACTGCTCCATCCACTGCCACCGTGCTCACGTCTGTCTACAACGCCCACATCGACTCCACTCTTGCCACTGTTGCCAACGCACCGCTGCTACTGCTGTTACTATCGACGGTGCCATCATTGCATGCATTCCGCTCCCACTACTGTCCGTCTCCTCATCACCCCGCTTCACACTCCAACCCTGTTGCCACCTCCTCCGCTGACGTCGCTCCCGTCTTGCAAACACCTTCGCCACCGTCTCCTCCACCCACTACTTTTCAGACCTCACCATTATCACTCCTCTGCTGTCACCAGACATTCCCCATTCCACCCTCTCCGACCACCGCCTCTTCCGTCTTCACACTCCCAACCACTACATCGAACACAGTTCGC
>BOPP01000320.1:762790-783649 GCA_017312745.1 Gryllus bimaculatus
TCCAGCAATAATGTAATAGACTGTTCAACAAGATCTCATCCTGTAAACTACGGTGTGATAAACCTTCCTTTAAAGCCTTCGGTCTCAAAAGTTTAGTTGTTAATGCCCTAGAACGGTTCGTTTAGGAGTTATTTAACGATGTAGATTCAATAAATCCTGCCAAATGTGTTGCGGATTGCATTTTACACACACACTCATTGTGGAACAGACATGCCGCTGCCGCTAACATCGCTGCCTTGCCCGCGGATATTGTGGTTTCGCCGACATTCACCACCGTTACCGCAAATGTAACTGCCAGCTCCGCCATTTCCACTCCCGCCCTTTGGCCCCGCTTTTCCACAATCCCAAAAGCACTCCCGCCGCCCCTGCCTTTCCTGCTTTTTCACCGAACCATATCACCACCAACGCCTCCATTGCCCCAATCACCCCATCCGACGGCGACGTCAACCATCGCTGACATTTACTGCCGTAATCTCAACCATCCCCACAAACATCTGCGTTTCTAGCACCGAAGCCACCGGTGTTTTCACTACCACCATCACTGCCTCTTCCATCTTAGCCTAATCTGCCTCCTCACTACCACCTCTTCCACCGCCCCATCATTGTGACTTCCATACCCATCCACAAGCCCCGGGCCAGCGTCGCCATCATCACTACCTCTGTGCTCACTCAAGTCAGTCCCGACTGTCGTCACCACTGTTACAACCGCCGCCTCCCCTTCCTTCCCAATCACCACCTCTCATCCGCTACCATCCCCAACCGCCGCCACCCTTCCATCACCACCATCATCACCACAGTCACCTCCGTCACACGCATAGACGCCGGTTCATCTTTACCATCATTATCACCGTCTCAGCTGCCTCCGGCCCACCATCGCCACCACCGCCCCCGCTGCCGCACCCACTCACTTCACACTCGCCACGTTCTCCGTCACCGCCTCCACTGCCCGCCCCTGTGTCGTCATTACCATCGCCGTCCCGTTGCCGCAGCTTCTGCTTCTGCGAACGCAGACCGAGGCTGGTGGCGAAGAGGCGGCGCCGGGAGGCGTCTGTTAGCGGCGGCCTGGGTGTCTTGTGGCACTAATGAACTGTTCGTTTCAACGCAGCCCCCCCTCCACCGCCTCCGCCGTCCGGGCCGCTTCTTCCACAGCCGCGCGGGGCAGAGGACGGGCGTGGACTACGGAAGGGAGAGGCGGGAACGGGCGCAGCGAGAGAGGAGTGGTGAGGAAATGTAGAGTAGGAAGAGGAGGGAGGCGCAGGGGTGGGTCGTCGGAAAGTAGGATGGTGTTGAGCGGGGTGAGATATTCAGCTGGGCAGATTGGGGTGGGTGGAAACGAAGGGTGGGAGTACAAAGCAGGATGGAGGGTCAGGGAGTATAGACAAGCGGAGAGCGTAGACGAGATGAGTGAGAAGGCTGGGAAAGAGCGACAGGGCGGAAGGATGTCGGCGGAGAAAGCACAGGGTGCGGGATGAAGTGGGGTGACACGGTTCCGGGGGATGTGGATGGAAATGGAAGGGCAATGGGGGACAGAGCGGGGCAGAATAGATCGGACCGGGGCGGTGCAGAACGGGGCGATGGGGGCAGAACGGCAGGCGGAACAATGCGGTATGGGTCGGGGAAGTAGGGACAAAGAAAGCACGGGGTGGAGATGGGGAACGCGGTACCAGGGGATGTCGGTGGGAATGGAAGAGCAATGCGGGCAGGGCAGATTGGAACTTGACGGGGAAGGGCGGGGGCCAGCGAGACGCACTGCGCTGGTCGTGCACGGGGCGAAGGGGACGGGAAGGCAGGCTGGGAGGTTGAGGACAGCAAGGACTGCGGCGAGAAGGGGCGGTGTTGGGTAAGGCGCGGGGCGCTGGATGGGGTGCAAACCCGCTTCCCCGCCGGGCGAGATGCCGTAACCACACCAATTACCCCACCACGACGCGAAACGGCCCACTTAAACACCAGCGCGAGCTAACCAGCCGAAAATGGGGTAGCCCGAGCTTTCTTTGCACGTCTCGCAAACCAAATAACGCCGGCGCGGCGGCCAGCACGCGCGCGGCGGCGGCGGCAGCGGCGGCGGCGGTGGCGGCGGTGGCTGTGGCAATTTACCTCCTGGGTGAGAGGTTTCTGCGGAGGCATGTCGCTGCTCACAATCAGCCCTTTCCAATACACGCCACTCGGCCGGGACGTCTATTAAGGGGATAATTTATTAACCGTCAATTTGTTCAAATTAAAGCTACGACTTTTGTCAGTTTTAAGCTCAGATCTTTAGAGATGTGCCTGGGAAATGAAGTGTTTTATAAAACAAGTGTTGGAATAGAAGTATATGTTGTTTTTTTTATAGTTAGGAGCAACACTTTTGCATCTATTACAAATAATGCGAGAAAGGACGCGATTTTGTAGTATCACTAGTTTTAAACTATACTGTGTCAAATGTTTCTTTTCACTGATTACATTAATATTATTTTAAACCTTATATAACTGATTATATTTAAACCTTACACAAATAATCATAATTCACGAGATTTTCCGAATTCTTGGAATCTTGTCTTACCTTATTGCTTTAATATTTATCTACTCATTGGGTAATAAATTACCTATGATCAAGGAGAACAGAACGTCTCCTTTTCTCATTTTAGATGTCAATTTGTCTGTTATAGTTACAAATGTACTGAAAATTGGTTTAAATTGCGTTGTTTTGGTTTCTTCTCAGAGGAACATTCACACTAGGATTATTTTAAAAATGATTTAGTTTCTGTTTACGATCACAAGATTCTTAAATTAAACTAGCATATGGTATTGTAAATAAAGTACAGATATTTGTGCATACGTTAATGATACATTTACATAAAGTATTTTCATGCATTGCGACTGAAATGGTGGT
Source organism: Gryllus bimaculatus (assembly GCA_017312745.1). Taxonomy (NCBI): domain Eukaryota; kingdom Metazoa; phylum Arthropoda; class Insecta; order Orthoptera; family Gryllidae; genus Gryllus; species Gryllus bimaculatus. The sequence goes on from BOPP01000320.1 coordinate 765,660, forward strand.
GTGATGGACAGAAGAAACGTGTTCCCAGTTTATGGCTCTTGAGCGTGATATACTGTGAGAAATTGAAATCACGAGATTGTATTCGAAGGAGGAGCTTCATTTTACTCATAAAATTTCAATCGGTCATTTCATCAGATCCAGATAAAATATTTCATATCTTGTTGTTTAAATGTGATTAGTAACTCCTTAATTCACACAGATTTCGTATTAAAAATAAGTCAAAGAAATCCTGGTTCTCTTTAAAAAAATAATTTTAAGGGCACTCCTCTAATGTTTTTTGAACCACAACTTGGTATAGATACTACTTTGTAAATCCGTGACAATCTGTAATATTGAATATTTTGTATGTCCCCGTTGCTTTGCATGGGGATATTGTTTTAACCATTTAGATCTTCGACTGACTTTGATTGACTACTATGTTTATCGATGAAATTACAATTAAATTGAGATATTTAAAACATCGTTTAAATTAGGAGAAAATTGTAATTATTGAATGTAATTCAAATAAATATTTTAAAAAGCATTAAACACTTTATCAGCTACGTTCTATATTTCATTATGTCACTGAAAAAGATACATTTGCAGACTCGAAACATACCATTAGTAAATAATTGATAATAAATTTTGCAGTTTTGTTATTATTCCATTTTCCTTTTCTTACAGATGCAACACATTTAATATTATTTATGCTCACAAATTGCGGTTCCAGAATCTCATTTGCTTTGCTGCATTGATTTCAGTTTTCGTTTAAGAGCAGTTACTGTTAAAACTGTTAGATCATTATAAATGAGCCCTGAAAGGAAAATAAAAAAAAGATATATTTTTATTATTCAAGTCACTTTATTTTTCTTTACGAATTTTTCTAGTCTATTAATTCATTTTTTACAATATACAGAGAATTAACTGCAAAGAAAATATTGGCATCCCTAGTAACTGCTCCCACACATTTATTCTAAAAGTTCTTTTTTTGACACGATCAAAGGGGTTAGCTGTGAATTCGCATAAACTGAATTTTTAAATACGATACCAACAGCCATTTTGATTCGTGGTAGGAGAAAGCAAACTGAATAAAACTTACGTTTTATTGAAAAAGAAATCGGAGATACGAGGTCACAAAATAACCCAAGTTATTCTTGAATTTATGATAGAAGTTTATAATAGATATCCATAATGGTATAGGTTTTTTTTATTTTGATGTGGTAATGCTTACATTTTTGCAGTGAGATACCACCACCATAGTTTTCACCAACATAGTTTTTTTAACAACCCGTTGACACAAATGTCACTTGATGTCTTTCAAATTTATTTAAAGAAAGCTGATGCAGATCTAAATAAAATCAAAATCATTGGAAGGCGTAAATAATAATTTACCCAGAAGAATTATGTTCTCATAAGCATGAGTGTTTGATTTTAGAACATTATGCATCCACTGAGCATTTACTGTATAACACACATTGAGTTTGGGAAATTATTGACATTCAAGTGAATTATTTTCTCGTAAGTGAACCACAATCATCGAGTAACAATAAACGTATTAATAACAACACAAGTATAATAAAAATCAGTTATAATCTTGTTTTCATCACTTTTTTTAGAAGAAAATCTTCTGAAGAATTTGAAATAGTAGAGTTAGGCTTACTTTGGCACGTGTAATGAATTCGACTCCATTAAGAAAATCAAAAGTTCATCCTAAGGCATCTTACTAAAATATAAGAAACAAAATTAAGTCTATTGTAGTAGCTATGTAGCTTAGGTCTATATCAAATTGAGGACGTCTTACTAATATTTACCGTTGAGAGCATAAAGACGTGTTATGAATACAAATCCTACTCGCCCAATTTTACTTGCCAGCTACTGGACCCGGCTCAACACGACATGTGCGGGAATCTACACGTTAAACTACAGGGATCTGAACGTAACGTGCTAAACCAGGCCGTGATTCTGAGTTTCAAGAAAAATCCAGTGACTACGTGATTCACGCTTTGTCCTCCCTCATCCCTCCCCGGCCGCCGGGTGCTTCTTCCGTTTCGCCGCATCCAGCGGCGCCGCCCCCTACGTGTCTCGGAACGCGGGGCGCGGGGGTGGAAGCGGGGGCTGGCCGGGGGCGGCGCGTTTAATTAACCCTCTCAGCCGCCGCCGCCGCGATCCGTTACCGCCGGCGCGCGAACTGTTGCAGTCGCGCGCGGCGTGGGCAGTGGCGGTCTTTCCAATCCGGGCGACTGCTGGGGGCGGGGGCGGGACGGGGGCAAGCGTGTGGGCGCGGAGGCTGTGGCGGGCGGCGACGCGGTGCGGCGTTCTGCCAAGGGAGGGATTTACGCGAATAACGAAGGCGCGGGGCGTCGGCGCGCGCACGACGCCATCTAATCCGGGGCGATGGCGACGGCCCGCCCCGCCCCTTGCATGTCGTTACGCGCGCGGCCTCACCACCGCCTCCGCCCTCGGCGCCTGCGGCGCCCCTCCGCACCCGTCGCCCCCGCTCGCCGCGCGGAGCAGCCCTTGCTTCATGGAGGGGCGACGCCGACCTCACTGCGTCCTGGCTCACCACCTCGCCACCGTTCTCGATACAGTACTCGCCGCCGACCCTACCACCGCTTTCACACCGGCCATGCCACCACCCACACCTCCTCCTCACCGCCGCACTCTACGCCGCACTCGTCGCGCCGCACTCACCGCCCCCCTCACCACCACCTCACCGCCACCACTCACCGCCGCCCTCACCGCCGCCCTCACCGCCCGCCCTCACCAACCGCCCTCACCGCCGCCCTCACCACTGACCTGCACCACGCCCTCACACGCCCTCACCGCCGCCCTCGCCGCCGCTCTCACCACCGTCTTCACGATGTTGCTGACTGCCGCCGTCACCGCCGCACTCTTCGCTGCACTCACCGCCGCCCTCACCACCGCCCTCACAGCCGCCCACCGTCGCCCTCACGCGCCCTTACTGCCGCCGTCGCGGCCGCACTCACAATGCCGTTCTCACCACTACCTCCGCCCCCTCTTCTGCCGCCGTCCTTATTGCTGTGCCTTCGTCCCCACCGCCTTTGCTGTCGCCATCGCCGCTGCCTCTCTCAACGACGCCGGTCTCGCCACCGCAGCACCTACCATCGCCATTTTCCCCGTCTCCGACTTCACCCGTCCTCCATACATTCCTCCCCACCGTCTTCACCTCCATCGCCTATCCCTGAGCTGCTCTAGTCCAACCCACCCTCACACGACACCCTCCGCCTGTGGTCCTGCCTCAACATTACCCCAACCTCCGTCACTGCACCCTGCGCCAGACTGCCTTCTGCTAATTTGGTCCCGGCTCGGCGCGACCGCCGCGCACACACAGCACGGCATTCACTGGCATTGACCTCGCAATTGCTCCTTCCCGCCCACATCAAATGTAATTCTGTTTTAATGATAAATTCAATTAGCATGTTGATGGGTGCGCGTTTGATAAAGCTACGCCATATGGCTTAGATAGGAGAAGAATCTTCATTTATATATAGTAAATTTTTCTCATCATTATAAAAGTGAGATGATGACAGTCCTATAAGACCTATGTATGCTCGAAACTCCCACATTTCTTTTCTTAAAAGTCAGGCTTATCATTTGTTACATTTGCCAGTATGGAAATGTAGTGTGCTAGTCTCAGAGAGAGCAAGCAGTAGTTTTTCTGATATTGAGTTAACGTACTAGGACAATCTTGGCATTGAAATCTTAAGATTTTATTAAAACTTCCCAAAAGCGTGCTTTCTTTCTAATAAAAATAAGACATTTTTAAAGTAAGTGCTCTCCAAAAATGAGTTGTTTTAAGGTTAGGTATATCCTAAAACATCTATTAGATAAGCGAAATATCAAAGTTTTAATACAAAACTCACTTGATGCTTAATGTGAAAGAAACCTGAATCCGGTGAAGAGTAGAGAATTAAATGTACACTTGAATTAAAATGAAATGTAAGTCATTAAGGCTGTCTAAAAATTGTGGCACACGCGAAAAATGTGTTTTTATTTGCGAGTGGGAAAACATGTCACCCGAGATTGATGGGCTAAATCCTACAGTCAAATTACTCGTAAGATAATACTTTCCAGTCATATTTAAGAGTGAGTATAACATGTAATTATACGCTGGTTTTATATGTCACACTTAAATAGAATTACTCATACTAAAATGTATAAAGTTGCTTAAGTTAAAATTCAATTTTTTAAAAAATTTAAATATTATGTTATTCGGTTTTACAAAGCAGTTCTTTTATAACTGATCTATATGGGGGACAGAGATTAAATCAAAAAGTTTCTGGACTTATTGCTTTTATGGTAACGGTTATTTGTTGAACAGGTGGTGATGATAATGAATCATGAACAGCATTTATACTAGTATACGTGACTTCCTTCGTCTAAAATGTGTAATTTAAATGATTCATGTACAAAAAGAGGATTATTAACATCCTATTATAGGTTAACAACTTTCATTTGTAAACAAAACAAAAAATATGGTTGTATGCTTCCGAACCGATAGATTAATTTAAATTTGAACTGAATTGGAAAAATAAACAATGGTATAAATATTGGAAGGTAGACAGATACTGATACAATATTTACCAAACTGAATATGATTTTATTTTGAGAGTAAGAATGCAAAACTTATCCTAACGCAACCGTTTTGTTATGTTTTTTAATGGGAAAAAATGCCTCTTTTTACAATATTAAATTGGAAACTGTAAATGGTATGTGTATAATCAAAAGTAAAAGGTCATTTTATTTTAGAAATGAATGTTACAGACTAGCTTCAATGGGTTCTTTTGTTTCTTCTCTTGCAAACACGTAAAAATACAAGATCGGTCACGTATTCATAAGGTAGAAAATAGTGTTTATGACTGTAACATACAGAAGAAACAAATATTCTCTCTGAGTAATAAAAATTGTTTTGTAAAAAATAAATTCAAAATAATTTATTTGTTTATAATATTATTTTTGAAATACTTTCTGTATCAGTTATATCAACTGTTCCTTCATTATTTTTGATATGTTTTTTTCGCAGTTGAAAATTTTATTTTTAAATCGCACTCGAAAATTATGGTCAAAAATGAATCAGATGAATATTTTTGAAATAATAATACATGGAAGTGCTACAGTTTCTATACACGTGTATTAATTAGTGTTATATCGTCGTCTGCAGAACATCTACTCATTATCCATTAACTAATATGGCTCCTTTTCTTTACAATGGGAAGTGAATCAATCGGCACACTTCCACGAAAACATGAAGACAAACATGGGCGTACAAATAGAACGGATTCGAATTACAACCTCACATTTTTAAGACGCGTTGACGCTTTGCTATGCGTCTCCAATTTCATGACAAGGTTTCTGGACTGCAACCTACACGAAGGACATTAAACATTCTTGAATCAGTCCAACGCATTTTATTCCAAAGAACGTTCATTGCAGAGAACTGTTGATGGCGCGCTACGAGGTGTTGAAGTTGATGACGAGGCTCCAGTCTTCAGTCTAAGCGATTAACAAAACATTCTTGAGTACGTCCAACGCATGATATTTACTTATTTATATCAAAATACTTCTTTAATTCGCACAATTTAAATTGCACAATTTTCCTTCGAATTACACAATAAAATGCCCTCACTCCCAAACTCGTTTTTCACTTTCGTTCTCCTATTTCGCGGCGCCGGAGTCCATTCGGTAATATAAGAGATAAGACTTCTAAGACGAGAAAATCATTGTTTCATTCTTCGAGAGTATCATTCTTTAATGCACGTGTAGAAAATGTTATGAATAGAGAATAAAATGGTCAATAATTCACGAGTGTGAAGTGATATTACGATACGAGCGAGGAATGAGTGAGTGTCGTGAAATTCATACGAGTACATTTATATACATTACATCGAGCTTCACACAGTACTTTTTATACGGCTAATGATAATCACCATCAGTTAAAACATTTACATTGAACGATTATGCAGCAACTGTTGTTTATTATGCATCCCAAGGGTACTTTAGGGACAGTAATTTACGTAATACAAAGGAAAATTTATTAGAACGATAACAAATGATTGATTACTTCTCACAAGTAAATTTCTCTTTCATTGGTCACTACATGACAGAACTGTAATATAGCTGTATCATAATTATTACCATTACAGTACGTCGTTGTAGCCATCCAATAAGATATTTATACAACAAGAGAACAGAAACAATTGTAAATAAAATTGTATTAAATTAAAGTGTTTTCACGTTTTGCGCCCAGCCACGGTCAGAAATTTTGTTTAAAGTTTAATTCTATATAAAGCGCGATCGCATGTCACACCATGGGATCACGATTTTACTTTTAAAACAAATATACGAGAATTAAGAAGACAGAAAGCAAAAAAAAAAGATTTCTCCAAAAACAAATATTATTGTTGCGTTACGCATAAAAATAGAATTAGAATGAAAAAGTGAGAAGGAAAATGTTTCGTAAATAAAATTCATTCAATTGAACACTTATTTACATAATTTGTTTTAAACATACAAAGATCACTCAAAAGAAAAAGTTGTCAGAAAATGTGAAAGTTTATACGTATTTTATACAAAAATATTCAAGCTGAAACAATTTCAAGGTAACTAATGGAAAGCAGTGAGTTGCAAACAATTACACTCACGAATGTATATAAAATCACTGCCTTAAGGCATGCAAACTAGTGTTCTTCTTCACAATAAAGAATATTACATCACTGGCTCGCAATGGAAAGGGCCGGGCGCTTTGCATCAAATTGCGCGCTCCCTCAGCGCCGTGTTAGCTGCAATATTAATGGCAAACGCGCTCTCCCGGAGCCAATGATACCAAATTTGCAGCGCCTCCTCGCAATTTATGGGCTCCTCTGGGAATGTCGTGAGCGGCTGTAATCTGAAGGAGACACGAGAGAAAATACGCGAAGTACGACTATTCATTTGACGATGGCGGCGGAGGCGTAAAGCTAACGACCCGGGTTCACGAGTTAATAAACCGAACAGCGCGCGAGTGATTTGTCAAGGCGCGGGCGACTATGATCGTCGTGCCATGCCGCGTGAGGCGGTGGGGAGGGGGAGGGAGGGGCGGAAGGAAGCAACGAAGAACGCGGCGCGTGGCGGCGAAAGCTGTCGTGATAGGAGAAGTAGATGGAGATGGTAGATGGTTGGGTCTGGATAGAAGTGGAAGAAAATAAAGACCGGGCACACCCTATCCGTTCATACCGTGTTGACACCAACGTCTATACTATAATTTCAATAATAAAATTGTTCAAAAACAAGCATTGAACATTTGAGAAATGGTTTATGATTATGTCTCTTTGGATCTTTAGAACCTGGATTTACCAACTTGGTGGAATCCGTTTAAATAAGAGTATATGCACAAACAAATAAATGTAAAAAATACTCGACTTAACAACAGTCGTTCTTTTACTGGCATTTCCGTATCCTCATTGGAACACCTAATTAGTGCGTCCTCATTGGTGCGTCCGCCGCCGCAAGGGGCAGTTTTTCGGCTCCTGTGTTTGGGGCAGGAAAGCAGATTTCTGTGACGTCACAGAGCACTGCGTTGCCGAGCACTGGTATAGATTCGTAATATGATTTGGTACGCGCCAACTATAACAAGGTTCAATTCCACGTTGTCCTTCAAGAATTCCTGCGTGCAGCCTCTGCTACGCGCCCAGTGACTAACCTAGTTTACTAGACGGCACAATCAATTGCATTCTGGTCCTATATTTTATCATTTTGAAGCGCAATTTGGATTACCTACAAAATTTCATCATGAATTTCAGGAAACGTTAGCAAGTTGAAATAAGGGAAAACGATTAACGTACAAAATGCTTTCATATGAAGACTCCGTTATCATACAAGTACGCCATTAATCTGAATATCAATTATGATACGCCATGTTTTCGAAAACATTACCGCGTGTAGTGGCTGGTAGCATCAACTAATGTGCAGTGTCTCTCACAACTCGGGTTCGAGTCCCGACGATGCGATGGCAAGGTTTTCCACACCAGCCAGATAGCGAGGTTGAAGTCGTACGATGTATAGTGGATAATTGTAGCGGCCGGTTGCTCAGATTGGTAGATCCGTAGTTTATCGGATCAACACCAGACGAATACCGGAGAAGAACCATAACCGACGAGCCACAGACCGCGCGTGATCATTCCTTCCTCTGCCCTGACCTAAATTTACCCCTTACTTACACGCACTACACTACCACACATGCCGGAAGACCAGTCGGGAGAACTTGATCCGTCTGAGGCGGTTCCCCGCTGGTGGGAGATACCTGGTTGGGGAAAACCCCTTTATCTGACGTCTGCGCCGCAGCTCACCATCCCATACGAGGAAGGTCACCGCCTTCTCCTGTGATAAAAAATGCGTTTCACTTACGGTACTAATGATCATAGCACTTTTTTTGGTTATTTAATATCGCATCAACTTCTTGGTCATTAGCGACTACTACTGCGTGTAACGGTACGGTAACTGTGAGGAGACACGATATGATGATGATAGGGTGTGAAAGGACGAACACAATATCAGAGGCGGGACTCGAACCGGCGATCCTTCGGTCCGAGACGCTACGACAATACTGCCTTGGCACCATAGCATTTTTTTATTTGTTATTTAAGGTCGCATCAACTTCTAGGTCATTAGCGACCATTATTGCGTGTAACGGTATGGTAACTGTGAGGGTGACACGATATGATGATAGGGGTGTGAAAAGACGAACACAATACAACCATGCGCGAGGCGGGACTCGAACCCGCGATCCTTCGGTCTGAGATCGCTACGACACTACGGCCATCGGGATTGGCACCTTAGCACTTGTCGCGCTCGAAAACGCAAAATAACGAATGAAAGTTGCAAGTGTAGCATCGCGCTGTGTTCTCCACTTGGTTTCGACTGTACGTTTGGGGGGGGGGAGGCATGAGATGCGTGGTCGGTCGGCAGCGCGAAGGCCTCTGGGTCGCGTGTCTCGGTGCCGTTGCGGAGGCGTGCGGGAATGGCGCGTACATCACCCAACGAGTGATGGGGCCGCGGGGCAAATTTTAGAACTCGCCAGAGGGAGTAGCTGGGACCGCCTCGAAAGGACGGCACGTGAAAGGTATATGGGTAACAATTTTGTTCTGCGGTTACGTGCTTGTCAGCCAATGAAGTTAAATCATGCTCTAGAAAACGATCCAAGCGTATCCCGCTTTCAGTAATTTGTTCTTTCTTTATTTAAGAGGTAATGCTGGATTAGCTCAACAGCTCGTGTAAATTAGAAATGCAAAGAATGGAAGAGAAAAATTTGCATATAGGAATTGTTTTTGTTGTTACATGTTAATACACATGTTTTTCTTCCTCTGTGCCATATTCTACTTTGAGTTTCTATTCATAAGTGAAGTGACATATGCATGTACGGATATTGAATTTAGAAATAACAGTCTCGTGTTCACAGATCACTAGATCTTAAAAGGATTCTAATGAATAAAGGACAATTTTTAATGAATAACCAATTATCTCAGGGGAATTAAATGTCTATTCAAAAAATTATTCGATATTCAACGCAACTATGATTTCCTCAATTTATTTATATTTGAAAATAATATCGCGAAAGATGTCAATTGTCGGTACTGGAATGTTCAGGGTAAATATCTTCTTGTTAGGGTTATGAAACGATTGGCTGTGACTCAACCGTCGTTAACAGGGGAAGTTGCAAGTAAAATGAAGGCGAAGACGGAAATAGCAACATAATAGAGACGGTCAGAAACGGCGGAGTTATTGAAAGTTCGTGTAGTAGGAAGCGGTAGGGACAGAAGGGAGAGAGATAAAGGTACAATACAAAAAGGAGAACGGCACACTTCTGTGTTGGCGGCTACAAGTTGAAGTAGGTAAAATGCAGAAACGCATGCTGTAGTAGTAATAATATATCAGCAGTAATTATGTTTATGAAGAATTATTACCCATTAGAGCTCATTATTCCAAAAATGGAACACTCAAATTCTAAAAGTGATTTTCGTACCTCAAGTATTCTGTTGAAAATTTTATCTCTTCAATACACGCAGACATCATAAATGAAGCATAGAATCACGTTTTGGCATTCCTGTGACAATTTAGCCGAAATCGCTAAATCAAAACTCTCCTGGCTAGGGTGTATTCATGACTTTCGTCTGTTAGAATGTTCATAAAAACTTTGATTGGTTTATTGTAGCCAATATCAGTTTTCTGTACCAGAATTATGGACGAAACAGGGGTTATCACGTTTTATTAGAATTACGTGCAGCCTGGTCGATTTTGAAAGTAGTTATCGCTGATGAATACGTGACAGAAACTCTCAGTCATCAGGATGCGGAAAGAAAAATCTTATCCTTTTCATGGTATTAATTAGCGTCTAATGGGTTCCCGGAATTGTGTTTAAGGTGTTTTGATGCTTATTGTTAAATATATTAAGTGGTTAACATTCTATTGTGAAAACTAATATTTAATCTTCGAAATTTCATTGGGCGGAGTAATAAAATTACCAGAAAATTTCGAGAACAAGTTACGCTGGGTGAATATAGAGCATATTCAAATTTTTTTTACTGTATAAAAGCATATATATTTAATGGAGTATTATTATGTATAGATCCTGTCGTTAATTATAAATAACAATTGAGGAGGCAACATAGATGGCACGTGAACACGATTGACGTTGACAAAAGAAATAAAGCGAAGGATAAGTGACTGGATGTGGGGGGCTGGTTTCCGTCAAGAGTAGAAGAGGTGAATTATGACGCCAATGTACCAGCAGAGAATTGAAATATGTTCCCGTTCATCGAATCATTCTCGTTCATACCGAGAACAACAGCGAGCGTTGTAAATATCGCTTTAATGGATACGATACAAACTGGATGCAATTAGACCGAGTGGGCCTTGAGAGTTTCAATAAAATTAAAACTTGAGGGACGACAAGAGGCGACATCAGGGCCTTTTAACTCCCTGATAACGTGGTGGAAACCATTACAGTGGCGCGCTCACCTGCAACACTATCTTACAGAAACTAAAATACGAACTGCTGCCAACCGTACTTAAAAGAGCGTGGGTGCTGCTAGGGTTCACGAGATACAGGCATGCCTCTAAGTTACAAAAGATAGCGTCGATGTTCGCGCTTTCTCCAAAGGTTTCTTATATGTATGTATTATAAATAATTACACATTTAGAAGACACCTTTCAAATTTCTCACAAATTATCCAATTTTTATGGGGGAAAGTAGGCGAGCCAAACCTGCAGCTGCACCCGGCGACACTAGCGCCAACCGCAGCACCCTCCAGCTTTGCCCCCGGTGTTCATGGAGAATCGCAAGTCCCTGGTTGAGACGATCGGTGACGAGCTGAGGGAGAGTGCACCTGGACTGGGCCAGCGGGTGTGAGAGAAGAGTAGGAAGGGACCTTCAAGCAGCGGAGGCAGCACGGTGACTGCGAGGGTGGGGTGGGGAATGGGGGGGGGCGAACGACGTGAGGGGTGCGACGGGGCGACGTCCGGGAGCGCGCAGCGTCTATTCAAGCGGCACACCTCGTCAAGGCTGCCGATGCGGACACGGGATTTGCATGTTTTCCGCGCTTCTTCCCCCTGCTGGGCCCCGGCGCGTTCACAAGAATACGAGAATAACGCTTTCGCACGCTTAGATAAGGCCAAGACGACGGACGAACGACGGCGGCCGGCGGCGGCGGCGGGCCCGCGCGACGCGGCGGCCGGCCAGCACCGGCGGCGGCGGCGGTTCGGCGACGCCGCGCATCTCGCGATTTGTTCTTTCGACGGCGGGCGTCCCCCCGCCGCGGGGCATCCGGGCGCCGCCCGCCACAGCCGCGCCCGCGGCGGACCGGCGAGGCGGCCGCCCAGGGGGGCAGGCGGCGGCGGGGGAGGAGCGGCGCGGAGCGGAGGGGCGATTCCTCCCCCCCCCGCCTCGTTAAAGCAACGCAGCGCGATCGCCCGCTTACGCCCAGGGCGTTTCCGGTTTTTCGCCCGCCGGCGCGCGCCAGTGAACGGAAATGGCGGCAAAGAGTGCCAAGATTACACTTCTTCAAATCTGTTCGAATTATTCAATTATGCTCGTTGAAAACGAAAAATACGCGTCGAAATACGGAAATGTGACATTAGAGGGAATGTGACCTTAGTTGGCACATTTTATAAAATGGAATAAAATATTTATTTTGCTCCTTAAGTATATATGTAATATTTATGGTGGTAGCGTTTTGTAAGTAGTTACTACAAATATACTACACAAACAATCGGAGGGACATTACACTATTTGCATATTACTTAATACAATTTTACAAGATTAGTATATTAAACCTATCATGCTAAAGCTGACAAAAAGTGGCAATAATATTTTTTTTAAAAAATTAATGCTTGCATATTTTTAAAAAAAGTACAATTTATTTAATCTAATTTTTAAATTTTTGACATTCGGAGGGAAAGTCTCCAACTCTGTTGCAGGCAATTCATTCCAATTTTGTATTGTTCTGTTTACAAATGAGAATTTACTTGCATCTGTTTTCTGTTTTCTTTGCCGAATTTCAGAACCATGCGACCGTATGTGGGTCTTGATAATCGCTCCCGCACTTCCCCCCACGGACGATCACCATGGTGATATGAATAACGCACAAAGGCGCGATTTCTCTCTGCGTTTTTCCAAAAGTTCCCAAAATATAAATTCAGAATTATAACGTCCTCACCTAACAAATTTTGCTGCTTATTTTTGTACTTTTTCGAGAGAATTTATTTGCCCTAAACGATATGGGTCCCAACAGATGGAGCCGTATCTCAATATCGGAACTTAGGAATACAAGATTAATTTTCCGGGCTCGTAGACCGTGGTCCAGTTGGCATTGAAGGGCCAAACGTTTCGTCCACGTCTGCGATGGATATCCTCAGGGGCGGCAGGGCCGCGTAACCGCGAAGTTACCTCCTCGAAAGTGCCCATAGAAGGCATCATCTCCAAAATCGAGTATGGAATTCGATCATTGGCGACAGACATACAGAGAAAATTAGAAGAGAGTCTTTTAGAATTATTCAAAAGGCGAAACCCTCCTAAAAGCAATCTTCCCAGAACGGAGAGAGCTCCCCTAAGAAATTCAAACAGCAACGATATTATCGTCATTCTTTCAGTAGATAATGGCAATGCCACTCTAGCTCTGAACAAGATTGACTACAAAAAACAGATAAAGAACATCCTGTATCCTAACATCTACAGAAAGCTTCCACGCGACCCTACGTCACGCATACCCCGCCGCACCAACCAGCAACTGAAAGATTCAAGTATTCCAGTCGAAACGCAACCTTCCGACAAGAAGGTTCCAAGAAGACCTTCCAACAGAAGTAGCTGCACCCAAACCATACGGTTCACCAAAAACCCACAATCCTGAAGTTCCCTTACGGCCCATCGCCAGCGCTATTGGGTCTCTTACGAACTCCGTATATAAGTACTTACGCAACCACACATCGGCAAATCCAACCCCTACATCAACGACTCGGCACATTTTGTCGAAAAACTGAAGACCTTGACCCTGCAGCCAGACGTTCTGCTCTTCAGTTTCGATGTAACACATTATTAACCATGGTACCGGTTTCCGAAACATTAGCTTCGCTGCGGGGGTAATTCCCGGAGGACATCATAGAACTCTTCCATCACGTGCTAACCACTACATATTTTGTATGTAATGGTAAGTTTTACGAACAGAATGATGGAGTAGCTGTGGGAAACTTGTTGAGTCCGATTGTAGCCATTTTATTTATGGAGAGCTTCGAGGACACAGCACTAAACACTGCGCCATTCAAACCCAGTTGTTGGTTGCGATACATCGTGATACTTTCATTTGGAGCCTCGGGGAAGAAATACCGGAAGATTTTCTTCGACATCTCAATTCCATTCATCCCCGCATACAGTTTACCACTGAGAAGGAACATAATGGAAAAATACCCTCCTGGACGCGCTTATAAACAAAAAGGAAGACCGATCCCTCGGCCACACAGTTTTCCGAAAACCTACCCACACGGACTGTTATCTTAACAAACTATCGAACCACCACCCCAGCCAGAAGAGAGCCATGATGAAGACACTCGTCCACCGCGCCAGACGGATATGTGAAGATAACAACATTCACCAAGAACTCGGTCATCTGGAAAATGCTCTTCAAGCCAATGGTTATTGAATCCAAGAGGTGAAGAGAACACTACGTCCAAACAACACAGCACGCAGTCCTCCCGAAGAAAACATTCACAAGGTCACACTGCCGTTTATCAAGAACATCACGGACCGTATTGTCAAGATTTTGAAACTTCACAACCTCAAAACCATTTTCACCCCAACCACTCAACTCCGCAATCTCTTTAGATCGGTTAAAGACCATACGGACACACTAATGGCGGCCGGCGTCTACAGGATACACTGCTCCTGTGGATCTGAGTACATAGGTACAACACAGTGTTTAATCAACACTCGCATCACCGAACCGAAAAGAAATTACCGCTGGGATACACAGAGAAATCAGCGGTGGCTGATCATGCCCTCTCGGGAAAAGAACACGACATCTTTTTCGCAGACATTGAAGCACTATCTACCACTAACCAGCACGACACCAGATTGCAACGGGAAGGTATTGAGATATTTAAGCACCCCAATAACTTCAACAGGAAAGAAGAAGGTCTCAAAATTAACTCTACCTGGTATCCCGTACTGCGCAACACTAAAAAACCTTACAAAATCAGAGTAACACAATCTATCCACAACACAATCGACAGTCAACCAGAAGCCAGCCCGCGAATCATCATCCAATCACAATCTAGCGCGCGAAATCCCGACCGCGGAATCCCGCTCACGCCGACTATAAAAGCCGCGGTTGCTCGGAGCCCGTCGCCCGTCGCCAGCCACCCGCCGCCCCGAACACTGCGCCCGCGACCCTGCCGCCCCTGAGGACGTCCACCGCAGACGTCGACGAAGCGTTTTGCCATTCAATGCCAATTGAACTACGGCCTACCAGCCTGCAAAATGTATCTTGGAATTTAGGAATGTTCGTATAAGGGTAAGTGTGAAAGTAATTGTTCGTGTGTAAGATACTCGCTGTTCCATGTATTGGCCCTTGATTCTACATATTTTGTGTTTTTTTTATTGCTGAGTGTAACGCCCGTTAATAAGAAGGGACGTCACTGCCTGAAATTCTTAGAAATTTTGAATCTACATTATATATTACAAACTTTCCACCTTCTTTCGTTACTCTTCATTTCTTTACTATATTTATCATAAAGAACATTTAGTACTTTCAGATAGTGAAAAATATTTTTTGAAATGCCCATAAAGTGTAATATTGTATTTATATTATTTTTGAATTACAAGTTCACGTATTAGAAGAGTTGTACTAGTGTTACAAATATACTAAAAATATGTCTATGAATATTTTGTTAGCAACACTTGTCAATAACACGCATCATTAATTTAAATTAGAAAAAAAGAAGGTAAAGGAAACGCGGCAAGTATCTCGTTGTTTTAAACTGCTTTGATATTCGTTAAGAAAATAGAGAAAAACATCTAACAAAACAGCCGATCAAACTAATCAGACTATTGAACATTCATACAGAAAGCTTTCGATTTTTATATATACAATTAGTTTCAAAGCCACCCGCAAGACTCGAATTTAGAACCCGCCGGTTTTCAAACTTAAGTAGCGAGTTTCGTTATTTTAGAACATATACTCGTGTTTGAGTTTTGAATTTAAATTAAGAAGTAACTGAATGTCAATAGGATGAGTATTAACATTTGTATTCAAAGCACCCACTTGTTAGCCACTTAGTGTCTGAGCAGCTTATGAATTTTGATCGTCGAGGACAGAAAAACAGAAATCATTCGCCGAAGGGTTGGAAACATCAGTTTCTATAAGAAACCAGACAAAATAAAAGGTCTAACCCTTCAAGCTGCTGTTGACAGAAATTACAGAATGTCTAAAAGATTAGACCTGTTGGTTGAGCACAAATAATTCTTACGCATTTTGTTGGGAAATTCTTCTTTACTGCTCATCAACATTTAAGCCAATTATCTTATCCCATAACATCCAGAAGCTCATATTTAAGATGAGCCGAATCACGTCAGATAAATCTACCGATTTCAGATGCAATCGTATACACGCAAATTTGTATATTGATGAAACTGAGGTACAATTTACGGCATTCCTTTACAGAAGCAATGCATGACAATGTTACATTTTGCGAATCATTATGCTGACCTCCCGAGTATTTTAAGGACGCTTTGTGTTTCGAGAATGTGCTGCATTTCGCAAGTGAAGTTCTAATGAGATAAAGTCTGTAGAGAAATCCGAAAATAGCGCAAAACCCTAGCAAGATGTACAAAAGGAGAAAACGATGACGCAGTTATCTATTTTATTAAAATTGAATTGTTTCTCTGTCATTTCAAAACTACTGTTTTTTCGTAAGCTCGTTTGGTTATTATTTACTATAAACACCCATTAACATAATTGTTTTAAATGTTGTGTCTGTTTAACTATGTTAATTTTGGAAACGATTAAACGTATTTATTTATTCCGCCATAATTGAATCTTGACAACTTCTATCAAGGGCAACAGCAACTTGTGTAGATCATAATTGGGTGTGCCATAAAGAAATACGGTTTTATAAAAATCTACAGCTTCATTGTGGTCTAAATGAAAGAGTATTTTTCTTTTAAGCGAGTGAAAAATCCTATAATCCTTTTCACCTCAGAGACTTAAGTTGACACACTGAAACAGATTACAGCGATGCTATGGTGTGAAGTGATCGCAAGAACATTGCAGGAACGTGGGCAAGGCCACGAGCGTGCAAGCAAAGCGGCAGAGTGATAGTGGGGGAACAGATTTGATTCATTTAGATTATGATCTCTGGTACGAGCACAAGCTCTGCAGAATGCGATTATACAAACGTAGGAGTATCATAAAAATCGAGCCTAATATATGTGAGATATAAGAAAAAAACACAATAATGCCGATTACTCTAGCTAGCCTATATTACTAATACATAATGTGCGCATTAATTTAAATTAATCAATGATCCGGCAAAATGAGAAATTATGGTTTTGTTAGATGCTCGGGAACTCGTAAAAAATCCAATACGAATGAAATAGTTGCGGATTTGACTAAAAAGTCCAATAACTTTATTGTGTTATTCCTTTTAATCTCATTCGGTACCTTACCAATGAAAATTCAGTGCCTCACTATTTACGCCATGCGACTGCAAGGCTCCAAGGAAAAAGACGCCATTAGTATTTGTTATTCATATGTTGCGTTATGGAACAAAAACTTTTTTAAATCCTTAAGAACGTTTGTGCTGTGTGTAAGCCTTATTATGAATTGCAATACTCAAGAATATGGCTTTGTTCCGATATTTAACTTATTGCAGTGTTTCATGAGAATATTTTATTTGTTGCTCTTGAGCTGTGTGCGTAGTACGTTTTTGTTGTTTTGTTGTTCGTTGTTTGATTTTGTTGTATGTTGTTTGATTTTGTTCAGTCGCAGGTTTTTCTGCTGCAGGTCAATAGTTGTTAACGTTCAGAGAAACATATTGATTTTTATTTTTCACACATGATATGTTTAACTACCCCCACGGGTACCTCAGCGAGTTCGCTGTCCATCACGCGACTCCGGGTTGGATTCCCGGTCGGCGCAAATTGTAGTACGCGTCTTATGTTTCCTTGCAATGTCTCAGTGTCTGTTTCTAGCGATGAGGAAGCGCACTTCTCAGGTTGAGAAGCCAGAATACACCGTAGGGATGGCTATGTGCTAACCGCACGCGCCCCTCATAACTCATGGCCACAAGACCGGGACACCGCTGATAGGCCTTGGCTCGGTCAGAGGCTGTTGTCAAAGTTCAGGCAGGCAGATAGATTTAGCTCTGTATTTGTCCTCTTTCTTGCCGATTCGGACCACAGTTCGGCGGCGCGGGCGGCCGGAGCCTTTCGTGCAGAGATCGGCCGAGTTATCGCCCGCGCCGCCGCC
>BOPP01000320.1:796473-816292 GCA_017312745.1 Gryllus bimaculatus
CAGAATTACGGTGGAATTATTCCTAACAGTGACAGCCGGACTAGAAACAATGTTCATTAAAATCACTACCGATCGATTGGGATTGGACCATTAGAGAAACGATGACGCAACGATCGAGTTTTCTGACCATTACCCCAACTGTGCGGTAGTTAATGAACGGTTTATACATTTCACAGTCCGGTGAATCTTTGGAATCGGCGTTTACGTTCGGGGAATAAATCCTTAAAGTACGGTATTGGTTATGCAAAATGAAAGGCTATTTACTTCACCTTTGACCGTTAAATGGTGCGAAACAAATATTTTTAAGATAACGAAAATGAAAATTTTTGAGTTGACCGCGAGAGGCACATTCGTTCTTTGCCCACACTTTAAACGTACGCGACTTACGATTACGCAAAGGATTGAATCTCATTGCCAAAATCTATGATATTTTGTAGCAAGGATTTTTAAATAGCATTTGTGTGCCTGCATATACATTATTACTTTTTGTCAAAGTAATGCCCAAGTCATAAAAATGAACTGTTAATGTAGTATTTGATAAACGTTTTACCATTAGAACAATTACAAAGGAATGCAAGAAATTATATAATCTTAAATCAGCAAACGTCCAACACGTTGCCTTTTATCACATATTTGAGACACACGCAGTTCTTTAAAACAGTATTAGTTATAAATTCGTTAACTCTTCACCAGTTTCTAATATATAATGCAAATTATCCTCAACCTCCCCTGAACAAGTGCAGATCTGATAAATAAAATTGCGTTTTATTTTTTTGAACAATCTAAACATTTGCGTTCATTAATAAATAGTTTTATTGGGTGAAATTTCATTTTAAAGAGATTAATGTGTAATTAAAAAATCTTACGAATTTCAACCCTGAAATCAAATACATTCTTAGTGAATTTACATCTCTTCAACTAAGAAAAGCAACCTGATGACGTAACAGAAATCTACCAATCTGTACGAGCGGGACGTCTTTCGGAAAGTGTTTCTCATTAGAATGGATCATAATTCTAAAAGTGCTGATTTTTCATTTATTGACGTAGTAACTTCGTTTTAATTGTATTGATAATAAAATCACTTGAGTGAATGCAAGGATTTCGCTCTCGTAGGTTTCATTGATAACAGCAAAGGTAGTGTGGCGTAATGGAGCGTAATGGCGTGGGAGCAACACACTCATCGAGTGGCGAGGCATGACCGCGGCTCGAGGAGAGGGGAAAGGTGTGGGTGTCAGGTGCAGCGGTTCCCGCGCGAACCGTTTGGCCTCCGCCCTCCCGCTCTGCGCTCGCCCCTTGCGCCACGCGGTCGCGCCTCCTCCGCATCACTGCCCCAGGCCCTTGAGCACTCTTCCCTCTTCTGCTCTTCCTGGCTCCTTTCCCTCCTTTTCTTAACATGTTTCCATCTTTTACTTCCAGTCTTTCTTCCTTTTCGTCTTCTTCTTTCCTTTCCCTTCCCTTGGTAACATCTTTCCCCCCTTATTTTCTCTTCTTCTTTTCTTCTCTTTGCTTCACTTTTCTTTTCTCTGCTTCACTTTTCTTCTCTTTTCTTTTTACCTTCATATTTTTCGTTCCATCTACTTCTTGTTCCCTCTTCGTCTGTTTATCTCATGCTATTCTTTTAACTTTTATCTTTTTCTATTGTTCTTTTCTTGTCTTCCTTCCTCTTAGTATTCATTTTATTTGCCTCCTCTTTTCGTCTTCTTCTTTCCTTTTATTTTTATCTTAGTTTTCTCCACCTTCGACCCGTTAAGAGTGTATCCTTGCCAAAGTTCAGAAGTTTCCGTTTTCCCAGTCCAATTTCTTCAGGTCTTTAAAATCCATAATCTTCCACTTCCAAACATTAACACAAACTTCCGAAGTTGAAATAGATCTGGCACATCAGTCTTTCTCAGTACCAAGAACACACTGTATCTTTTTTTAATAATCTCGCGTCTTGGTGCATGTTACGTGTTGCCACCATTTGAGAGTTTTCTTTTCAATCTCTTTGTTATTGATGTACAAACTGGCTCGCCGAGGAGATGCGGAGGTGGGCGGGAGTGCAAGGGGAGAGGCGCGGGTGGCTTCGGCGGAGGCGCGCTATTTATTCTGCGGGCGAGTTTCCCCTTAGGAAAGGGAGAGAGGGAAGACTCTCGCCGTGTGGTCTTCCGACCGGAGTTAAACAGTCCCCCACCAAACGGGCCGCTTTTTGAGTCCTAGCCTGCCTTCTGTTTACAGGTTTTTTTTTTTCCCCCCTCGTGGAATGAGGTTTCTCGCCGAATCTTTCGTTTTCTTCCCTCCCCCCCTTTGGGGGTCCGGTCCAATCCACTGGCGATTAGAGATGGGTTAAACCAGCATTCAAAACACGTTTTTTCCCTCTCCGGTCTGTTCGTGTTTTGAGTTGGGAAGTCTTGGTTTTGCACATTGGCAAAAATTTCTCTAAAGTGTTTTCTACTTATACACCACCAATTGGTCAATAGGCAGAGAATGAATTAAAATCATTTTTTTTTCCAAAATTTTGGCAACGTTAATGGGGGGTGAATTTTTTTGAGTCCTCTGATCGTTGTGGGGCTCGAATTTTGTTTTCTCACGTCTTATCTCGGAAAGCTAATTCGTCTGATTCGAGAGTTTAGTTAGCAATAAGAGAAAATTATGCTTTTTAAAGTGAGTGTATTTAATTATAATCATCAATTTCAAACCGTAGCGCGAAATTAATATTTTTCCTAAATTTGGCACGTATGGGGTGGTGTTAGATTGGTAAATGATCATAAGTTTGTGCTTTCGATTTTGTTTTTCAGTCAAGTCTCGAAACTATTCGTCTGATTCGATTGTTTGGCAGCCATTGAATTACACTCCCTATAATAGTGTCTTTTTTATGATCCCCTACCAATTGTTTTTTCAATCAGACAAAGCACATGTGACTAGAATTAAAATAATTTCTTCCAAATTGACACGTAACTGGGTGGTATGCTTGTAACTTTGAGCCCTATTGAGACCTTAAATTGTGTTTCTCTCTTCTCGGAAACGTATTCGTTCTGAATCGAGTTTGCGTTTCGCACCATTGCATTTCTCATAAAGTGTTTCTTTTAATACCCCAACAATTTCAACAGACAAAGACGAAATTAATAATTTTCTCAAAATAGACACGTAATGGGGTGGTTATGTTTTTAGCTTGACCTCATGAGCTAAATGTGTTTTCTCGTCATCTCGGAAACTCATTTCGTGCTTATTTCGAGTTTTGTTTGCACCATTGAATTTCTCTTAAAAGTGTTCTTTTTTTATACCCACAATCTTTCAGAATGGCAGTGGACGCTGATATTTAATAATAATATTTTTTTCTAATTTGGCACGTAATGGGGGGGGGGGTGTTGGTTGTACTTCGATCACTTTAGTAGCCGTAATTTTGTTTCTCGTCTATGCTCAGAAACTATTCGTCTGATTCGAATTTTGGTTGCACGCATTGAACATTTCTTTAAAGTGTTTCTTTGTATAATCCCACAATTTTCAAATGGCAGCGGACGAAATTTAATATTTTTCCAAATTGTGGCAACGGTAATGGGGGGTTGTTTTGGGAAGAGCGTTTGGGGTCTTGAATTTTGTATTTCCTCGTCTATGCTCGGAAACTATTCGTTGATTTCGAGTTGGTTTTGCACCATGAATTTCTCTTAAGTGTTCTTTTTATATTCCCACAATTCAAAGACATAAGACCGAAATTAAATGAATTTTCGCAATTCTAGAGCCACGTACAATGGGGGGTGGTAATGTTTTGTAACTTGACCCTAGTAATGAGACAGATGAATAGAAGTATATTTATCATCTTCTCTCTAGGCTTCGATATATATACAGGCGATCGCATGATAGGTCTAGATAAGAGCAGTCTGTCGCGCGAGAGTGAGGTCTGTTTGATGATAAAGTAGCTCTTCTTTATATGGATTGGGACGCTCCCACAATTCTCAACAGACAATAGACGAAATTAACTATTTTCCAAATTATGACACGTAATGTGGGTGGTATGGTTGCTAACGTTTGAGCCCTATAGACCTAAATTTGTTTCTCGTCTATCTCGGAACTATTTCGTTCTTTATTCGAGTTTGGTTTTGCAACCATTGAATTTGCCTGCTTAAAGTGTTTTTTTATACCCACAATTTTCAGAATGGCATGTTAGTGACGAAATTAATATTTTCTATAATTTGGCACGTTATATTGGTGGGGGTTTTTTGTACTTGAAGTCACTTTGAGACTTAAATTTGTTTCTCGTCTTCCTTAGAAACTATGTCGTCGTTTTATTCGATGTTTGGTTTGCTATCGATTTGAATTTTCTCTAAAGTGTTCTTTTAAATAACCCAACAATTTCAAATGCAGTGACGAGAATTAATATTTTCTAAAATTTGGCACGTAAATGGGGGGGTGTTTTGTACTTGCATCCGTTGTGGGGCTTGATTTTTTGTGTTCTCGTCTATTCGGAAACTATCGTCTTGATTCCCCGAGTTTGGTTTGCAACCAGTTTGAATTTCTCTAAAGTGTTCTTTTTATGCCTGCAGCCAATTTTTCAAAAATGGCAACGAGGAAAAATATATGATTATTCCAATTGGCACGTAATAAAGGCGGTGTTCGTGGTATTTATATCTCAGGCTTAATTTTTGTTGTAGACATGCTACAATCGGAATATTGAACACTACTATATGTTTTGAATAAAAATTGGCGAGAGATGTGATTATGCACCATTGTCTGTAAGAAGTTTTTATACTTATATTTTTCCTCAATGTTCAAGTGGTCGACGCTTCCAAAATTTAATATTTTTTAAAAATATAGCACACTAATGGGGGGGGATGTAGTTTTCGTATTGTGAACACTTGTAGGCTAATTGATTGTTTCTTGTTTACTCTCGGAACTATTCGTGCTGGTTGGTGTTTGGTTTGCACCATTGAACTTCTTTAAAGTGATCTCTACCTATACCGCACAATTTCAAATGGCAGCGACGAAATCTAATATTTTTTCCCAATTTGGCACATAATGGGGGGGGGTGTTTTGAGTTTTGAGCACTTGAGTGGCGTAATTTCTTTTTTTCGTGTATGCTCGCAATGACGGTGTTCGTAGCTGTTTAGAGTTTGTTTGCACATATGAAACACTCTTCTTAAAGTGTTTTTTTCTATCACGATTACCCATAATTTCAAAGGTAGCGCCCAAATTAATATTTTTCCAATTCGGGCACGGTAATCGGGCGCGGTTTTGTTTTCTCTATATACTTTGAGTCAATGAGGCCTAAATTTGTTTCTAGGTTCTCTCTCGAAACTATTCCTGTTTAGAGTTTGTGAGCACCCATGAACTTTCTCTTTGTTTGTGAGTTATTGTTATACCTGAGTGATAAAGACATGCAGGTCCTGAACGATCATAATTTTTCCAAATTTTTTTTCATGTAATGGGGAGGTTATATTATGTACTAGAAATGTAGAAAGATTCAGTTTTGTTTTCTCGCTATCTCGGAAAATATTTTGTCCTGATTGAGTTTGTTTTGCTTCATGGCACGTTTTCTTCTAAGGTCTTCTATTGTATACCTAGAAATGTAAAAACTCAGGCGCCAAAAATTAAATCTTATATCACACAATTTGAGTGATAATAGGGGGGTGGTTTAGGTCACTTGAAATGTAGACGCTTTCGTTTTTTTTTTTCGTCTATCTCGCTAACTATTTTCTTATTGGATTTTGTTTTGCCCACTGACTATCTCTAATGAGTTCTATTCTTAAGCGTAGAATATAGCCTACACCGCAAGCCTTAAATTTAAATTTAACCAAATTTTTCATGTAAATGGGAGGTATTAATGTTGAAAAGTTATGAGATCATTTTGTTTTCGTCTATCTCTGAAATAGTTTGTTTTGAATTCGGATAGTTTGGTTTTGCACCGTGAGTTTTCTCTTAATGTCTTTTATTTATACCTTAGAATATAAAAACCCAGAGATGAAATTAATATTTTGTGAAAATTTGTCATGTGTGGTGGGATTTATGTACTTGAAAAAGTGACCGCTTCGTCGATTTTGTTTCTTGTCTCTCTTCGAAACTATTCGTGCTGTTGGAGTTGGTTTGCACCATGGAGCCCTTCTCTTTAAGTTGTGCTATTTGTCTCTAGAATATATCAGAAACCGCAGCGCCTAAATAATATTTTACCAAATTTTCATGTAACTGGGGAGTTATTTATGTACTAGGTAAAGTAGCTGCCAGTCATTTTTGTTTCTCATCCATTCTCGAAACTATTCTATTGTTTCTATTGGAGTTTTCAGTTTGGCCAGTATATTGAATTTCTCTCTTAAGTGTGATTCTAACTTTTACGGTAAATATAACACACCCAGCCGCTGAAATTAATTTTTTTTTCTCAAATTTGTCCCGTTTTAGTGGGGGTATTAGTACTGTTGATAAAGCAAAGAGGCCTTTGTTTTTTCCGTGTTATCGAAATTATGTGTCTTGATTGGAGTTTTTGTTTTTTATCATTTGAATTCTCATTTAAAGTTTATACTAATAATAAGAATTTCGAGATTGCAGCGCCGAATTTAAAAGTTGTTTCTACTTATTTTACATAGTAAGCTGTGTATTTTTTTATTTAATATTGATGCTTTATTTTGTTTCTCGTCTGTCTCGACATAATATGGTTGACTTTGGTAATAGTAGTATGTAGAATTCTAAGTATAATTAGAACAGCTTGTAAAGAGAATTCAATGGTGCATACAAATCCATCAGACGAAAGTTTTTGAATAGGCCCCCCGGGGGGGGAAACAAAAAGAAAGCCTGAAATTTTAAGTACATAAACACCCTATTCTTACGTGAAAATTTGGAAATATATTAATTTCTTTTTCGTCTTCGCAGCACCGAATTTTACGTGTTACCTCACTTGACGAAGAGGAGTATATAATAAGCCGTATCGGCAGGAAGAATCCTGTAGACATTTTGTATTGGGTACTTATTCTTTATATTTCATGTAAAGGGCAATAGCCGCTCGCTTCTGTTGAGTTTTCGGCGTCCTAGTCCGGTTTACGCCAACCAGGTACTCGCAATGACTGTTAGGAATTCCTCAACCTTCGCGTTTCAAATAGTTCACACGAATGTCGGCTATGCGTCGTCAGGTTGCGTCTTGCCTTCAGTAGGACATCCAGATTTCACGCTTCGATGACCGAGGAAAACTCTGAAAACCCTGGTTCAGGTATGGTCACACGGGGATTGAACCCGGGCTCACCAATATGCGAACATCTGCTGGTCTCCGCCCACGTCTCTCTTCGCTCGGTGCCGAGTCATGAATGCGTGCTATTGTTGGGCATTGCTACTCCGTTATTAGAGTCACACCCTAGCCCTCGTTATGTAGGTATTCGCTCACCAACAGCACCTTCACTTATGCTCTCTAAATCACTGCTACTGCTATTGCCCATCAGCCCATCATCAATTGGGCATTACAAGTATGTGGTCCACCCCATTTTCAGATTTCTTCTTTTAGCTAGTCGTGTTTCATATAAATGAACTAGAAAAGAAGCATGCAAATACAGAAAAGATAAACAATTTTTTTATTGCACTTTTTCTTCGGCATATAAAGTCAAGTTTTTAACCCAGGGTGAAAAAAAAAAAAAAAAGGGCCGGCGGCCCCCCGGGTAATTTTTTTTACGACACAAGAATAGTGTTTCAGGTATTTGTGGATACTTTTTGTAAATTTTTATCAGTAAAAAGTATAATTATACTTATAACGAATAATCCCCTTAACAAAAAAAATTGGACAGTTTCGACACGTTGCTGTGGAGGAACAGCTTTAAGACCTTTATTATTAGTGAGGAAAAAACACACGCCTGCTATCCGTTCAACGTAAGCCATCCATCATCTTCTTTTGGACCCTAGCCATACCAACTCCTCTAAAATATTATATTATAAGCAACTTACATATGTGTTCTGCAGTGCAACGCCCTCGCTGTTTTTTTTCCGCTACTGCCCATTGCTATCTTCTCATCACACTAAACAAACCACCATTACCTACATACAATGATCTTGTACCCGACCACATCCTATGCTCCTAGATTACCTACCGAGAGTTTACAAAATTGATATTTCCCGCAAACAGCCGCTTAAAAGTACTGCTACTATTTTGACCAAATGATGTCCACCTTCATAAATTATCGTCTCTCTCCTTCTCTTATCACTCATCTTTTTCTTTGCATCTTCCCTACTTCACTTTTCCGTGGGCATACAGCCTATCTGATTGTTGCCCAAAACAAACTTCTTCTTCCCATCCATCTCACTTCCCTGAAGGAACCTCCTTGTGACCTCTATATGAAATGCAGACCTCCACTTTTCATTACCTTACCCTCCTAATCACAACCTACATCCAGACGCACAGCTATTTAGATTATAAAATTGTGAAAATAGATTTTTTACATCTGAAGGTACGTCCTTACCCACTTGCAAGGTTGTCCAATAGGTATGTTTCATTACGTAATATCTAAAATCCCGAAAGATTTGCAGAATCGGGAACGATATTTTTTTTAACTTCTCTACTGTGCCGCTTCCGTTGCCGAAGTCACCCTCAGGTGAATCATCGTCCGCCTGCCTTTTTTTCTTTCTCACTAGCAGCGCACCGAGCGAGTGAAGCTTGGCCATTTCAGCTGTCACGTTGAAGCACCTGCGCCAACGCAGCTGAAGTTAGCCGAGGGTATCCCCCTCTGGTCGGAGAGCGCGGCGCACACCGCGCTCGAGCAGCGAATGGCCGTCACTCGAGCCCGAAAGCCACGCCGAAACCTCAATGGATTCGACGTTAATAGCGGCGCTGAGCCGACCGTACCGAGCCCGCATCGAAACACACAGCACGCAAACGGTAGCGTGCCAGTATTCACTGCTTTCTTCTTCAAGCGTCTTTCGAGGGTCTTCTTGAACGCAAACTAGAATGAGACTACATGCGTTGAAATGATTAAACTCATAAACTAGAATATCATACTCGTTTTTCAACATTTCAGATCAGAAATAAGTTAGGATAAATGTAGTGTTGCACTTTATTATGCACTATCAATGACTCTACTATGAGAAAGCATACTAGGATCTGGAGATATCTAACTCTTGTATCTTCTACTGGACAAGATCAACGAAGCAAATTTTCGTATCGTTGTAGAAAAACATACAATGTATAATATATGCTTTCATAAACTGCTCTTCTTATAAATATATTTGAGGTGTCATATTTCTCAGCGATAACTATAATTATAGTACGTATATGTTTACAAGCAATATTATTTATCGATAAAATGTTTCTGCGAAAGCTCTACAACTGAACAATAAGCAAACTTAGAATATATCAACAAACAATTTGAAACAACAGAAGGAAACATCTGGAGAAATATTCGAGTCTCACATGTGAAAGGCGTTTTAGAGATTTGATGAGAAACCACTAGTATGTCGCACTATAAACCAAATCAACCACATATTCGAGAGACGAGTATGCCATTTTGTTTAAATATATAATACATTTGGGATAGAGAATCCTATAGTGTTCTATCCTGTATAGAATAAAGTTGTATATGGTCTGGTCGAAAATAATTACTCAGATCTCATGGAATATTGTTAGATACGGGAGAAGGAAATATGCGGTGTCATCATGCATACAATTAGTTAGACGGTTTTTACAATAAGTCTATTAAACTGCTGAACACTCGCGGAGAATGTACTCGCTACTTATACTAAGAAAAACATTCATAAATCAAGTAGTTTGGCTGTAACATGGGAACCTTATAGCGATGGTTGGTAACTTACACCTCATTTAGAATGACTTTGGATTTATACCTTATATGGTGAAAGGTTTGAAAGAATAATATCTATGATTATGACTATTTGCTATCGCTGATTTCAAGCATAAAAAAGGCTGCGGAAATTGTAGGATAAATAAACGCTGTAGAAAGAGAGGTTAACTTGAACGAACAAGCCGAGAATGAGAGGATAGTTCAAACGTAAGTAACAGAAAACCTTTCATACGTCGTCAACAATAAACAATTCTGTGGTTGTTAGTTAATATTTGTGTGAGAGAGAGTCGCAAATGGCATACTACTCAAGACGCTCAGAGAGAAAGACATGACTTCGCTTCGTGATAAATGAGTCCAATCGTAACTGGTGTTTTCGGTCTATACCGAGAATGTATCATTGATATAGAATTTCAAAATAGGAAGATGTTGATATTTCTGTGTGTATCTATGGACGGACCACAATATATACATTTCAATTGTCTCCTCGTGAAGTGTGTACCTGCGCGAGCCAACCACTGCTATGCTCGATCTCAATGCTGTTCTAACAGGTTATCCGTCCTATTGGCACGCATTTAGAAACGCTTAACGATCTCGGCCAGACCACGTGATATCGACGGCTTTGTGCTATTAGAGCTAATTTGCACAGCTACACTATGACACCGGCACTGAAGAGCGATATAAGAAGTTGCAGTAAATAGGAAATCATTAGATTCTCACAAAGGTTTATCATGCACAGAGCCGCAAGGGAATTAAAGTACGTCATATACTTCTAACGCGTCGAGCATCTGTTTTTTCCTAGTGTAAACCCAACCGTGGACTATGCACCTCGAGCGCACACTCACTCAAGTCGTATACTAAGCTCACTCACATCTCGGATAGAACCACTAGGCGTTAGCTTGCAATTATCAAAGAGTACATAGATCGGGACCTGCTACTAATCAACAACCCCCACTAACACTATACCGTCTAATTACAGAGACGGAGGCAACGTACGGTCATCTGCACTCGCTCGAAGTGTCTACTCTAAGCTTGTTCAGATCTACTGACTGTCGTGAGAGAGCACAAGCTAAGACTTTTTATATTTTCTAAATTTGTCAGTTCTTGCGGGTCTCTGCTCGCGGAGGAAAATGCGGGCGACAGCATGTGTGTCCCACACAGGGAGAGAGAGCGCGTCTCTAAACGCTCTCCCTAAACTCAGTAGCGCACTCGCGTAAATGCACATACTTACGCAGACGGTTCCGCGCTATAACTCCGTGAATCTCTCTTGCTCTGCAATCTTTCGCTTTGCACGTCCCGGGTGATCGCTGCTGGCGAATATGTAGGTCCGCTTTCCTGCCCTGGCCCCCACTCTAATCCGATCCTTGTGACATCTCTACGTTCCTGCCGGTCCGCTTCTGTCCCACGCTCGCAAGTCTCTGTCTCGCGTTACGCGCGTCTTGCCTATACCACGTCTCTGTTTGCGCTGCACTAGAAGCCGGGTGACCCGTGTCCTAGTTTAATACTTTCCTCCTCTTTGAGTGTACTCCCATAGCGCTCTGATTCCTTCGCGTCAGCTCCGCCCCCGTCCTGCACCACCCAGCGTCGTGCCCGCACGTCCTGCCCCGCTACGTCTGAATCCTGTGGAGAATTTGACTTGCTCGCCCCGTGTCATGTCTGGACCTCTCGTCTCCATGACGACTTTTCTTGTGTTAAGGCAAAATCTTGTGATGAGTCCCAACAGCACACCTTGTCGGGGCAAGAGGGTAGGGAGAGGGAGGGAGATTCTCGAGAGACGACGGAGAGTGGGTGACGCACTTGAGCGCGGAGCGGACGGTACGGGAGAGCATGAGAGGGAAGATGCACCAAGAGCCAGGCATCACACAAGTGAAGCCGGGACCAGGGATGCATACTACGTCCTGCCCACACTACGGTACACTCATCTTCCTACGGGCTCGACCACTATGGTTCGTTTGACATTTTCTCCTCTAATCATCGACTATACCAGTCAGTTCACTGACTGAAACGACATGATACAACAACTCAGGAGAGAGTAAATATCACAGTAGTGTATATATCGCACTGTAATAATCTCACACATCGGGGTCATATTGCCAGGGTTGGCACATTTAAGATGTACTGTCCGAACATACGCTACGTCGTAAATCTCTAAACTCTTAGACTTAGAGAACCACATCCTACGTTCAACTATCTTTATACGCTCAGGTGAAAGTTGTAATTAAATTTTATTGGAGATTCGCTTATGTGTTTGAATTTTTCTGTCGCCCCCGCTTACCAGTTCCTCTCGATTTCCGGCAAGCAGACAGAGATTCGCGCACTTCATTTACACAAGCACACACACATTCCACCTAAACCTTATGTGAGGAGATTTTGCACTCAACGCGATTCAGAAATCTGCGTACAATCTATTCTCAAACTGGTTTACACGCTTTTCTGATCACTTTGTTCTGCATTTTTTCCCGCTGCACCTGCCGCGCAACTCCGTCGCGCTCTAAAGCGCGCGTTTGCCTCGCTCTCCCCTCCCCGCTCTTCCCAAGTTGCGAGAACAAGCGCCGGATCGCCTGGGAAGAACGTTCGACTGTGCTGAGAGAGAAGCACGATTAAACCACTATCTGCGGCGCCGAGTAATACAATACGAATGAAAACGAAAAGGGGCGGTGGGAAAGTGCGGATTCTTTCCACTTGGGCTTCGTTTAAGTAAAACAGCTTTTCCGCGGCGGCGCGGCGGTGGGGCGGGCGGGCGAGACGGGGCCGCCAATGTCTTCAAAGCGACGACTTCCCCCCCGCCCTGCCCGCCGTGCGGTCTACTTATAATAAACTTTCTTCTTAGCTTGATACTTGGCGGTGGCGAAGGGACCGGGAAGGGGAAGAGGCTAAGCTCATTAGGACTTCAAAGCGCTCGGCGGCGCTGATCTTTCCGGGAGCCTAATTAGTTCGCTTCGCAGCGCGCGTCGGCAGCGCGGCGAAGGCGGCGGGCGGGGCGGTGCGGGGAGGGCGGGCGCTGGCGGAGAGCCGGCGCTTCGCCGCGAAAACAACGGAGCGCCGCGCCGCGCCCGCGAAATCTGTGCAAACACGCGTGGTCGCGGAATGGGCCAGAATTACGGTGGAATATTCCTAACAGTGACAGCCGGACTAGAAACAAATGTTCATTAAAATCAACTACGAGTCGATTGGGATTGGACCCATTAGAGAAACGATGAACGCTAACGATCGAGTTTTCTGACCATTACCCAACTGTGCGGTAGGTTAATGAAAACTGGTTTATACATTTCACACAGTCCGGTGAATCTTTGGAATCGGCGTTTCGTTCGGGGATAAATCCTTAAAGTACGCTTATTAGTTTGCAAAATGGAAGGCTATTTTACTTAACTTTCTGACCGTAATCTGGTGCGAAACAAAATGATTTTAGAGTAAGAAAATGAAAATTTTGAGTTGACCGCGAGGAGGCACATTCGTGCTTTGCCTCACACTTTAAACGTACGCGGACTTACGATTACGCAAAGGATTGAATTCTTCATGCCAAAATCTAATGATATTTTGTAGCAAGGTTTTAGAATCGCTATTTGTTGTGCTTGCATATACATTAATATCTTTTTGTCAAAGTAATGGCCAATTCAATTAAAATGAACTGTTAATGTAAGTATTTGATAAACGTTTTAACATTAGAACAATTACAAAGAATGAAAGAAATATATAACTTAAATCAGCAAACGTCAACACGTGCCTTTATTCACATATTTGAGACACACGCAGTTCTTTAAAAACAGTATTTATTATAATTCGTTAACTCTTCACCAGTTTTAATATATAAAGATTCCAACATTATCCCTCAACCTCTCCCTGAACAAGTGCAAGATCTGAATAAATAAAGATTGGCGTTTTCATTTTTTCTGAACAATCTAAACATTTGCGTTAATTAATAAATAGTTTTATTGGTGATAATTTCACATTTAAAGAGATTATGTGTATAAAAAGACTTACCGATTTCAACCCTGAAATCAAAATACATTCTTAGTGAATTGTTACATCTCTTGGACCTAGAGAAACAAGCACTGATGAACGTACAGAAATCTACCAATCTGCACGAGCGGGACCGTCTTCGAAAGTGTTTCTCATTAGAATAGATCATAGTATTCTAAAAGTGCTTATTTGTCATTTATTGACGTAGTAACTTCGTTTTAATTCTTATTGAATAATAAAATCACCTTGAGTGAGTGAGCTAGGATTTGTCGCTTCGTAGGTTTCATTGACGACAGCCAGAAGTAGTGTGGGCGTAATGGAGCGTAGTGGCGTGGAGCAACACATACCTCATCGAGTGGCGAGGAAGGATGCGGCTACGAGGGGAGGGGAAAAGGTGTGGGGTGTCAGGTGCATGCGGTTCCCGCGCGACACTCGTTTT
Organism: Gryllus bimaculatus; assembly: GCA_017312745.1. Lineage (NCBI taxonomy): Eukaryota > Metazoa > Arthropoda > Insecta > Orthoptera > Gryllidae > Gryllus > Gryllus bimaculatus. Next base: position 810,601 of record BOPP01000320.1, read on the forward strand.
GGCCTCCGCCTCCGCCCTGCGCTCGCCCTTGCGCCCACGCGGCCGCGCTCCTCCGCAATCACTGCAGCCCGGCCTTGAGCACTGCCTACCTCTCTGTTCTCTTCTGCTCTTTCCCTTCTTTCTTAACCTGTTCCATCTTTTACTTCCAGTCTTCTTCATTTTCGTCTCTTCTTCCTTTCCCTCCCCTTCGTAACATACTTTCCCCCTTATTTTCTCTTCTCTTTTCTTTCTTTGTTCACTTTTCTTCTCTCTGCTTCACTTTTCTTCTCTCTGCGTCACTTTCTTCTCTCCTGCGTTCACTTTCTTTCTCTCTGCTTCACATTTTCTTCTCTCTGCTTCAACTTTTCTTTTCTCTGCTTCACTTTCTCTTTTCTCTGCTTCACTATTTCTTTTCTCTGCTTCACTTTTACTTTTTCTCTCTTCACTTTCTTTTCTTCTGCTTCAGCTTTTCGTGTTCTTGCGTTCACTTTTCTTTTCTCTGCTTCACTTTTTCTATTCTCTGCTTCACTTTTCTTTCTCTGGCTTCACTTTTCTTTTCTCTGCTTCTCACTTTCTTCATCTGCTCCTTTCTTTTCTCTGCTTGCACTTTCTTTTCCTCTGCTTCATTTTGCTTTTCTCTGCTTCATCACTTTTCTTTTCTCTTGCTCTCAAATTTTCTTTTTCTCTGTTCAATTTTCTTTTCTCTGCTTCAATTTTCTTTCTCTGCTTCAATTTCTTTTTCTGTGTCAATTTTCTTTTCTCTGCTTCCAACTTTCTTCTTTTCTCTGCTTCAACTTTCTTTTCTCGCTTCACTTTTCTTTTCTTCTGCTTCACTTTTTTCTTTTTCTCTGCTTCCTTTTTCTTTTTCTCTGCTTCACTTTCTCTTCTCTGCTTTCACTTTTTCTTTCTCTCTGCTTCATCACTTTCTTTTTCTCTGCTTCACTTTTCTTTTCTCTGCTTTCACTTTTCTTCTTGCTTCACTTTTCTTTTCTTCTGCTTACTCTTTCTTTTCTCTGCTCACTTTCTTTCTCTCCTGTTCACTTTCTTTTCTTCTGCTTCACTTTTCTTTTCTCTGGCTTCACTTTTCCTTTTCTCTGCTTCACTTTCATTTCTCTGCTTCAACTTTCCTTCTCTCTGCTCACTTTTCTTCTCTTCTGCTTCACTTTTCTTCTCTCTGCTTCACTTTCTCTCTCTGTTCACTTTCTCTCTCTCTTCACCTTTTCTTCTCTCTGCTTTCACTTGTTCTTTTTCCTCTGCTTCATTTTCTTTTCTCTGCTTCAGTTTAATTTCTCTGCTCACTTTTTCTTCTCTCCTGCTCACTTTTCTTCTCTTTTCTTTTTAGCCTTTATATTTTCGTCCTTCTACTTCTGTCCCTCTTCGTTCTGTTATTCACATGCTATTCTTTTATTTTTTATCTTTTTTCTATTGTTCTTTTCTTGTCATCGTTCTCCTTAGTATCCATTTTATTTGCCTCCTCTTTTCGTCTCTCTTCTTTCCTGTGCATTTTATCTCAGTTGTTGCTCCACCTTCGACCTGTTTTAGAGAGTGGTAACTTCTTGTTCAAACTTCTAGAAGTTTCAGTTTTTTCCAGTCCAAATTTCTCTCAGGTCTTTAAAATTCCCACTTCAAAACATTAGACACAAACCTCAAAGTTTGAAATAGATCTGGCACATGCAGTCCCTTTCGTCCACTACCTAAGAACGCACATCCTCTTTTTAATATTCTCGTTTTTGCGTGCATCGTTTACGTGTTGCTCACCATTTGAGAGTTTTCTGTTTCAATTCTCTATGTTATTGATGTACAAACTCAGCTACATCTTTCATCACTGTGAGCTGCATTCATCTGGTCAGTTTGAATTTCAAAAAAAATATATTTAGAGATTATATAGAAGATTCAAGCGCACATTGTCGTTAAAATAAACGCAAGAAAGCTTTGTATTCGTCAAACGCAGCATTAATGTGTTCGAAAGAGATGAGCAAAAGGATTTTCAAATGCTATTGAACCCGGCAATGAGACGCGACTAACAAGAATATTGGTAATCCTCACTTTTGTAATGTTTTGAACACGTAACAAGTAGTAGGCTAAAATAAACAAACGGTTTCGAGATATCCGATGTTAATTTTCCACAAAAGATTCCACGTCTCTTGGATATGCATCTCGCCCATTGCGTCGGACAGTTTCCGCGTATAGTAGTGTTGATTGTTGGCACACACAATCGACTTACCTCGATGCTAAGTGACAGTTTTAGATGAAGATTTAAACCCTAACGCAAGCACATATCACTTCGCTCTGGGCCAAAATGCTTAATGCTGTCGCGGATCTTAAGCATAAATTTGATAAAATTTGCAATATAATTTGAGATAAGAACAAGATCACATTAAATTGACTGTCTCTATTTTAAGAACAATGGACTGTAATATAAATGTGATTAATAACTACGATTGTGTAATGCTGTGTGAAACGAAGAAAAATTCCAAAGGTAGCAGTTGTGAAAGATTGATGTGGCGATCATGTGATCTTCGGCAAAAAACACAGACGGAAACTCGGAGTACCAGAATAATTCTTTTAATATTACCCATTTTATTATGTTAGTTTTTATGATCTACATAATATTGAAATAGTTGTGTAAATGAATTTTATGTGGCATTAGTTATAAATTACCGTGGAAGCTGCTAAAGATGTCTTTTCAACAAAAAAACAACTTTTTTTTTGGAGTGATACGCAGCCTAATATGGTAGCTTACGCGCACCTGTAAAAAATACAAAAATTAAAAATATACTGACACATAGGATGAATGGAATTTCCGTTTGATTTTAAGCTGACTCAAAAATATACTTAATAATAATTGTAAATTTGATTCGTCCTTCATTGCCTTTTCACATTTAAACACGGCGAAGAAAAGTACAGTTCATTGGGGTGTTAGTGTGATCATTATGCAAACTTCCATTATTCACAAATTAACCACACAATTATTGATGGTAAATGCCCTAATAAATGCCAGTGTTTTAATGTTAGTGCAAGTAAATGTATCAATTACCAGCAAATCGGCAAGTGAGAATACTAAATCTCCCTAAATAGGAAACAAACGTAAGAGCCAGAGTAGGAATTCGACTACTTTAACGTAAACAACGAAATTAAAACTGGGAGTGGCGGGAATAAGGTGACATGTTCACAGGACGTCAGTAAGTTAACGTCTACGAGTGGGCCACCAACTTTCATTAATCATCACTGAGTGTTTTGGTATAAGCTGAGTCGTGCTTTAAAACGTGGTCAAACCAAGAGGCAAAGAAGGCAGGCGCACGAAAGTGTAACGGAAAGAGGAGGCACAGAATGGATCGGGGATGAGGCGTGGTAGAAGCAAGGCGGCGGGGGGGGGGCGTGCCGGGTGCAGGCACGTGCGGGAGAGCGCAACCGCCTGCTAATTTAACCGCCCTCAGGGCTCGACAGCGGCGCCTTCGCCGCCCTCCGCCGCCCCCGCCCCCGCCGCTCCGCCCGGCCGCCTAAAACAAATGTCGCGCCATTTTACAGGAGAGGACTGACGATATCTGGCGTTGATTACACAGTCTAGAGCGCGGCGAACGCGCCCGGCGTCCATCGCCCCCCGCCTCCAACCTCCGCCCCGCCCCGCGCCATCGGCCGCGTCGGTGTCGCCCGCGGGTCCCTATTGACTCCAGATAGTGCGCGTCACATCGCGCTACGCGGCGGGTGTCGGGGTTGGGGGGGCGGGGCGGCGGGGGCGGCGGGGGCGGCGCGCTGATCGTCCTGGCGAAGCTCATATCCTGACCCGTCTTACCGCCGTCCCGCCACTGCTCGGCGCCCGCTGTTTGAATATTTATGTGCGCGGGGGCGGGGAGACTGGGAGGGGGGGCGGCCGGGTGGTGCTGGTGAGGACGTGACGGGTGTTGAGGTGGGCGCGCTGTTCTGCGGTGAGTCGTTTGTGTGGATGCGAAGTGCAAAGGTTGTTACTGGATCATGACGAAGGAAACAAGTGGTTGGTCTGCTGTCCAGACCAAAATCCGTTTGTATGATAGCGAAGTTGCACTTCAAAGAATCGATTTAGTTATTGATCGGATTCCTGTGGACCTGTAATTTATGGCTGATACATTCTCTCGTAATGCAATTTTACACTCTCGGTATCTAAGTCTCGTACAACATCCGTACGATACTTGTGATGTATTTAAATGAACATGATGTTTGAACTTTATTGCAGTAAGAAAATGAATCTCTTAAACATATGATAACAAATGAACACCGGGTGAATAGTTCTGGAGTTCCCAGATTCAACATCCTCTGAACGCAGTTTAATTTTAAATAATTAACGTTCCATGTGCACTTCGTCTGATCAGAAATAAGTCGCGCTTAAATTGAAACGCAGAAATAGTTTTATATTCCCTGGTATTGTTTGTAGCTTGTTGAGATGAAAGGAAGTTGGAATTCTCTGTTTTTTGTGTATTCAGCTTAATTATGTAGATATTTGTTATGAACTGCGACTCTGTCTAACAGTGAATTGAATAACACATTAACATATTGTACATTAAGCAACTGAGACCCTCGCGCAATCTTCCTATATATAGAAGGGAACGAAGTGCCATTTTCAAAGGTTTAAAAGAACAAATTTTTAATGTTTGCACAAGTAATAGTATTTATGTAATCTCATCAGAAGGAAAACGGTTATAAAAAACGTTTATAACAATTTCCATCTCATCACATTTTTGGTTTGAGATCTACATACATACAAGCTACATGACATATGATATATATATATCGAATTCCAAATTAAACTCTATCATATATATGGAAATTCCGTTTACGGTAGTCTTTGAACAAATTGCTGATTGCGGATGTTCAAATGCCTGTACAAATGCTGATGTCGGCGGAAGGACTGCGGAAAATTCAGCAAATTCAAAATTTTCGCTTTTATAATATTCATTGGCAGAAAACAGTTATCTGCCGTTAGCCTCATACGCTAGAAGTTTGTACATTATTCTGTGTCACCCTGTGAGCGAATTTTTTGTACGGGCAGCAAATCCAGATGGTGGCGGAGGACCGCGCAGCTGGGCGCACACGACGCGCCGAGAGAGACAGCGAGTGCCCGCTACGACGCGGGGGCGGGGGGTGGGGCGGAGAGGGGGGAGGGAGCGGCGAAGAACGAGGCGCGCCTCGAGGCCCGCGGCCGTCTCTCAAACGAGATCTAACTTGCCAGCTAACTCGGCTCCCGCCCGCCCCACCTCGTCCGCTTCGCCACCACCGCCCCGCGACTCGCCTGCCCGTCGCCCCTGCGCAGCCGTCGCCGCCCGGGGCGATTCGGAACTGGCCCGAACTCTCGCAAGTTGATAATATACGCCTTTTGGACATAATTGTCGATCTAACTCGGGTGGAGAGCGGCGAGGCGCCTGCCGGGGAGCGCGAGGACGTTCTTTTGGAGCGGGAGAGGGGTGGCGGGGCGGTGGGTAGTGGGGGCTTAATGAAGGAAGGAAGTGGTTGATGTTTGCGGGGTCGTGGTGGTGGCGGAGAGTGGGTGACGGCGATGGTGATGGCGGTAGCGTGGGCGATAGCGGCGATGTGGCTGGAGACGGTGTGTGTCGGGGGCGGGGGGCGGAGGCGGAAATCTTAGGACAGGGCGAGAGCGAGGCTAGGAGAGGGCGGTAGGGCGAGGCGAGGGCGAGGCGGGGCGAGGGGTGGGGGGGGGGGCGAGGTGCATAGTGGGTTGGGG
>BOPP01000320.1:828216-848016 GCA_017312745.1 Gryllus bimaculatus
GCGCCACCCGCACAGTGCGAACCCGACACCCCTTTCCTCACCCTCCCCGTGCCTCTCTCCCACTTGGCATATCCAGCCTCTCTATCCCCCCGATACTCCCTGATACAGCACCTCACTCTTCACCACTCTGCGTCCTCCCATATCCCACCTCATCCATTTTCTCTCGGAACCACATGCTCCATCGCGATTCCGACTCGGAGACTATCAATGTGGTTGGCCCCACCTCTTCCACCCTTCACAACCAACCCTCCTTGCTTCACTCCGCTCCTCCCAAACTCTCTATATCCACAGAGTTCCTCCAACTCCTCTCCTGTCCCACCATCTCTTCCCGCCTCGCTCCGTGTCTCTCCTGCAACTCTTCCCAACTCTTCCGCGTCTCCACGTCCGCAAATGTGAGGCGGGCGACTTGCCGCAGTCAATCACGTTCACATCTGCCCGTCGCCGCCCTTTCAGCAGGGGCTGTCAGTGTACAAAGAGTTGAGTGATTACCGAGGCAATAGGAACAAGTACAAATGGATCGAGGAGTCATAAGCCTAGAAGTGTGTCAGTGAAGGGTGGTCCCTCGGAATGGAAGAACGTTCTAGCACAATAGAGAAGGGGGGAGGACTGAGATCGAGCAGTTGGTACATTAAATTTGAAGTGGGTGTATAAACATCTTCCAAGGTATGAGGACTAAGGACAGCGTTACGGATGGTGCATGTCAAGGTGGAGGAGGTCTGAGAGTGTGATGAAGGTGAGACTGTGAGGCGGCTCACAGGGTAATGGGAGGTGGGGACCACGGCGAGGAAATGGAACTCCGATGTATCTTGGGCAGCTGGCGGGCCTAGCAGTTGGTGAGAAGCAGGATGGACTGCGGGAGGGTGCTTAAACGTCATTGTGGAAAAACAGTGCAGTGAGGTTGAAATGGGAGAGCAGTGAGGTGGGGCAAAGGTTAGGTGCTTAGCAGGGCACGAGTAAAAAGGAATGTATGATGATATGCGAGAAACGGCGCACAATTAGGCTGAATGAATGGTGAATTGATACAGAATAGACCTGAATGTGACTGGGTAGAACGTCTATGTCGGAGCGGAGCGAAACGAGTAGAGTAGAATGGAGCGGAACAGGCGGAGAGGAACAGGAACGCATAGTGGAACCAATTCCTGGGGAGCGGAACTGGAACGAACAAAGTGGGACCAACTGCTGCGAAATGGAACCTGCCGACGTGTAGCAAAGCGGGACAGCGCAGTCTTGGACGGAGGGGATTGGACGTGGTGGAGCAGGGGCAGGGAACGCAGCGGAGCACCGCACTGCAGCTTGCGTTCACCACCTCGCGCTGACGCTGCGCGAGGGGGCAGGGACGTGGCAAGGCGGGGACTGCATTTTTCTAAATGAATTTCGCTTCATTCCGAAACGAAGCAACACAATTAGGGATTTAATTCCCGCGCGAAATGGTGTTTGTTATAAGTACATACTCTCTGAAATCTCATTTTCAAGTTTAAAGTGACAAAGCTGAGGGCGACATTCGGGAAAAAGGCTCTCCTTTCCCGCTGCCGTCTCGTAGGCGCGCTCCGCGTCCGCGGCGCACGCGCCTGGCGGCGGGGAGGGGAACTAGCGGGAGGGGCCGCAAGCGACAGCGCGTGCGAAGCGCGGATGAGGAGAATTTGCCAACGCGACAGTTAGCAGACGCGGCGCGCTCCCCCGCGACGAAATGCGACAGGAAGCGCGGCGCGGGCGCCTGACACGGCCGAGCGGGGAGGCGGAGCGGGGGAGGTGGCAGGGAGGCGGATCAGGGTGGTGTGGCGGGGAGACGGAGCGCAGGCGGTGTAGGGAGGCGAAACGGGGAGGTGTGGCGGGGAGTCGGAGCAAGGATGCAGGGAAGGGATGTAAAGCGGGAATGGAGAGCGGGGGGCGGAGCGAAGAGGCTGAGCACGTAGACGGAGCGGGTAAACGGAGCGGGGAGGCGGAGCGGAAGCGATGCTGAGAGACAGAGCGAGGAGGCGGGGAGGGGAGGTGGAGCGAGGATGGAGAGCGAGGAGACGGTGCGGGGAAGCGGTGCGAGGAGGCGAAGCGCGGAGGTGGGACGAGCTAGTAGCTGGTGACGTCAGAACATGAAGCAGAATTCCAGTGATAGGCGCACTGATCGACTAATGTTTTCCTCCAAATAATTCCTAACGGAGCTTAGAGTAATACCTTAAATACTTTGCGAGCAATCCTTCTTCCCAAGTTTTCACTCCAGTACTTATGGTATCCTGATTTTATTCCCATACCCACACGCTTAACTCTCTGTCTTGGAGGAGTCCAGTGGTACCGAGAGTGCGCGGGGAGCTTTTTGATTTAGATTGCGCTTCCATAGACTATCTACACGCGAGACTATCTACATGACTCACCTGAAAGCTTAAAAAAAGAATTTCAAATGAGATATTTACCCAGTGCGACAAGTTGGGGAACAGAGAATCGACCTAGCGTTTGGCAGGGACTGTAAAGCCTCCAAGGACACATTGGGAGGTGATTGAGAACTCATTTTAAAGCTTCCATAGATGATACACATATTCGGAGTGTCCGCCTTGATGAGCTTTTTAAGTGAATAAATAATTGAATAAATTGGCTGGAATGCTTGGTCGCCTAATTAAAATGAAAGAAGAAAGAGAAGAGATAAACGTAGGTTAATATGGAATGATGAGGGAGAGGAAGATTTTAGAAATATAGATGTTAAAAGATGCGAAGAAAAGCATAAGATAGAAAATAAAAGAATCCAAGGCAAAACTGTGAGTGCCGTAGAGGCGATAGAAGGATAAATAATTGAATGAATAAATAATTTAGAGCGAGAGAAAGAGAGTGAGAGAAAGAGAGTGAGAGAGAAGGAGAAAAAGAGAGAGAGTGAGAGAGAGGGAGAGAAAGAGAGTGAGAGAGGCAGAGAAAGAGAGTGAGAGAGGCAGAGAAAGAGAGTGAGAGAGACAGAGAAAGAGTGAGAGAGACAGAGAAAGATAGTGAGAGACCGAGAGAGAGTAAGAGAGAGGGGGTGAGAAAGAGAGGGTGAGAAAGAGAGGGCGAGAAAGAGAGGGCGAGAAAGAGAGGGAGCAAGGAAGGTCGTGAAGAGCGTTGAAGTGACAAAGGGAAAGGGCAGTGAGTAAAGGTATTTTCGGCTGCGTAGCGTCGCTCGGAGGGCTACACTGCAGCGCTCGCTCGTTCCGCGGGACGGCGCCGTCACCAGCAGGCGCGCCCTGACGCTCCAAGATCTACACCTTGTTACGGCGCGCATCCAGCACACAGCACTTTTTGCCACTTTCAGGAGTTATTTCTCAACTCATTGTCAGAGCTCTTCTTACGACTAGCCTTTCGCTGCCGAAAGCCTTGAAAGAAAACTCAACGTCTCGTGAATTATTGATGTTATACTGCGTGTTAAAAGTTAGTTTTCAATACAGCAATATAAGATTAAATAGTGTTTAGGCTACGTGGTAATCATGAAATTTAGTACTCGATAGAAATGAAATGAATTGAATAATAGATTGTGCATTAAAATACGAATGGCTATCCTTGTAGACCGACTTTTTTTGAAAGAATAGATATTTAAACTTGTAGTTTCGCTTCCTAACATAGAAATATAACATTCCCCTCCTGTTCTGACGTTTACTTTGTTCACAAGTTTAATTGTAAATTTTAATTTTGTGTGTGTCTGTGTGTGATAGATCAGAGAGGAAATGTGCTGAAAATAATCAGAAAGAAAGTATTTACTTACTTTATCTATAAGAAATGTATTGAATCATTCTGATAAATTATAGCAGAAGGCCAGATGTTGTAAACTTCTAGCTTTCGATAAGTTTGGTTTTCTAAATAAGAGAATTTCTCATGACAGAACTACACAAGTTCATGTGTATCACATTCAACAACCCTAAAAGCTACCTTGCTTTTGTAAAGTGCTGCTTTTTGGTAGCAATCAAGAAAAATAGATGTGTCGTTTAGAACATATTCTCCTACAAATAACTCAATTTCAGAAAACAAAGTGGACATTGCTGTTTTTAAAACGCACCCTTTCTTATCTGTTTTTGTATGTTATTGCGCTTTGGCTACTAATTCTCAGCGTTGACGAATTAAGTGCGGCGGTGTATGTTCCAGGAGACAAGTACGAGGCTGTGTCAATGGACAACGGCTACAACAAGTACATGATGCTCAAGATTCGCAGCGTCAGCAAAGGAGACTTCGGTTCGTACAAATGCGTCGCCAAAAACTCTCTGGGGGAGACGGACGGCGTCATTAAGCTTGACGGTGAGTTCACACATCACCCAGCGACACGTTTCACTGTTATTTATGTAGAAAATTTAACCCTAGATTACAAAGGTGACCTGTACCAAGTATTATTACAAAGGCGTAGTCTAACAGCCTGCTTTGTGTAAAAATGAAGCGAAACTCATTTTTACAATGAAACACAAATTTAATGGATTGAACATATATGATATGGAGTTACAAAATACATTTTAAAGAGTTTTATAGATACACCTTGAATGATGAAAAAACTTGAGTTTCACAGTCAGCTTTCGGCACTAGATGTGTCGTCTGAAAGACGCATTTGTGATCTAGGGTTAATGGTTGTACAAAGAAATATCAAGTAGACATCAAAACAATATAAGTTTGTATTGTTTGGAACAGTCTTTGCCAGGAATATTATTTGAAGAGGAGAGGGGGGAAACGAAGATAGAAAGGGAGATTAAGGGCAAAACAACGTTTGCTAGGTTGCGCTAGTGTTATGAAAAAATCAGTAGTTGAAAAAGACGAAAAGTATCAAAATATTATACGTATTAGAGCAAGGAAAAATAAAATGAATTTTGAAAAATGACTGTCTTTAAACCTAATGGAATCATTTGAATAATAAACAAGATATTTTATTAGACAGTTACAACCAGCAAACAGAGCTAAATGACGTGCGTGCACCGTTTTGCAGAGATCCCCGCCCCCTCCACTACCTCAACGTCGACGGCGCTGTCGGTGACGTCACCCACTACGCTCACCAAGAACGGTGAGTTGCTTCGCTATTCACTACTATTAGACCTGATTTACTCGCTTCCTTTTCTGAGTTTCAACGACCACGCGCATGCGCAGAGCGGTCTCTGTGACGACAGAGCCACTCTGCGTATTCGTTGGTCAAAAGGAAGCTGGTAAGTCGGATTGTACTGTACATCATTTACTGCTTTCTGATTACATACATTTTTTTCATTTGTTAATTTTTTTATTTAATTTTCATTGAGGGGTTGAAAAATATTGTATGATTTAAATATTACGACTTGGTTACGACTTTAATTTTAGGTATAATCAAAGCTTCCGTTTGGATTACCGCTCACAGCTGATATTTTCTGACAAGTCACTATATTAACCAAACTATAAAACTACTATAAAACTAAACAATATGGAGAACCCGTGCGAAGTGAGTTGCGCGCTCGTCTTCTGTCAGCCTCGCATGCGCTCGTGGGCAAATTCGACTCGCATGCACAAATTCGACTCGTGCGTGAATTGCAAATGTTGCTTAACTTACTGTATTACTAGCTGATCCCCTGCGATTATATTGCACAGATGGAGGTGCTAGAAAACAGGTTCGACAGAAAATACAGCATATCCATGAATATACATTATGTTTTATATTTACCGTGATCTTAAGACGTATATCCATGGACATTGTATTGGCCTATAATAGCAAATCGTACTATCAGCCTTACTTTAATGTATGTATTAGAATGTATGAAATACCATTTCCAAACATTTATCAATACTCCCTCACCTCTTTAATGTTTTCCGTAGATATCACAAGAATGATATATAAGAATGTACATAAAACGAACAATGGATAGTCACAAACAATTAACATTACTCAACACGATGTTCTCCATGAAAAAAAACGTTGACCACGTAGTTTATTCTTCATTAACGAGGACAAAAAGAAAATATTGGGTGCCAAAATCGGGACTGAAAGGTAGATGACCCATCAATTCGATGTTTTGCTTGATGAAGTACTGACTTGTTTGTCATACTAATGCCCAAGGATGCCTGCACCTTGTGATTTGTTACATGACGATCTTGCATAAAAAGTTCGTAAACAGCATTGATGTTTTCTGGCACAACAGCTGATTTTCGACGATTTTTTTAAATTCGTCGGGGAACGAATACGGCCACGATTGAATTCACAACATTTTTGGCAGACAGTTGTTTTCGACGGTATATTTCGACGATATTTCGATTCATTACCAAAAGTCGGAATAGTTTGATTAATGCATTGTTATTGATTTAATCTGCACAGAAAATTGTAGAAAATCGTCGCTTGGAAATGTTTTCGAGTCAACTTCATATCTTGACCGACAAGAAACATTCAAATCACAGAACAACACAATTCGCGTCCGTAGCTAACAAAGTTTTAGGTATGTATAACCATAAAAAAGGCCAAAATTTTCGATTTGTTCGACAGATGTTGCCTAGCAACACGAGTATTGCCAATTTCGGAAACATAAAGAGCTACATATGCATCCTATCCTCGCCTTGTCTCACCACCGCCTCCTTTCCATCCTAACATCCACCCACAAGGAGGCCGATGACCATCCTCCGCAACGATTTAGCCCACCAACTCCTCACACCCTCAGCCTCTTCTCCACCCCACTCCCCTGGCGACACGTAAGGCGTGGTTGACGCGCCGCTGCAATATTCAGCGTAATTGCATATTAGCTGACCCCTCCCGGCTCGTAATCCGCGCCGCGCCGCACCGCGATCGCCTAAGTGGGCGTGATGGCGCGCCGGGGGCCGTCTCCGCTGATAAGGCCTTCTTAACGACAGCCGCGCCCTCGTTGCGCGCGCGGCGCCTTCCTGCAGCCTACGATCAGGCGGAGCGCGCTGGGCACGGACGCGAAGCTGAGGGACGCGGGGAGGGCGCGGCTGGACATCGGCATGAGCGGCGGCGCGCAGCAGTAAGAGGGAGGTCACGGTTGGCGACGGCAATGACGGCCGGGGCGGGTGGTGGCCTGAACGCTGGGGACGTGGGGCGGGCGCAGGCAGGGGGAACAAGGTGCTGGGAGGCAGGCAGTGGGAGTAGGTGGCAGCCAGGTGGCGCGGGATAGCGGGGTGCGGACTGAGGAGCGGGGAGACGTGGCGAGGCCGGCTGGGACTGAGGCGTGGCGGCGCAGTGGGCGGGCGGGCATGGCGCGGCCAGTGGGCGGCGGGCAAGTGGGCACGAGTGGGCGGCAGGGCAGTGGTGCGGCGGAAGTGGGGGCAGGGGCGCGGACATGGCGGGGCTGGGGTGCAGTGGGCGCGGCATGGGCGGGCGGGCATCGGGCGGCGGAGTGGCCGGGGCAGTTGGGCGGCGGCGTGGGCGCGGGCAGTGGGCGGCGGACAGTGGGCGGCGGGCAGTGGCGGCGGGCAGTGGCGGCGGGCAGTGGGCGGCGGGACACAGTGGGCAGTGCGTCGGCAGTCGGCGCAGTGCGGCCGGGCAGTGGGCGCGGGCAGTGGGCGGCGGGCAGTGCGCGGACAGTGGGCAGTGGCGGCGGCAGTGGCGGCGGCGTGCGCGGCAGGCGCAGGCTCGGCGGGCGGCTGCACGGGCGCGGCAGCGGCGGCGGCGCGGGCGGCTGCAGCGGGCGGCTGGCAGCGGCGCTGGCAAGGCGCTGGCAGCGGCCTGGCAGCGGGCGGCTGGCAGCGGGCGGCTGGGCAGCGGGCGGCTGGCAGCGGGCGGCTGGCAGCGGCGGCTGCGGCGGCGCGACGGCGGCGGCGGGCGCGGGCGGCGGCTACGGCGCGGCGGCGCGGCCGGGCTCGCTGCGCGGCGGCGGGCGGGCGCCGACTGACGACCGGAGTTGTGGCCGCTGCGTCATAGCTTGACTAGCTGCAACCGCGATGCGGCGAGGGCGGAGAAATTTCCTGCTTTTCCGGTCGCGTTGCGGACTCTGGTGGCCTCCCGTGGACTTGAGGCCACAGTATAACTACACCACAGGTCATAAATTTACGAGTCTGGAGGTCATCTCGCAGGACGTCTCGCACTGCTCACTCTCGCGTCACTGGTTCTGCCCATTTTCTGCACACCAACAAATTGTCTTATCTCCATTCCTGAGACGTTTATGTCTGCGAACTTGGAAGGAAAGAGAAGGGGCAGATGCAGGGACCACCTTGTGATGTAGGCTGTTTAGAGAAGAATTTATCCGGCAAAATATTTTTTTTTTATTTTTGTAGTTTAGTAAACTAATTATGTCGAACTTTTCTCGCAAACCGAGATAATTCCTTCCATTCGTTCAAAATGTTATTACTCGTGTAATATTAATCATTATTCTGTTACTAATGTTTACAGCAGGTATTTATTTTTGAAAGTGTTTTCTGTTCTCACGTAATCTTTGCTAGGACCAAATCGATATTTAAGAAATAAAAATTTGACCTGCTTCTTTCTTCTCAACCTGACGGTGTAATAGAGAATTCATTTTATATTCTCCAGAAGTTATTAATGTGTCAAAGATTTCGTTTATCTTGGAGCCAGTAGAAGTGCAATAAAACTGTTTTGCAAGTTACAAAATTCTGAACAATAACAAAATAAAAAGACCGATGTTTGATGAATTAGTTTCTTTCTTACCAAGAGTACGCACCACGTGCAGAAATATAAGTTAACCATCGTGCAGGAGTATTAACACACGTGCATAAATATAAGTTAGTATTACTAATGTATACTAATTCAAGTATACCATAGATAAAGGTATAGGACGTTGAGCAATCGCTAACTGGTGAGCGGATTAACTGCAATTGTAATATCCTCCAACTTAAAATATCGCGTGAATGCAAAAGCGGGACATCATTAGACTTCAATTATTTTATGTCAGAATCCTTTGGCTTTAGGCACTTAAAATAAGAACTTCAAATGCAAAAATATACGTCACAATTTCCTAAATGGAGAGTATACAATGATATGCTTACAATCCTACTTTTCATAATAAATTTCAAATTGAAACCATCTGTTTCATTGGCAAGACTAAATAATAACAAATTTTGGATGTACTAGTCAAGAAAATATTGAGAGGCGTAATATATACACTGTCCTCACTCACATAAGAGAGATGCAAATCTTATTGTCTTGACCATTATTGTTCCTGAAATTCAATGAAATGCATGCCTACTTACCTCCTTGGAGTACGGTAGGTAATGGAAACGCACGTTGAACATTACAAAATTATTATTTTTTACCAAACAAATTAATTAGTAGAAATGTCGTTTTCAAAAATTCTGCACTATTTAATTAATTTTCAGTTAAACAATAAATGAGAGAAGATTACGCTTTCTCGATTAGTTAATGAACATACATTTAATGAATAACTGAAATTTAGCGAGAAAAACATGGAGAAGATATAAGGAATGTATTACAAGCACAACCACTAGTGAGTACAGGGTCAGCAGCTTCCCAATTAGACTGAAACGTGTTGTTTCCAAAAACCGATCCAAATTTCAAAACTTATTCTACATATAAACCAAATTTCATGGTTAGTTAATTACATTTGATCTATAACTTTACTTTAGCGGGTGAAACTTTGAGAAGATATAAGGAAGATGTCACAAGCACATTCACAGGAGAGCACAGGGTGAGCAACTCCCCAATTTGACTTAAATTATTGTTTCCCAAAACAAGTCCGATGTTTAAAAATTATTCTTCTTTTCAAGCCAAATTTGCCCAGTCAGTAGAAATGTCGTTTTGAGGTATTATGCACTATTATGACAGATACGCTTTCGGGGTTAATTAATGAACATAAATTTGATCTGTAAGTTAACTTAAATGAGAGAAACTTTGAGAAGATATAGGGAAGGTATCACAAGGACAACCACAGGAGAGCACAGGGTGAGCAGCTCCCCAATTTGGCTGAAACGCTGGCTGGCGTTGTTTGGGGGCAGCGCGCCTGGCCTGGGCCCTCCACTCCGCACTCTCGGTGACCGCGGCCATAAAGCCTTCTGTAAATACAGCTCGCCGCGCCAATGCGCCCCCTCGCAAAGGGCGCAACACATTCCTCCACCGCAAATAACCCTCTCCGCCCCTCCCCCGTCCCGCGCCGCTAACACGCGTCCTCATCGGCCATCGCTCTGCGTCACGGGGGCGCGCGGCAGAAGGGCTCCACCGGCTCGGTTAGCTCAGAGGCAGCGTGGGCGCCCTCGTCAGTGGCTCCGCTCTGGAGGAGGTAGAGTTCGACTCGCGGCGGACGCGGCTGAGATGGCTGGGTCGGTTTCAACCAGCCTGCAGGACAGTGTCGGTTATTTTTTCGATTCTACAATCACTACCTGAAAAATACCCGAGAAGCTCTCTAAATGGCAAAGGAGCCGTTCGCTATCTTTCCTTCCTCTTCTTTGTTCTACCCTCTCCCTTACACCAATACGTTTACAGCTCTACATTACCGCACATGGCGGGAGACCGGTCGTGAGCTTCGAGCTTGAATCGATAAGGCGGTGTCCCGCTGGAGGAGATACCTGGAGGGGGAATTACCCCGCTAGCCGATGTGTAGGTTGCCGGATAACATGATCCAGATAGGAAGGAACTCCACTGCCTCCCGGAATAAAACACTGACTACACTAACGGTATCATAGATGTTGACATGTCCGGGAACATCAGTCAATCAATCAACCGAAGTAATAATAATAATAATAATAATAATAATAATAATAATAATAATGTCTTTATTAATGGCGAGGCTCAGGCCATGGGGTCTGCTCTTCCGCCTAACCACTGAATTTACATACATTTAGAGTAGTAACATTTTAAGAGGGGAGGACAAGCTGTACATTTACAAGTGGGACCCAACATTCCCAAACCATATGCAAAGCAGCTACGAGATAGCATTAACTAATGAAAGTAAGAGGAGAAAACCGAGTAGTTTTACCGGAGTTCCACCCAGTAGAGAGTAGGCTCGTGGGAGGAAGAGCGACGCAGAGGGACGGTGAAAACGGAGGGGGCGTGGCGGAGGATGGCAATGGGGAGGGTGTAAATAGAGTGTATGTGACGATGGCCAGGTGGGCGCAGCGGAGTGCACTGACCCAGGCTGACAGAAACGGGAAGAGCGTGTTGGTAAGACGGGAGGTAGGGAGTAGGTTTGATGGGAAGTGGGAGGAAGATGCGGAATGGAACAGGGGGTCGGAAGTAAGGGATGGGGTTCGTGGTTTCGTGGGTCAAGTTCGGGGAGGAGACCTGGGAGTGTTGGTGGGATGGGAGTGGGCGGGGTGAAGTGAGCCTTGAGAAAGGTGTTGTTGAGTGGGAGGATTCGGGATAGGGACGGTTATAATGGAGAGATCGTTACTGCGAGCGTCCTAGGAAGAGGGTTGGTGCATCGGGCAGGGAGAAATTGTAGAGGGAAAAGGGAGAGGGTTAGTGGGCACGTAGAGGCAGTGGTGATGGACGTGGCGTGACGGGGAACGGTGGCGGGTTGAGGTGGGGCGGAGGTGAGCTTTGATTGGTGGGAGAGAGCGGGGAAAGAAAGTCCGGAGGGACGGGAAGAGGGAGTAGATTTGATGGGAAGTGGGAGGGTGAAATGGGATGTGACAGAGGGGGGCGGTGGGAAACGGGTTGTGACGGGGAGCGGTGGCGGGTTGAGAGTGGGGCGGAGGTGAGCTTTGAGTGCTGGAAGAGAGCGGGGAAGGGAAGTCCGGAGATACGGGAAGAGGGAGTAGATTTGACGGGAAGTGGGAGGGCGAAGCGGGATGTGACAGAGGGGAGCGGTGGGTGACGGGTTGTGACGGGAAGTGGTGTTGGGGTGGGTGGAGGGGGTCGTGGGTGCCCGCGCGCCCTCGCGGCCTTGAGAGTGCAGAGCAAACACCGCAGAGCCCCGGCGGCCGCCGCCCCGCCCTCCCGCCGAACAGGGGCGCCCGAATAATTCAATCACGGCGCCTGCCGGAGCCACTGCAGAGCACCTGCCTCTCCCCTCCTCCTCCTCCTCCTCCTCCTCCTGTAGCCCTGCTCCGCGCCGCGATTAATTGTGCATAGTCAGAGATGCTGCGCGGAATCCTTGCGTTCAGCGTCTCATTGTGAATGAGCTTCGTTCCATTATCTTTTATTAAGATACAGTTGCTCATCACAGCCTGGTATTTGGCATGTTTTTGTGATTGAACTTCTGTAAAAGATAGTATATTCCAATAAATCGATGTATTTTATAGTACTACTTTCACAAGAAACATATAAAACTAAATTTCCTATTATACCAAAGTGCTGGCTGAAGAGTAAAAGATCGTTTATATAATTTTAGAAAGAATCTAGATACCATGAAGCGAAAGAAACTAAGTAGTAATTTGTTGTGTGCAAAATAATATTTTATTTATAATTACTTTTTTACCTTTATTCTTTATAGTTTAGATTTTATTCAAGATATATTTATTCATTTATTCAAGTAATATTTCCCTTGGAAGCTAAAAAACCGTGGTCCATACAAAGCACTCTTGTAACCAGGGCAATTTCCTAGGACGGGAGAGCTGCAGAAAACAAAATGGAGCCGCACAAAAATATATTAAGAATGGAGGAGCAAAGTTTTGTAGTACTTTTGAAACTGATAGAAGGGCAAGTCAAAAAGCATGACTCTGTTACAGGAAACGCTCTGTCTTGTACTACTGAAGTTGTGAATAACTTTTCGGTAAATAGTGCAATGTTGGAAATCTCTCACTGCTCGATATACACGAAACAAACGCGGCTTCATCTACTAAAGCGCTCGAAGTTTCTCATGACAGCGCCAGGCGCTGCCTCGATGGACCAAGCTCGGCCTGCCCACAGCAGCCCCTTTTGCAAACATAATGAGAATTATAAACAGTAGTTCTCTATACCCTACGTAGTTAGCCAATGGGTGATTACATAATGCTAGTGACATGATTTATGATGGAAAAATATAAAATGAGAGAAGAAAGAGAATATCTGTAAGAAATCTACTACGATTCGTCTTTATCCAGCACTTACAGATGGATATACAATGCGTTACCACTACGCCAACTTGGAGCTTGGATCCAAAGATATCTTTGCCGTGACACAATCTTCGCGTGACAACGAGTGATGCCGGCCCGACCGCGCGCTCTGTCAGCCACCACCCAGTACAGCAAAGCGACGTCCAGCACCACCCCGCCCCGGCCACTGGCCACCCCAACGCCCACCGCCCGCCTCTATCGCCCACCAGCGCCCGCTGAACTGAGCGGCCGCACCGACTAGTTGTTAGCGAATGTATGATTTGACAATGCTAGTGGCATGATTTATGATGAAAAAATATAAAATGAGAGGGGAAAGAATATCTTCAAAATCGACGCTACCACTACACCAACTTGGATCATAGATATCCAAGGATATCTTTGTCGTGACGCCATCTTCTCGTGACAAAGAGTGATGCCGACCAGACGACTGCGCTCTCTTTCGGCCACCACCCAGCACAGCAAAGCGACGTCCAGCACCGCCCCGCCCCGCCCACTGGCCACCCCAACGCCCACCGCCCCCTTCTATCGCCCACCCGCGTCCGCCAGAACTGGGCGGCCGCACCGCGGTTTGCGAATTGCAAACATTATGCGAATCATTACCGCGCGCGAAATTAAAAGCTTCACCTGCTGTAATATCAGGAGCGACTCGCGCCTGTAATTATCGTCGTAATGAACACGTGACTGTCGCATCCGCTCTGTTTGTTTTTCGAAAACACCCGCATCGCTTGTTATGAAAATTCCCCCGCTGCGAACAGCCGCTGTTGTTTGGTTTCGCAAATATAGCGCCAAGCCGGGGAGTATTTGGAATGTAAATGAGATTACGCGCGTGGGAGGGGGCGTGGGCGGCGGTGGTGACAGTGGAGACGTAAAGACAATCTCGGCCAGTCTGAGCGCCGGGAGATCGTGAAGGAAAGTGTTTTCCAGCTTTTTCAAACATGACCTTGACTGCAACCACCTTCGTCAGGATTTTTTATTCCTTTTTGTAATAATGTACCGTTACACCGACATAGAGGAAGTAAAAGTCGTTATTTAAAACTGTTTGCAAAATAGCTCATTGTTGGCTTTACGGCAAGAAACTTGTTCATTACAGGACTATTCTAATGAATGCGCCCTGTAATGAATTTTCCCTGATTCCACGGTCACCAACGTATCCCCATGTAACTGCTGCCCACGAAGAACCAAGTATCCATGTATTATGTTAAACGTTTGTGACTTAGTGTTGGTTCACCTGTTATATATCGTGTTTGTTAACGCATACAGATCTTTTACTTGTGGAACAAGTCACACGTCTTCATCTAGCTAAGAAACACACTTCAATCAGCACACTGCATAGCAAAGGTTCTATGACAAAATATACCGTATTGAGATAACTTTCAGTACATTTAAAACATGTTCTAATCTATTGATATTTTATTTGGGACTATATTCATTGTAACTGAACAATCTCTTAAAGTGGTCTTTGACGGTATGGAGAAGCACGTTTTCTGTGCCACTTCGTACCTCTTTCGCCTCTTGCCACTTACAAAATTCCCATCATTTTTTCACAAATCTATCCTTTGATTTTAATGGAAATATGTCAATGGCTCTTGCTTCTTTTAATATATCGAGCGAAGTTCCCATTATTTCCAAATTATTTTTTGTTTTAAGATCCATTACATCGATAGAAACTGACATTATCGTTAAAGAAAACTCAACAATAACAATCAAAAAGAAGGCCCTTCCTAGCAGAACAACTTATACAGTAATAATCACACAAGATTTCATGTATTTGATTTTATTTAATTACAGGAAATCATGCATAAAGAAGGATCACCATTAAAATAGTATATATCACACAGCAAAATACCCTTTTTATGACTTGACAGGATTCCTCGTTTCGGCCTGCCGGCCTCGGCGGATAAACTCTCCAGTCTCGTCATGAATAGAATGACTTTCTTGCCTTATGAGGCAAATTACTATTAATACATTCAAGTAGGCAATGCAACAATAAACGAGTGAACTACCTTACTTAATAGAGTTTAAAGGACATCTAATGAATTTATAAAACATCGAAAACAAGGTAGCAATCACGTAGACTAGATTCCAACATATACGGATATAATAAATTTATTTTTATAGAGAACTTTCTCAATTCGTCCTGTATTGCTATGGTGATTGGTTT
The DNA here is from genome assembly GCA_017312745.1 of Gryllus bimaculatus. Classification (NCBI taxonomy): domain Eukaryota; kingdom Metazoa; phylum Arthropoda; class Insecta; order Orthoptera; family Gryllidae; genus Gryllus; species Gryllus bimaculatus. The sequence continues at coordinate 843,278 of BOPP01000320.1, forward strand.
CAAACATGTTTCTTAACACAACATTCACAATGTGGTGTGCTGTAAATGTAAAATGTGTATCTTTTAAAGAGATACCATTTACTAAAATAAAATCTAAGAATTGAAAGCAAATTATTATTCTGTTGTTTTCTTTTCTGTTGCAGTCTTCTGCATGAAACGACATCATTCTTTATTGATCCTTATAATTAAATATATTTATTTCTTACATAAAATACTCAAACTATATTGCTTTACGAACATAATGAGCACTAGAACATAACTCTTAAGTAATGGATGGAATAATGATAATGTTAATCTCTCCGTATTACTCATTCGACTGATTTCCTAAATTATTTGAACGACAAATGCAATCTATCCGTAATGTTTTAACGTAAATATAATATTGTATGTCATGATAGATGCAAATTATGTGAAAAGGCTCCGTCCCTCGCTGTTGCCAAACGAATAACATGTTTGTTTTTACACGCACATTTCAATTGTATTAAAAAATGCATGTTTAAATCAATAGCGGTTAACATATTACAGAAATTGCATTATAAAATGTGTGCTCTAAAAAATGGTCAAGGTGATTAGATGAGAATTGCTGGCTCGTACTGTTTCACTCTATTAAAGCGAAACAAATACAAGCATCGATAAAGACGCCCAATTTTATCTCATTTCCAAAAACTGTTTATGCTTTTTAAATTGATAAGGTAACTATGTCTTTTTTAAAAGAGATGAAAGAATACAGATTCGGATAATACGGATCTGATAAATTTAAGGTTTTAGTAGGAATCGTCACACAATCATATTTAAAAATAACTTCTATACTTGTACAGGTTTTTTGTTTAGTATATATGCAAAAGAGGTTTATAGAAGAAACATAGCTTAGTATAGTATATTTTTCAAAGAGCGTAAAATAAAAGCTATTACTCGTGAGTTGATGTTTACGAGACGACTGAGTTCTCCAGTTACTGACACGAGCGACGTAGGAGCGTATGTCGGAATTTCTACGAGAGATTAATAGCCATTTTACGCGAATGAAACACTATACTTTCTCTACGACATTGCAATTCATGTTTTAAAAATACTCAATGAAAACATTTGAAAAGTTTTTATTTTTTTTAAATAATGTTACTTTTTTAAAATTCATTGTATTTTTTACTTACTCAACTAAATATTTATAGCTACAAACAAATAAACAAAACAAGTATTACGAACATAAATAGCTTAAATTTACTTTTCGGAAAAGTTAGAGCAATGAAATATTGTTTTCAAATGTTACTTTTTGTGAAATTATAACAATTGGTAATATTTATTATTGAGGGAGTGAACTCTCGATTTGAATCTATTTTATTTAAAATAGAATTACTAGTAGAAAAAGATATTTCTTTCCTTCGACGGGATGCATTATCAGATCACTTGGAATATTGACATCTAGAGTCACCTACCTCATATATCTATCAAATAAATGTTTCATGTACATTACATTAAATTTTCTTTTAGAGATAAAAATATCCGTAATCAATAAATATATACACACAATATTAGGCATTTTTCTATTATATCACAAAAAGATGACATTTTCTCACAAACATTTAGAATTTGTTTTTTCACGGTGCCCAAGTCTACTTGCCTGAATCAATCACAGGTAGATGTCCAAATGTTTATTCAAAGATTTCACTGAACCCGGGCAGTGGGACTCACCTGTAGAAGATGGCAGAATTTCGGTCGAGTAATCTTCTATTTGTGGAATCAGAACGCACACGTAAACCCCTTTCCGGTAATGTTCGCTCGAAATCCTTCCCGACATAATGTTTACTCTTTCAGAAAGGGAGGAGATTAAAGTCGCGGCTCGTTTATAAATCTCGTCCAAGATATGAAATGAGAAAAAAAATATAGAACCCGCGCCGTGTTTTTCTTGAGACTTTTCCTAGAATTACATTGAGAACAAATAAACTCACAGCTCGGAAAGGCGGTAAAAGCAGAGAGGTATAGGAGGGACGGCAAAATATCAATGGGGATAGTTTTACGTTAGATGTGGGCTTCACAAAGCCGCTCAGGTCATTCGTAATAGGCGATTTTTCCGTCTGATATTTATGAAGCAAAATATATTTTGCAAAACAAAAGTGGCTACGAAAAATCTAATATTATTCAGATATTCAAACAAATCTGCTCGTTCTTGCTATCAAGTATTACTATCAAATATTACGTCTATTACTACACCCAGTTGTCTTCCTAATGTCTGTATTTAAAAATTTTAAATGAAGTCCTATTTCATTATATTTGTTAAATAATGTTGCTTGGACTGTTCCACATCTGACAAATAAATATTTTAAATTGAGAAAAGTTTTGATGTTCTTCGATTTCTATTATATTCTATTTCTGAAAATCTGATTTCCTCTAAGAGCGGATTAGGTGTAAAGGACGATCATAATTTTGAGGTATTCTTAAGTATATTTTAACAGTTCCGATGATTGTTGATTATGTTTTAATAAAAGATTGGTATTTGAAGAAGCAACTAAATCGGAGATATTTCAAGGAAATGCAACTTCTCGAACCAATTTGTTCACCAATATTTTCTTATGAACAGGCAGAAATCTTACCCGCTCTTTTCCAAGTTTTCAAAATCAAAATTTGATGGAATACCCATCTAAGATTGCCACACACGCATAGAATCAAAATATTAAGTAAAAAGTATGTCCCTAATATCTGAACCTCGATTTTTCAGTTGTGCTTTTAAAATTTTGTTTTATCTTCATATAAAAACAATGAAAAGAGTGTGTTGTTTTTTTTCATGAAAAAACTTTATTTTGTACTAATTAATGAGTTATTGCAAACCGCTGAATTTGAAGCCTCTTGTCAATTTTAATGAATATTTTTATCGTTAATATGTTTTAATGAAGACAAATGTGTATATTTAAAATTTTCTACAATGTTAATCATTATGATGCAACGATATTAGTTATTTATGATACGAGAGCTAGAAGTATCCTTTTATTTTGCGAAAAGGAAATGTAGCGACACGAAACTGATAGACCAAGTAGCATAATCCTACGAGCATAATAAAATCACTTTTTTAACGTGTAACTTATTCTATTTAGAACAGAATTACTTTCATTTTATTTTAATTTAAGCATGTAAATAGCTATGTTACATTGAGATTAGTAGTACATGATGCGACCAGACGGAAGTATTTTGTTTTCTTTGTTGAATTCACAATTTTATCTAAACATTTGAGCACCGTTTCACTGTTATCACTCGTGCTAAAGATTAAGTGAAGAGAAAAAGCAAAAATCTGATATATTATATTTTTGGAATATTTACAATATCTATTTTATTCAGGTTTTCCAAACTGAATTAACTCTCTTAACATTTGTATAAACTCTTAACACTTTTTATTATCTTCCTTCATCTGCATATACAAAATGGGAGTCACTTTGGTTACGAGTTATATCTTTTGAACAAATTCATCTGGAAGGCTCTGGTTTTCAATCGAGAGAAGTTCTTTATTTAATGTTTCTTGTCCTACAAACCTTTATCTTTTATGATTATCCACGCGATACACATTTGTATACTTTTTTAATTTAACAAGGTGACTGGTTTTGTAGGATTAACATTGTCACCGATTTACGAAAATTGACATTTTGTAACATTTGTTCTATTATCTTTGAAACTACTCAAGTGATAATCTTCAGTTTTAGGAGATTAATTAACTAAATAATATATAGTAATAAAATTAGTACAGCATGTTTTATAATTCAGGATTTATGCATAAATATGTGGATAAAATAATGTAACAATTTTGTCTTTAACTTCAAATAAACTGTAAATTATAAAATACGTATATAAATTTGCTTGTATTTATTTAAAACATTTTCACTGAGCGTTCCGATAATTCACAGCACTAGATTGAATCGTTTCTGAGATAATGGGTTAAATGTATAGGCAAATTAACATGGGAGAGAGAGGACTTTGTCTACCCTTAACAAGGAAATTTTTGAAGCATCTGGAGCTTTTTTTATATTCTGCTTCATTTGCAATTTGTTATTCTTGAATATTCGTCGAGTACAATTGAACACAACCCCTGGCTTGCAAACAAACCAACCAGTTTAGGTTCTTTTAAAATATTATTTTTTGAATAGTTGTGTAAACAAAAAATATAATACATCACTCACATATAAGGAAGGTTAATGAGAAGAAACAGGATACGCTTGATTTTTTTCCATTCATTTCAAGCGTTAATCACGCTAAGTACAGTGATCTGCACGTAGGAACTGGACGATTTCAAAAAGATGAAGAAAACTGAATGTGCCTCAACAGTAACATTAAATTAATATTTATTCTGTTTTAATAAATATATTGTCTTCATTTCCATCTTATTTAAGAACATCTACCACCAATCCCATTGTCCCACCAACCTCATTTTTATGGTGGTATGACTCCTTTAGAACACCAATATTCCGCGAAGCATACATTACGCTTATTCGTATCATATTCAGACGAACAAGTAAATATCTTATAAGAGAGAAACACACACATTTTTGTCTAACTTCATCCCTGATTTCTTTTATAATCATTTTGCTTTAGAGCTCAATATCTCGAAATTAATGCCAATCGAATTATATCACTATTAAAGTAACCCATGCAATTAATTTTCCGTTAATTTCTATTATTTTATTTGTGAATCTTCTTTGGGTAAATTTGATATATTTGCACTTTTCTTCGTTCATTCGTATTCTCCAGAGGTTATTCGTAAA
>BOPP01000320.1:848041-863483 GCA_017312745.1 Gryllus bimaculatus
GAAAGAAGGAAAGATTTTAGGAAGATTAAAAAAAAATGGGTTCTAGCAAAACAAATTTTTAAAAAATTCTCCTTTTTAAAATCGATGGAAAGATGGAAAAACGAATGGAAAAAGATAATGTAGAAGAAATTTGCAAATTACTTTTACAAAAAATATTTCAACATAGCTCCCAGCATTTCTTATTAGAAGAATAAGAACTTACAGATTCGCTTACGTGGAAGTCCTCCTAATTGTTGCTAACAATTTGAATCATGCTCAACAAACGGATTGTGTGCAGCCACTGATATTAAACTATGACACAAGGTTGTGGAAACGACGTATAGAGAGGCGCGATTGTTTAAACACATGTTTAATCGTTGCCCTGGTAAAAGCTTATTTTTAACAGAGAATACGCAACGGACATTGTCGCAACATGCAGTGGAAATTTGCACAAATAATTGTAATTCCAAAAACTCGGGATATCTCACACGAAGTATACACGTACATGTCATTAGTTTTTTTGCCTCGATATCTAAAGTATTTGAAAGGTACTATTTAATCCGCTACGTATTATTCTCAAGAAATGACCCAATTTCCAATTATAGTTTGTTTTAGAAGACAGCCATTCTGCAGTTAGACAATTCATAGCATAGTTGACATCATCCTGAAGCTTTGAAAGAAATGTATTATGTCTCTCGCTCGAATCTAAATATAACGCAAGCGTTCAATAGAGTGTTAACTTCGATACTTTAACGTGAACGTTCAAGAATGTCTCTCTCTCTGACGCGCCGAAAATAAGAGGGAAGGAGACTTAATAGAAGTTGCACATCACATATGCTGTCCTATTAGAGTCTGTCTTCTGATCTCCTTTTTCGTGCGTGACCTGAGACTCACGTTAAAAAATTGTAGCCTAGCATCGGATAACTGTACAATATGAAAATGTCTCTTGCATTCCATTCTTATACCATAAATTCAAATATTCATTTTTAGACAGCCTTTTCAAAGAAATTTGATGTTGAACAACCTCGTTCCCATCCTATTAACAGGAATACGCCAGGGCAGCATTTTGATATGTGTCACATTGTAGCATTTTGACCTTGCCTTCAGTTCCAGATGTCACTACACCTATGCAGATGCAAGCTCTGTCTAGTCTCTCATGAAAATCAAGAAACTGCAACACAACATCGAAAAATACTGGCGCAGAATTCACAATTGAACGAAAAATTGAATGGTACAGCACTGATCCAAAAATGCTGCCCTGTCGTATTCCTGTTAATATTGGATGGAACGAGGTTGTTTCAACATCGAAATTTCTTTGACAAGGCTATCTAAAATGGAATATTGAATTATGGTATAGAATGGATGAAGTAGACATTTTTCAATTTTGTACAGTTATCCTCGATGCTATGCTACAATTTTTTAACGTGGCGTCTCAGGTCACGCACGAAAAAGGGAGAGAGAAGACAGACTCTAATAGGAAGCAGTAGTGATGTTGCAACTTCCTATTGAAGTCTGCCTTCCCTCTTATTTTCGCGCGTCAGAGAGAGAGACATCTTGAGACGTCACGTTAAATAATCGAAGTATACACTCTATTGAACGCTTGCGTTATATTTAGATTCGAGGCGGAAGAGAATAATACATTTTCTTTCAAATGCTTCATTGATGATGTCAACTATGCTATGAATTTGTTCTACTGCAGAATGCTGTCTTTTAAAACCAAACTGATAATTGGAAATTGGGTCATTTTCTATGAGAGTAGATACGTATGCGGATAAGTAGTAGCCTATCAAATACTTTAGATATCGAGGGCAAAATACTTAATGATATGTACGATATAACTTCGTGTAGAGATATCCTGGGTTTGGGAATTACAAATATTTGTGCAAATTTCCACTGCATGTTGACAGTGTCCGTTGCGTATTCTTCTGTTCAAAATAGCTGTTACCAGGACAAAGCTTTAAACAGGTGTTTAAAAATCGCTTTTGCTATACGGTCATTTCCACAAACCTTGTGTTTCGATAGTAATATCAGTGCTGCAGCGACATCTTTTGTTGAGCATGATTCAATTGTTAGCAACATTTGATGAGGACATTCCAGGAATTCTGTAAGTTCTTATTCTTCTATAAGAAATGCTGGGGAGTATGGTTGAAATATTTTTGTAAAGTAATTTGCAAATTCTTCTACATTATCTTTTTCCATTCGTTTCCATCTTTCATCGATTTTAAAGAGGAAAAAATTGTTTTGTAGATATTTTTAATCTCTTGGTAAGTTTCGATAAAGAGTAATCCAGGGCTTTTGAAGGTGTCGGCCTTTCTATTCGTTTCTTCATTTCCTCCGAATGAAATGTTGTAATTTTCTTATTAAATGGCGTTGTATTTGTGAAATGGTGTGAAATTCTGTTGTATTTGTTGGTCTTTCGGCTAATACGTTTATTGATATTTTTTCATCTGCCTCTTTTCTTTATACATTTTCAGTATACCTGAAAGGTATTTATATTTGTCAAAAACTCTCCTCTTTGGTGTTTCTTATACAGCTGGCTCTTGAATGTGTTAAGTAATCAATAACGTCATCTATATCTTTTAAATACTTTACACTGATCATGGCAGTAGTGTTATAATTAAGTGAGTAACTGTGTCCTTTCAAGATGGTGACTGTCAATATGTCTGAAGAATAATCAGACAACAAATCAAAATACAGCTCTATTGTGTGGTATGACTGAGCCATTCCCTTTTGCAATGAAGGTATCCAAAATATCCAGTGTTTTGTGCCATCTGTTGGCCGATATGTTGGATTTCCTGGTAAAATTGCTAGGAGTTTTAGGATTGAAATAGCTCCGTGTAAAGCGCGACCCCCAGTAAGTAGTTTTTTAGTCGTGATCCCCAGAGATAACGTTTCGCACCGTAGTCTCTTTCAACAATAGCTCTCAGGCTGAGCATTTAAAAAAACATAATGTGATGATTAGTAGTTATCTTGCATTTTGAAAGGCAGTATATAGCTCAAATCATGAGGGCCAAGTTTTCATATATCTCTTGCAGATAGTCTTCAGCATTTCCTTCGTAAATATAATGTCTGACTTTTATTTTCATTATTACTGCTGTGCCTCTATGAGCTGTTCTGTCTGGATTAGTTGTACAATATACAACGTAATTAGGTATATTCAGCAATATGCAATGTAGTTTCTTTCAGTAAAACGTGTTTCGGTCATAAACGGTATGTAATTGTTTTTTTATGTAGAAGCACTTCTACAAACTCTCTGTGGTGTTGGAGAATTCCGTATCTGAAACACACCTTCGCAGAATTTGCTGTTATCTGCGAAATGAATCAAGAAAAATTTTTGTAACATTCTTAAAATCTTAGTTTTAAGTACGTCTACTTCAAAAATATAAAAATGACCTAATGCGGTCGAACATTTCTTCAACTAATTCTATAAAAACTATTAGGACAAAATTTCATTTTAGTGTCACACGACTATAACCTTTCAGCTTTTCGAAATCCATTTATAATTTGACTTTTTTACAAGATAATACATATACTTCTCAATGTTAGAAACTGAATACCAAATCTCAAAGCAAACACATTATTGGTACTAATATTGGAAACAAATCCTCCAAATAATTCACATGCTTGAATATAAAGTATTTGTGTCAGTTCTTTACAAATCTCTTTACAAAAAAAGAGTTCTTTAAAAATCTCTGAAGTGTCTACATACTTTATAATATCATTATTTTAGAAATTGTAATTGCTTAAAGTCATTCGATTTAGCCATATAGTATCATGTTATTTAATTTGTATGTGTAATAATTACCTATTAAGTGAAAATTAAAAATGTACCTATTTTTTAGAATTATAAAAGTGATACAGAAACGTCAAATTAGCATACATACGGTAAATTCAATATTCACAAAAATGTTGCAGGAAAGGTATTGAATAATAAAGTTTGTTTAAAAAACACATATGAAAACTAGTAGACATAATTCAAGTTTATTTATTTTTGGTCTGTAATTATCCTTAATAATTTTCTACCTTATATTTATATTTTTAACATTCGCTTTCCAATGTTACATATTGATTTCACAGCCACCTTTGTGTAAGGAAACTAGGCCAAGTTATGCAAACATCACATCCGATTTTATTCAGAACCGAATGAACTGGGCGCCTCAAATTCGCATCGGGCAGAAAATGAAAATTGACTCGAAAGGAGATTGCACAGCAGAGCGCTACAACATCGTGTTGGTCGGGTGGCCCGAGTCTTTTGTGCAACAAAATGAAGAAATGTTCAGGGAAAGAAAACGCCTGGCCTTATCTCTTCATTGAAAGGAACATCAATACGACGTGGAAGGCGCTGGGAGGCGAAGCGATGCGGCCCTCGGGCCCAGAGGAGAGGAAGGAAGAGGACCGAGGCAGCACACGGAGACACTGCCCATCCCCTCCCCTCCCCTCCCCTCTTCCCCTCCCCACTTACCCCAGCGCGTTCCTTTGCTCAAGTTTACGTAAGCTGGCCGGCCTCCCATTCATCGGATGACTCTAAATCGAAAATCGATGCGGCGACTTAAATTAATATGCTCCATTATTAATGCGGACGAGTATATTTCTAGACAATTATCGTAAATTTGTGTACTGGAAGGAGCTCGCCGCGAAGGAGAGTTTGGGCGGACTGGTCATTAACCACAATGCCATTACGCCCGCGTGGTTGCTTCGAGACTTACGCGCAGCGGGTGGCGAGGGGGGAGCGAGAAGGGCGAACTATACAAAGGCCTGCAACCAGAACCCTGAGGGACACCGCTTCAGAACCAGCTCCTACTCCCACGTTCTACTGCAATTATAAATTACTAGTTTCTAAATTTTATCACGTGAAACTTACAACTCCACTTCCGTTCAGAGCATGCGATACTTTGGCAGATCAAAACAAAACTGGAGTATTTATTGGTTATTTGATAACATCGAAGAGCCCCTCGAGCACATAGCCTCTCGTGTAGTTTATGGACAGCGCGGTAGCTTACCATGGTCCGATTCCGCGTTTGATTCCCATACAGAGCAAAAATAGAGCTGTAACTTTCCATTAAAATTGTCTCAGTTTATGCAACTGTGTGACTAAACAAAAGTCCACACAGGCCAAGTATGATAGATATTGTGAAGGAAATATGAAATGCTCGCTACATGTCTCCATTACTCTCAGACATGGTTAATAAATAAATAAAAACATGGCCCAGGCCTGGACAAATCACTATCTGGCAAACGTTTTAATCCGCCAAAGTCGTATTAAAATTCCAAATCCATACTTACATAATTATATCGACCATAATTATCAGCCGGAGAATGAAAAATTCCATTACCACGCATATTTCATTCTTACAGACATTTTTATCCTGAATCATTATGTGAGTAATGCTGAATTAATGAGACACTCTCGACATTTAGAGCACTTTTAGACACCAATAAACGTAACATTTTAAATAGGCGCACAGGAGCAAAGTTTTACATATGCTAAGGAGAATGCACTAATTTATATCCAAATACTAAATTATTAGTAATTAGGAAACAACTTAATTTTGCCTATAATACACAAATATGAAGTACATTCATCTTCGTTAACTTCATTCGAGTTTGTTAAAACCCCCAAAACATGGATTCTGAATACACTGCATGTTAGAAGAAGTAATTTACTACTTGTATATTAAATAACAATCTTTATCCACTTTTTTGTTACCATAGCCCGGCAATAACTGTGTTTCTCTGTCGGAAATTTGACGTTTATTACACAACTCTAATATTCTCTACCAAAGAAGTAAGGGTGAGAGAGTGTGTAATATTTTAAGACCTGCTTAATCAATAAAATAATACGCCAATATGTCTACATTTTTGTAAACTCTTGTTACATTTTCGTATTGATACCTTGTCGTTATTAATTCTAGAATGTTTATTCTGATATTAGGAATAGGGAAAATAAAACCGCAGGCAGTACTGTGTTGATCTATTTGTTTCATACTTCACAGGAGTAACAAAGTAACCGATGGATATATATTTCTGCTAGTAGCAATGTTGCAACCTCTTGGGCGAACACTATAATTTACGATAATTACAAATAAATGTATTAATATATACTTGCTTTTAAATAAATAACCAAATTAAATTAGTTCTGTTTACTATACAATTAATAGCTGTTCTTTTAGAATATGAAGTCGCATAGGATATAATATCCCTTCCGACCATGCCAAAATTAAGAAGAATGTGTTTTAACGAATCATGTTTGATGTATATTGTATTACTTTTTAAAAATCTACCACGGGGTGTTAAACTCTGAATAGATCAAATCTAATCTAAACTATCAAATCTAACAAATAATCTATGAGGCTACACAACGGTTCACTGTACTTTGCTTCACAACACAAAACAAATGTGTAAAGGCAGCATTACATCTAATTGCGCAACTCAACTCGTGGCATGGGAATATAACAACAAGCGATATCCGTTGCTTGCTTTCATTCAACGTCAAAATTATTTTCACGTTAGTTTCTTCCTAAAATATAATACTCATAAATCTCGTCTATTTTGAAAATTAAGAACCAATTCAATTTTATATTCTAATAAGAAGTCTACATTGTAAGTAAATTCTAGGTACCTACTCATTTTGTCAACGTCGGAAGGGAATACTTCAGATAACGTGAAAACTAAAATATTTGTTGCCTAATTGTATAAATACAATTTTAGACGTGTTGCTTTACTTATTTTAATACCAAGATTACATTTCTGAATATGTCGTTCTGAGAGTGTCGCAACCTTGTATTGCGCTTTATTGCATTTCAATACTTCTCATCAAGCTTCAACAAACATTTTTTGCTCGTCTCTCATCTCAACAACTTTTGCACTAATTAATAATCTCAATACGACATTGCCGACTTTGAAAATAAATATAAGAGAAAATAAGAAACAAAGTATGACTCCCACAGCTTCCTGCCCCGTTCTCTAGGCCTCTCGCCTTTCCCCATGTGTCCTTGGCCCCCCTTCCCCCATCGGTCTTTCCTTCTCCCTCCTTAATCTCGAGCCTTTATACCACACCCAATCTCAATAGTGTGAATTATATAAATCCTATGCCTTTAAACTATTTGCAGTTGCCAGTCATGTGGTTAACTTATGAGACTAAACTGTGAATGGAATGCATATCCAACACAGACATTCGTATAAGTGGCGAAACAAAGGCCAGAACGAATATCGAGTGCAGATTGCGAGAAATCGCGAGCGATAAACTGGCCGGCCGAGTCTTCCGCTAAACCGCGGGCGTTGCAGCGCTCGTGAGCGCCCGGCGGAGACCGGCGGCTGCTGAGGGTGGGGAGGAAGAGGGAGGGCAAAGCGCGCTGCTGACCTCGTGGCCGCGACGTGCGCGGAAAGCCGAGCGGGGTCGCCGCCCACTGCCCGCCCCCACGCCCACGCCCGCGCTGTCTCAGCGGAAAGGCCGCGCCGCACCGCGCCGCACGGCCGCGGCGCAGGTACAGACNNNNTCCCTGCCATGGCGCTGCCCGCCACTACCCACCGCGCCCCTCGTCTCGCCCAGCGCGACCCCTTGCTCCGCGTCTTTCCTCCACACCCCTGACCACTCCGGTCTCTCTGCCTCGCTCGCCGCCTCATCTCCTTCTCCCGTCAGGTTTCCCAAAGCCCACTCACGATCTCCTCTCTCATCAAGCTCCCATCGCATCGCATCGTCTCGCATCGCCTGTCCGGAGGCCTTTTCACTTTCTGCTTCCCTTGTTCGTTTCGTTTCACGTGTTCCTTTCAAGATGCCTCCTCATTCCCTTCTTTTCCTCGCTCCTCCCCCTCACGAGAGCACGTGTTCCTCTTCTTTCCTCTAGTCCTTACTCACCCCTCGACCCTTTCCCTTCCTCTCTCTTGTACGACTTTCTCTTATTTCTCCCTCCTTTGCCTTCTCTTCTCCCAAGGCCTCCCACGCCCTCCTCGCCCCGCCTGGTCTCACCTCGTCATCTCGACAACTGCGAATCTCTCGGCATCTTTCCCGACTCGTCCACCTCTTAACTCTCATTCTTTTAACTACTAGCTCCGTCCTACCACCGCCTTCTATATCTTTGGCCTTGTTCGCTCTCTCGCTCTTCACCCCATCCTTGCTCTCTTTGCCCCTTGCTCATTTTGACGAGCCCTCGTACCTTAAGCCACCTTTCCCATCTCGTTTGACTGGTTGAGATTTCTCAGCGCCAGTATCGTCGTTGTCTCTGCAGCATTGCTTCTGTAGGGTTTGAGACCCGTCAGTGTATTCATAGCTTCATCGAATTCAACGTACCTCTGAGTATAGAGCATAGAGTTTGCTCTAGACGTGTCGGTGCCAGACACTTACATCGAGGAGAAAGCAAGCAAATCTCGCAAGCCATGTAGGTCGGCGCCGAATCTCACGTTCCAGTGCGGGAGGACAAGCACTGCACTTACTGGGAGTAATGGTCATAGCATCTACATAATGATTTCACCCCTTAGAGCACACGAGTGTTGCGTTAACGTACGTTAAGTAACCGAAGCAAATTTCGCATAAGATGCGGTGTTAATTGGCCGTTCTGTATAAGATCGTGTTAATCTACGACGCGCGTTACTTATCGGGCGTCAAACGCTCGTCAATGCAACACTCGTGTAACACAGACCCTAAGGGGCCTTCGTAACATTATTTAACATGTATTAGTATTGTTATTAATAGTACTATTATTAATATGAATGTTGTTATCAACGTTGTTGGATACATTATTGTTGTTATTAATATTTGTATAATTAAAACCGCGCGTGTTTTTGTGTGTTGCAGTGTACATCGCGTACGACGACGACGCGCGCCGGGGCGTCTCGGCGCCCGGGTGGCGGCCGGCGGGCACAGCGCGGCGGCGGCCAAGGGGCGGGCGGCGTGGTCGCGCGCGGGGGCGGGCGCGGGGGCGGCGGCAGCGCGGCGTGGCGCGCCGCCGCCGCGCGCTACGCCGCCGCCTGGGCGCTGGCCTGGCTCGCCAGGGCGGCGGGGCGGGAACGGCAGGAGCTGATGGCGCGCCGCGCGGCCCGCGCCCTGGCGTCCCGCGCCTGAGCGCTGCGCCCGCCGGCGGCGAGGGCGAGGCCTATCGGCGGCCGGACGCCGACGGCCAAGGGGGGGCGTGGCCCTTCCTCAGACTGCGACACGCAAACAACTCGCGGCGTTTGTTTAAGTGTGCAACAGGCTAGGCAACTCGTTTAGTGAACCGAGGATGGAATACAGGGCGTGCGGTTCGAGCTAGACAGCAATCATTTTAAATCGTTTTCAAAAAAGTCCCGGTCCATCAGACACAGCGCTTGGAATATCTGATAAGACTGCCGACGCCTAGTTTCTAGGGTGAGTTGACAACGTTTTTGGCTTAATAATACACACTTAGGGGATAAACAAATATTATTGAAAAAACTAAATAAAATACTGCCCCAGAAGGTCTTTTTTTACTGAACTAAATGTTGATAGCTCTACAGGAATGAGCGTTCCTTTTGTGGTGGATTGATTCAACCTGACGAGCCAATCTGATCAAGTGATCCTAAGTTCCGAAGTAGGGGTCATGATGTCCACTCAAACTTTGCGACCCTCATCAAGGCAATTGCCTGACTCCAGTCCAAGAAGGCCTTCGGAGTCCCCTGATTTAGCAGCCAGGCACTTGTATTAATGCACGTCCTGCCTGGAGACCTGCCTCGAGTCCTTGATGGCATGGCCAAAGTTTTTGTCGTCGATTAAGTATGTCTTTCTTCAGGGATAAAAAGTGTTTTTTTAAATAATTCAAAATAAGTGATTGCCTGAAGAAGCGGTAGTATTCACAATCGAAATGTTGACTGGCCCACCGAGCACGCTGCAGCGTCTCTTGTAGGAACTAACAGTCACCATCGCTGCTGCTTATCATGTGACTTCTTGATGACAAAGGGTGTTTGGACGGTAATCAATGTCTGCATTTAACTCCGGCGACCAACGAATAAACACGTAACTACAGGTAATGATGTTACAACTCCAAAAGTCCCTCATCTGTAGCCATGAGTAATATTGATTGTCCAGGACCACTCCGTGTCAGCAAATAGAGATCCACTCTTTGATCGTCATTTTGGCGACCTCTACCGAAAGAAAAGAAGGAAATGTTTGAAAATAACTAAAATAAAAAATTTTCTATGAAGGTGACAGGATGACGGCCAAGCATTTGTAAATTCTCCATAATACTGGGAAGTCTCTAACAGATCTCTACACGATGGCTTTGAATAGTGTATTCTTCGTAGTTGTAGGCATGCGAAACTGATGCACGTGGTTACTTTCGATTGTTCTCGCGAAGGTTATCAAACGTCTTTTCATCCTTGTCTTCTTCTTCCAGGACTAAATGTGCTGAGCGGGAGGCATGCACACTAATTCACAAGACGACGAGAGGCAATCAAGTTATTAATCGGGGTCGCAATTCCACTGGTCATATATCAGTCACTGGTATTCCAACTGGTAAATTTGGGAGAACAACTGCCTGACTTTTTTCAAATACACTGAACAGTCAATGCAATTTTTTCCTGGAGTAAATCTGTGCAAAACGCAATTGGCTTTCGTATTGTGCGTAGCACTGAACCAGTAATGCAGTGTGTAAATGTTGGGTGGTTTGAACACAGACACATTAGGAAAAGGGAACCGCGTAACCAATAAAGTCAATATATACAAACTTTATGATCTGTTGAAGAATTATAATCAGATTACATCTTCATGTGAAAATACAAAAGGTCTGAAATGAAAGATTTATCTCTAATGATTACTGGTTATTTTCGCTGTCTTCCGGGAATGTTTGATATTCGCAGTATTCACATTTTGGTAAGTTTCATTGTACGAATATAATTGGAATTGCCACAAAAAGTAGCTGTTTCACACAATAAATAATATATGTTAAATTAATCCACTTCGTTATGAATTTCTACTAAACTCCCTGTGTCGAAAGACGTCCGATGTGATTTAAGTTGTTTCAGCAGCAAAAAGCACAGGTATATATGCAATGCCAATATTAACTTACTATTGTTTGAGATAAATTAAAAATCTCTCCTCGAAATTGTATGAAAAATTGAAGCAATACTTCGCCAGCTCATGTCCGTGTCCTTACCTCTGTTGCCAAACAGTGGTATTTACGGTAGAATTGCTCTTGAGGCAAAGCTGGCGTCGAGGAAAAGCTAGTCCGCAAGTTCGCGCTTCAAGCTTAGGCGCGACAGCCCGCATTCTACAGGCGTGTTCCAAGCACCAAGTCTCAATAATTTTTGTTAGTCTCTTGCTCAAGCTTCCTTCGCGCCTGACGCCCCTGGCACCAGCCTCCCCGCGCCCGCCCCCGCCCGCCCCGCCCGCCGCCCGCCTCCCGCCCCGCCGCCGCCGCTCACGGGCGGGCCGCCTGCCCGACAATCGCTGCTGCCGCCGCCCGCCGCCGCCGTCGCTGCCATCGCCGCCATCAGAGAGGACTGTTTTAGCAAGTGTTGATATGTGCTTCGTAACCCCGCCTGCCTCTTGCAAAGTTTTCAAATAGACCAGGCGAGGGCGAATATTTGTAAAGGAAAAAAATAAGGCAATTAGTGGAAGAAAATAACGAAAATAATATATTCTTTTGTGAGATAATGTTCCATAACTTTGTTGTGTGTGAAGAAGAGTGCCAATTCATTCGTTGACTTTACAAGTGGGAGACGAAGTAAAGATGTATACTAGAGACTAAAACGAAACCTTCATTCCTTATATAGTAGCTGAAACTGTAAATCGGTAGTGAATTTGGAAACGGGGATAACTTTAAGCGCATATCTAAACAAAAAGGGAATGTGGTGATAATTGACAGTGCGTGTTTATATACATAAAATTCTTAGTGGTGTACTGCAAAAGTGTGTGCGTGAAGTTCAGGCGTGGGTTATTTTTTTCAGAGGGAATATACTGGTTGTCTGCATCAGATTTTATTTATTTTATACCCACTTAATATCTTGACTTGAACTACAGATTTAGTATTCTTGATGGTTCCATTTATTTGTTAAGCATACTTGTTTGTGCTATGAGTGTAACGGCCTCAGAACAATATTTACGAATTAGTTGAGTAATCATGGTCTTCCTGGAAAACGGAACTGGTATGACCCCATATGCGAATAGCGTGTATATGTCCTTTCAAAAAAAAGTACTGACAATTCTTGAAAGTGGTCAGTCTTTATCTGACCCTAGTATCTAGTTGAATGGTTTATAGGAACACTATTGTTATCTTGTATATTCCCTACAAAATTGTATTATTTTTTGCGAGCGTCGTCATTGAGAACTTAATAGATATATTTAGCTTGAAGGCGTGGTACCCCAAAATATAGCTTAAAAATAAAAATAATATTTATACGCCAAAGTTTTTCATACATTCACAAATTTTGTCAACAATTATGTGTAGCTATACCATGTTCCGAACAATAACTATGTTTCTTTCGAGAGCAAGTGTCGTGTGCAAATGAGAGGGCTATTACTAGTAAGATTGTCTGTTCTGTACTGTATTTGCCGTGCCACAGAGCTGTCATAAGGAGGACGGTTTCTATTTGGAACAAAATCATTTCATGGATGTGTTCCAAAGAGACTTACCATCTCCCTACCAATAATAAAAACGAATACGTTTTTTTCAAAGTTGTACATTTTTAATTTCGTCAGTAAACCTTCATTTTGCAAATAATGACTGAGAGAATTAAACTAAGTCCGCAAGTTCTGCCAATACTTGTATAAAATTGTAATCCCAAATATTTCATCGGTATTGCCAATATTTCCAATTTAGGTATTTAATATACTCGCCGATTAAGCCAGTGCAAATGTTACTGATAGATTCATAACAATATTTTGCTATTTCCCTCGCACTCTCTTGTTATGATTGCTCTGTGTGCGTACCGTCTTACCTTGCCAGTCGCACCAAAATGTATACATACGTATATAAATGTCCGCTTGTTGCTGTTTGTAATTGTTATCTTACCATAAGCCTTCTATAAACGGCTGTATCATATGACGTTACCATTTACGTTTTCCTTTCGTCCTTGCGCCCCATTACCAAAACGGCCGAGCGGTTCAATTAATTGTTATACATAACATAAATTTGTATGTAACCGTGTATATAATGTTTAAACTGGGAAATATTTAAAACTTTTGGTGACGTGGTAAGGTACGAGAGGTACGGCTGTTTCATGGTGTACTCTGTGGCGAAATTAAAATGCCGAGGATGTGCGCAACAATTGGAGATATAGTATATTTTTTGCCAGTCGGATATTGCTTTGTATGAGGGAGACTGAGAGAAAGCTACGTAAGAAGGCATGATCAGACGTTGTGTCGTAGTTTTCGTACTGTGTGTGCTCCCCTAGGGGTAGAGGACAAGGTGAAGTGTGTCCCGGGGCTCAGTAGCCCCGAAATGCAATTATAACAAAAACAAAATGTATCTCAACTAGCAAACCTCTCGTCCCAATAAAGTGACAATTGAAATTGCATGAGTGCGTTGCGTTTTTTTTTTGTCTTTGCCACTAGGGAAGAAGTTGCAAGAAGGTGCAAGAAGTTGCAAGATGAAAGTAGGCTGCGCTGGGTGAAATCAAGGTCAAATAGAGGTACACTGGTTGTGATATTTACTGACATGCATGTTTTTGTCATGTGACGTTGGTCATGGATCTTCCATGTGCATGTACATTTCATAGTTTACTCTCATTCTCTCTAAAACACACTCATTATTGTGTTTTATAAGGAAACATTATTTAATCACCTATATTATATATTAATCACCTATAACATTCATTTTTTGCTTGTTTCTCTTTTTGAGATACTAAGTTCGTACAGCGACCACGGTAATTAACATTGGTTTTGTAACTTTGGGGTAACTGTAGCGACACTCGCATACGGATACACACACATTCATGCCCTGGGGCGGGACGCAACCCTTCAGGAACGAGGCAGCTACTGTCCTTCAGTCTTAGCGGTCTCAGCTACCTGGGTCGCTTTACTGTTTTATTTTTTATTATTATTATTATTATTATTATTATTATTGTTATTATTATATATTATTTCTTTCGTATATATGTGTTTCATAAGGAAATACTTTTAGAAAATTGAAAAGTTGCAGAATGTACACGATTCATTTTACTGTAAACACATCACACTGGTTACCTTGAATATAATCTCAAGTACATATTTTTTCCCTCGTGAACACTTTATTGTCACATACATCTTATGAAAAGCTTACTTAGTTAATAAAACTAAGATATTCTTCTTAATATTTGGATAATTTATTTTTATAATAATTAATTCACATGCCATGTAATGTTTGACGAAAAGAAAATAACTCACTCCAATATATAGTGCTATATTTGACTTGGAGAAAGAAAAGATAACCATTTGAATGTGCGATAGGACAGAACAGAAATAGATATGGCGGAATGCATGAGATTCGGGTTCGATAGTTCTTTTCGATATCTTTAACGTTGTGGTGCATCCTCGTTACCCCATTGGAAACATTCGCAAGTTGTGATAGAACTATATGAAGAATGACTTCACCAGAATCAACTCGCAGAATTTTATTTGCTGTCGCAATAGAAAATTTATCTTTAATCCAGTCACTCCGCAAATGACGTTTTGGGAAGAATAAAATTACATTTAACACGTACAGACAACCTCGACGTCTTCTTTCTGGATCATAGGGGGGATTGACGATCGAGATAGATTTAGGTTAGAGATTTAGTTTGGGCAACAAAACATCCTCGTCATCGTTCACCATGTAGAAGTATATACATACATACCTGAACCACAACTCGGAGAACTCCTTCACCAGAAGCGATTCGCGTTCAAAAAACAGCCACAAGTCGTCACACTGCGTATGACGTTTGGGAAGAAGCAAGACTACGCTTGAAAAATACAAGCGACCATCCTAGCTCTTGATCTCGGCATTACAACAAAAACTAGTCCATAACCGTGCGTAAATGTTCTAAAACGAGACATCTCCTACATCCTTCATATTGTGGTGGCACATTCACAAACTCACTGAACATTCCTTTACGAGTCTGAGAAGAGCCTCGCCAGAAATGAATGAGCGCAGACGTCACTTTGAGGAGACACGCTCACAAACGCACCGGGCGATTTCACGAACTGCGCTAAGACGGGGAAAAGCCTCTTCCAGAGGCGAACGCGTCGAAAAGCTAATCTCAAATCAACGCGCACAGCGCGGAAACGGCCCGCGAGGAAAACAGTAATTACTCGTAGCTTTTCCGTCCGCGAGATGGCTCTGCCGTTCCAATGCCTCTTCCCTTTGATCTCGAGGCGGGGCGAGGAGAGGATACGGTAGCATGTGTGGCGCGCTGAGGGCGCAGTCGGTGGGCGAGGGGAGGGGAAGGGCGGCTCCCCAGAGTTTGTTCCGTGCTCGCGCGTATCGAGGAGCCGGAATCAATCTAGGGGCGGCACGTGCTGCAACTGTACATGACGTTATTTCGGCGTCGCCCCTCCCCG
>BOPP01000320.1:863639-873731 GCA_017312745.1 Gryllus bimaculatus
TGGAATGCGAGAGGGGGTGTTAGGGCGAGGCAGGGACGGCGTGGGCGCAGAGTGAGCAATTCGGGGGTGAGGGAGAATGAAATGAGGGGACTATGCTTAGAGATGGGGAGGTGACAGGGTGGAACAGAGAGGGGAGGGAGAAAGTGAGAACGAGATGAGAAGAAAAAGCGGAGCGACAGGGAGAGATGGAGAATGGGAGGACGAGGGGAGGTCAGGAGGCTAAGGTGGGGGCGCTGGAGTGAAGGAGAGCGAGAGTAGAGGGCGAGAGAGCGAGACGGTACGGGAGGACGAGGAAGAGGGTGAGAGGGGGTGACCTGAAAGAAAGGGAAATCGGGGAGGGTGGGACGTTTATAGAAAGGAGTGGCACGTGCGGTTAGGCAAACGTAAGCACTAAATGGCGACTGCTCTTCGCTTTGGGAGGCTTCTCCATGCGAAAACTCACTCACGATGTTCAGATAGCTATTTGCTTTATCCAAATGTGAAACTAAATACGCCAAAATGTAAGCATTAAAAACCTAGTGAGTTAGAGGGTGTTGTAGTGATTCGGTTAACTCTTGATATACAACAGATTTTATCGAGTAAGAAAGGACAAACACGGTAACGTGTAGCTTATCTGAACAAGTTTTGAATGTGATTGTAAGTTTCTAACAAGTAATACATCTATACAATATAACATGTGTCCCATCTTTTTTCTCTCAATTTAACATAGTTATTGGTATCCTTGTAAAGTACACCTAGCCAGGACGATATGTGACGTCGAAAATAATCAGAATGATTGTGAAACGATACATATCGAATAGAATATCCTAAGAACCGAGCGAAGTAAATTGTTGTCAAATTGAAGTTCAATGAGACGTATATTCTTTATTGAAATACAATCACATTTGTAAGAGTGAGATGAAATAGGTAACAAATATAAAAAACAATTTATAATTACTTTAAAAATACATCATTTTGTCCCTTATAAGCTGTTCGCGGGTAGATCACTGAACAAAAAGGAAATGGACATAATGTTGGAATATTTAATGGAATATTTACTTTACCAATACGTGTTATGTTCAGAAATAAGAAAGAATAACAAATAACAATAGTTTATTTTCTGTTTGCAAATTACAAAATCCAATTCGTAATAAAAAACAATCAACACTAAGGATAAAAATACAAAGTCCAAAGCACAGTCATAGTAACCAGAAGATGTCTATCCAGTTCACCATCTCTACGATAGAATCACCAGCCCACGACTCAGCTCAACTTAGGCAGTAAGCAATGATTACGGCAATTGATCTCTCAACACAATTACTATACATCTCAGGTGCGACGCTCGCTGGCCGTATATACCCTCCGACGAAGACTCGCTCCTACATCTCGCACGCAGTCGATAAACTCACCTCACCTCCCCGACTGTTGTTTTTGGTTCATCGCTCGCCGGCAACTGCACATATGGCGCGCTGTCTCTTCTCCTTCTTATTTCATTTGCCACCCGCACAGAACAATCCACTCAATATACCAACACCAGTATTATTACAATTATATATAGTATACACAAGGAGCGATAATCACGCTCGTGAAAACTGTTCAAAAGATTGGCTGTCTCGGTAGCTTAATGGTTAGAGCAGATGGGCGTAAACCAAAAGGCCCCGATTCTTTCAACAAATTATTATAATTACAACTGGGATTCGCCGATAACACACACACACACGTTTCAGATACATCTCAGAACGGTGAGAGGTAATGTAGTGAATATTATTCTAAGGTGCACCATGATGTATTACACGTCCACTTTACAGTTGCAGACCGAGCGCGACGATCTGTTTACATGAGATCACCGCCGACAGAATGAGAATCGTACGTTTACAGTAGATACTGATCGATTAGATATGATATAGCGGGCGTTAGGGAGATACAGGTCCGCTCATAGCAGGGGACCTGCAAAATAGAAGCGTGCGTGAACATAACTATTGTATAATAGATATGTGTAAAGGAGAAATAAAAATATTTTCCGTTCCGTTTATGAACAACGTGTATTGTCAATGACAATATGTATTGTACTGCAGCGGTGTCCGCAGGTAGGCATTTCTAATGGTATTAATAACACCTTTGACAATAGTTTACAACAATATTTATAATTAATTTACTGCTAGAATGTACTATCGAATAAGGCAGTGGACTTTATTTATTATTTAGACATCGGCACTATTCGTGCGTTCTCCGATATGTGATCCGTCCCTCACTCTCAAAGCAACAATAGTTCCTCATTCCGTCGTACCTATGTGTAAGGAACGAGTAATACACCCTAAACGTTCAAAAACTATTAAGAGTCGGAGTTAGGATAACATATATAATGGAGATACAGTTTCAAAGTGGCATGATCTATTTGCCAATCGTTTTAAAGCCTTTGGAACAAAATGTTAAAGAGTTAATGAATGTAATGAATGTTTCTTTTGTTAAGAGAGAATAATATGGTGATGAGTTTAACCTACTGCCTTGAACAAATTTTCTTCAATTTTAATATTTTTTAATGATATTCATGAAATAATTATCCTGTTCATGAAATATGTGTCATTTTAATGATATTTTAAGTATTTAATGCAACAAAGAGTCAATACAGTTGTAATAAAGTACTATGTAACATTTTTGAATACTTTATGCTTTGTCGACTTGAAACATTTACATTATATCGCAAAAGTGATGATAATTCTAATTAACAATAAATTATGTGTTGCTCATGTTATCCAATTTAATCATATGAGAGTAAAATGTTAAATGTAAAATACATTGAAGTACATTGCCCAACAAGTCAAAAACATTATGTTTAGCTTATTTCAATACGAAATAATATCCTTGTAAAAACAAAAATTTTAATTATTTCCATACTGCGATATATTGGGCTCTATAAATTACGCTCTATAAATCACTGGTATAATTAATTGGATTTTTGGTGAAGTAGATACCTTTTTTTATTTTGATAAATAAATAGAGATATTGTCAGGTATCAATATTTTAATTCAACTAATGATCATTTCAATCGCGTAGCGATCATCCTCAGAGCTAAAAACAATACAAATATACAATGTGAAATATTAACAGGTTGGTTATTGTATACAAGATGCGTAAGCATGATGTTTACGCATGTTACCGATGCTTACGCATCTTGTATACAATAACCAACCTGTTAATATTTCACATTGTATATTTGTATTGTTTTTAGCTCTGAGGATGATCGCTACGCGATCGAAATGATCATTAGTTGAATTAAAATATTGATACCTGACAATATATTTATTTATCACTGGTATAAGTTTAAGAGGGTAGTGAATAGGGTAACAAACGTAAATAAACTTTTTAGTACATCAATTCAGCCTCTTGGTGATATGCATTTTCATTTTGCCTTCATTCCTACGTCCAGACCTCATAAACCTCTTTTAAGGCTGCACTTACACTTGAGCGAGCCCCAACGTTCAAACCCCACCAGGGCCCGATAGCGTTCCTTGGACAGTTGGACGCTCTGCCATAGCGAACTGGGAGCGCAACCAGTGTCACCAGGTAGGTGCTAAGTGTAGACCACGTGATTGGACCACCCTTACTTAATGCTCACTTTGATTCACTCTCGACCGCCTACTATCCCGAACAAGCGTTCTCGTGGTAAGCATAAATATGCCCATCCAGTGCTCGAGACGGCTTTTACACGTGTGTCATCGTCATAAAAATTAATTCAAATATTTGGCATTTGTATGTTACCCGCAATAAATTTGGTCACGGTAAATAATTTAACATGGAATGGTCATTTTAAAACAAATGACGTAAATTAAATGGCAACATATTTCAAAAGTTTTTTGAGAAGTCTGTCTATTCTCCAAAACAGCTCCACTTTTTCTTTAAATCCCTTAGTTTCGTACCTTCAGCAACTGCTTCCATACACTTGCAGCTCATTCCTCAGTGCACACGCCACCCAAAGGCGCTCACCTCCGCCGCCGTCGCTCATCACCGCGCGAGCCCCACCAAGCGGTAGGCGCCCCCCCCTCCCCTATCCGACCGGGCGAAGGGGGGGGGGGAGCGCGAGCTCGCGCTTGTTTCCAAACAACAGACTGCGGGGAAGTTGGGCCCCTCCGCGCCACCGGGTTCTCGCGCGCGCCTCGTCCGCTTGTTGTCCCCCCTCCGACCCCTTCCCCCACCCCACCCACCCCCGCCGGCCTGCCCACGGCGGCGCCCGCGGAGCAGGGCAAGCCTGCTTCAAGACACGACAGTTGCTGCTCCTGCGCCTACGGAGTTCGGGAGCAGTGGCGATCTTAGTCTCCGTGGCGCCCCACCAGAAGCCGAAAGAAGAGCGCCCGGTTCACTCCCATCCCCCTCGGTATGTGAGACGAAAATGGAGGCCGCTGCCAGGTCCTCACTCCGAATGCTACTGTGACGTAGTGAATAGAAATAAATTTCAATAACAAAATAAAAATAATATGATTCAAATGATTAATGTACAAGTTACAATGATTGCTAATATTAAAACACTCCGGCAACCTTTTCCTTTCGGAACATGCTTTAACCGGCAGAAATACAAGCCACGCGTGAATTGGCGCGCCGTCGGACCCCTGTCGTGACAATTACCGTCACATGCCTGTACGCCAAAAAGTTAACCCGGTCGTGGCGCCGTGTGCTACAGCACGTAAGATTGGTCTGGCCCTTACTCTCCGGAACATCTCGCCCTCACTCCTACACCCCTTGTTACACGTGACAAAGCTTCCGATGCAAACTGGAATTGAGAACGCGGGCGCAGATGGGCGCCGCGGTTAAATTAGTTGAGGCTTGACACCCCCTTTCTTACCTATTTGTTCCATAGATAGGCCCGCGGCTTGGCGCGGAGACTCGCTGGCCAGCCTTGGTTTACGCCCCCCACTGGGATTCTCAGGGTTGGCTCGCCTGGCTTCGGTTGAGGCACGCTAGGCTAAGCCTCCTCGAGTTTGACAGCCAACGGTATTTTTGTGGCCTGCTGGCGGCTCTACATGAGTCAACCGCCCAGAGCGCGAACTACCGGGATGTTCAGGCTTAACCCCTTCCTCCCCCGCAGCGTACTTTCACCAACCTAACGGTTCTGGCCCTCGTGTTAACGACGCCACACTACTTTCCACGCCTTTCCGGCCAATAATCTTTGGAATGAATATGCAAGTTTTAAGAAAAGTAAATAAAATGTATTAGTTCTTCCCCGCTATATATAACCTCTGTGAATTTATAGACTCATTACCGCGGGATGGCTCATGGGCAGCGTACCAGCTTCCCGTGATGTGGTTCCGGGTTCTATTTCCGGTCGAGGCAAAAATAGAGTTGTAGCTTTCCTTGAAAATAGTCTTGGTTTCTATAGCTGTGCGACGAAGGAAATATAAGAGAGGCGGGTCTTGCTAGTTGCGGTGAAGGGAATACGTCATGTTCGCCGTAAGACACTCTTATTCCAAAGCATGGGTATTGAAGTTAGGCCCAGTCATGGGGGACGGCGTTAGCTGGATGGCGAAATCGGACTATCGACCCAAAATGACAAATATATTACCGTTAGAATATGGTTGTTTCGTATAACCATAGTAGCAATCTGGCCTAGACACATGCCCACATGCAGATGAGGACACACGCGATGTCTGATACTCATGACCGATATCTAATTCGGTGTTTGGCCTCCGTTATTGACATCGTATTGCCATGCGTCTGCCCAACCCATAATTTGCAATGCCAAAGTATAGTCTTACCGAACATTTATTTAGGAAAAAATAAAATAACAGAAATAAAATTCACAGAAGTTAATGTTGAATCTGTCTTATATAAATATCGAGTTATAAAAGAAATCTAAATTACGTAATTGTATTTATGTATTAAAGTATCTTCTGGTAACTTCTTTTTTGCTTCTTGCAAATCGAACATCCCCGAACAAGAACCACAAATTCTTTGCACTAATATATATTACAAGGATATTCTTACATTTCTTTCTTTCTTTCTTTCTTTTTTCTTTTTTTCTCTCTTTCTTTTTTTCTTTCTCTTTCTTTCTTTATATAGACACAATATTGTGTTCTTGGATTAATTTTAATTTTGTTTGTCCCTAAAACAAACTTTAGACTAATGTACAAAAATAAAAGAACCATTTGTGACGAAGTTAAATTTTAAGTTCAACCCAGCTCAACCTGCTCATTCAAACTAGGAAAGAGAAATGCCTTCTTTCTTGAGAGTTCTTTCACTTTTGTTCTCCAGTCCCACAGCGTTGGGTATAGATTCATGAAATGATGCAAGTAGCAAAATGCAACATCCCTAATGTTGGTACATTGAATCAATCTAACCTTACACAGATGAAACACTGCCTGTTTAAAGAAATGTTCAAAGCGCTCTCCTCCATTCTGAATACTACCTTCACTTGATTTCGTGACGAATGCCCTCAAAGTGTCTAATGAAGTGCGTTAAATGAAGATGCCAAATACGAATTCAGGCAGTAGGTAAATACAACACAGACGTTATCTTTTCTGCAAATGTCAAATAGTGTAAAAAGTATGTAATATTTTGCGAATTCCTAAAAATTTTATATGCATAAGTTCTCAATTGAATAAACCAAGAAAATATTGAGAAAAGACGTGTAAACGTCAATCGTACTTTCAAAAGACATTTTAATGTCATTGCTAATAACGTGACTAATAATGAACAGAAGTGCTTCGTAACTAGATTAGGTAATTCTAGCGATCTACCGAGTGTGCTGCAATTAGTAAGTCGACGGGGGAAATTCACGAAATGGATTTGTAATGACAAAGTAATAAAGGTATCCGAATCACAGAGACAGTAATCCCAGGGAGATTAACGCATCCGCCATCAATTACAAAATAAAAAACTGTATACGAGTTTCAATGCAATCGCATTTAATGTGATAACTCGGGAGTTAATTGTGTTTGTAAACGTTTAAGCGGAAACTCGAGAATACGTCAATAAAGGAGGCAAGATGTATTACATAATCATGAATGATAATGCGAAAGAAAGTTTTCCTTCACTAAATCTACATACTCCTTAAAAAAGAAAGATTAAAATTAAGTCACATGCCTATCCAAGATATCTATTTCAGTATATAGAGATTTTTTTATTTGACACGAGCATAGACTGAATATATTTTTCTTTAAGAAATTTATTTTAAAACTCAATAGGATGTAACTTAATGAGGATGTACCACATTATAAATCTGCCATTTAATATGAAAGTACTGAAGACATTTACTGTTCCACTTAATGTCGTATACAAGATTGTTTATCAAACCGAAATATAATTGTTTGTATGCATATAAGAGTCCAGTGATATAGTGATACAAAAGATAACTAAGGTAAATATAAATAACATATTAAATGAAAGTTTTCACAGAATTTGTCACCTTAAAAACTACTTTTGAATCATTACTCTATGTTTTCGTATATATGTTCGTCTTTCGTTTTTCATTTCTCGTCCTCCGTCGTTCGTCCTCCGTCGTTCATCGTTCGCCACTCCTCATTCCTCGTTCATCGTTCATCGTACATTGTTCTTCCTTCGTCGCTCGACATTTGTTTATATTTCAATTTTTTATGATTTTCGAATTTTTGTTTTTCAAATTTGTTTTAAGAATTTTTAACTTTTTCGAAATTTGTTTAATTGATTGAAATTTTAAACATTACAAATTCTCCTATTTTTAAATTTACATATACTTCGAAATTTATATCTTCATTTTTATCGTTTTTGTTTTCGTTTTTTACACTTTATGTGTTTTTTAGCTTTAGTCTTTCGTCGTTCAACGTTCGTCGTTCAATGATCGTCGCAAGGAGCTAATTTCTCGTCGCTCGTCGTTTGTCTTTAGTCGTTCATCAATCGTCGTTCGTTTCTGTTTTAAATTTGTATATTTTTCAAGTTTTTATATTTTTGTATATTTTATAATTTTCAAATATCTATACATTTTATTTTTTGAATGCTCGTATTTATTAATTTTTCTATTTTTTCCGCATTTTCATTTCCCCATTTTGGATGACTAACCTTTCGTCTTTCGCAGTTTGTTGCTCGTCACTCAGCGTTCGACTTTCGTTGTACATTGTTCGTGTTTCGTCGTTCGTCTTTCGTCGCTTATTTCAAACTTTTATATTTTTCGAATTTTTATATTTTCCAAAATTTTATAATTTTCAATTTTTATATTTTTCGAGTTTTTATATTTTTGAATTTTTAAATTTACGAATTTTTATATTTTTCGGATTTATTATTTTTAGTTTTATTGCATTTTTAGATACTTCGCTTAATTAACTATTTTTTCTGGCATTTATTCGTTCGACGCGATGATGTACCGGTTAGCGTATTGGACTCTTGAACCCAAGTTGTCAGATTCAAACCCGATCGAAGCCGTGATTTTTAAGGGCGAAAAAATCCTCCGTACGCTTTCCTTCGGAGGTAAAGTAAAACCAGCTGTCCCATTTTCGTAGATTTACTTGCATGTAAAATATCCTCAAGCCTCAATAACGCCTCTGAGCTAAATTCAAATCGCCTGTTTCTCGCCCAAGAAATACCTCCTTTCTCTCCTAGTTGGTGAAAGGAGCCTAGCGAAATTTGCGTGGTGAGACGGAAAAGCGGGCCTCATGGCCCGTAATCTTGCCACGTAAAATAAGGCATATTCAATTCCATTCGTTCGTCGTTCGTCGATCAACACTCATTGTTCGCCAATTGTCTTAGGTCTTTCGTCTTACGTCGCTCGTTGTTCGTCGCTCATCGCTCGTCCTTTGTCTGTCGTCATTTGTCGTTCGTCTTTCCACGTTTGTTTTTCGTCTTACGACGATCGTCATTTGTCGCTTCTCGATCGTAACTGATACCTCGTCGATCGTCGCTAAACGGTGGTCGCTTGTCATCCTTCGTGGTTGTTCGTCCCTCGTGGTTCATTTATATTATTTACATTTTTATTTTTTTTGATTATTTACATTTTTAATTTTTATGTTTTTTAGTTTTTATATTTTTGAATTTTAATATTGTTCAATTTTTCATATTTTCGATTTTTTATATTTTTAAACTTTTATATTTTTCGATTTCTATATTTTTTGAATTTTTATATTTTTCCTATTTTTATATTTTTTTAATTATTATATTTTTCATATTCTTATATTTTTTGAATTTTTATATTTTTTTAATTTTTATATTTTTCGAATTTTTATATTTTGGAATTTTTATATTTTTCGAATTTTTTTATTTTTCGTTTTATTGCATTTTTAGATACGTTTCATTAACTATTTTTTTCTGGAATTTATTCGTTCGTCTACATTAGTTCAACGCGATGGTGTAACGGTTAGCGTATTGAACTGATGTACCCATGTTCGCGAGTTCAAACCCGGTCCCAGCTGTGGATTTTTAAAGGCTAAAAAATTGTTCGTACCGTTTCCTTCGGAGGGGAAGTAAGCCAGCTCTCTCATGTTCGTAGATTTACTTGCATGTAAAAGATCTTCAAACCTAAATGACGCCTCTGAGCTAAAATCAAATCGCCAGTTTCTGGCCCAAGAAATACCTTCTTTCTCTCCTAGATGAAAAAAGCGTAGCGAAATTGGCGTGGTCAGACGGAAGAGTAGGCCAGATGGCCCGAGTCTCGTCCACGAAAACCAAGGCATATTCCATTCAGTTCGTTCGTCGGTCAACACTCATTGTTCGGCAATTGTCTTGGTAGGTTCATTTCATCTTTGGTCGTTCGACTTTCTTCTTACGTCTATCGTTGTAAATCGCTCGGCGCTCATCGCTCGTCCTTTTTCGTAATTTGTCGTTCGTCTTTCGACGTTTGCTTTTCGTCTTATATCATATCGTCGCTTCTCGATGGTCGCTTGTCGCCCGTTGTTCGTCCTTCGTGATTCGTTCATTTTATTTATATTTTAATAGTTTTAATTTTTACAATTTTGAATTTCTATATTTTTTCAATTTTATATTTTTTCATTTTTTATATTTTCCGAAATTTTACACTTTTAAGATTTTCATATTTTTTTAAATATATTTTTTGGATTTGTCTTAGGAGGTTCATTTCATCCTTGGTCGATCGTCTTTCGTCGCTCGTTGTTAGTCGCTCGGGGCTTATCGCTCGTCCTTTGTGGTAATTTATCGTTC
>BOPP01000321.1:0-43674 GCA_017312745.1 Gryllus bimaculatus
ACGTTATTTACGCTATTTTCGTTATTTACGCTATTAACGTTTTTTACTCTTAATGTTATTTACGCTATTTACTTTATTTACGCTATTTACGTGATTTACGCTATTTACGTGATTTACGGTATTTACGTGATTTACGGTATTTACGTGATTTACGCTATTTACGTTATTTGCGCTATTTTCGATATTTTTGCTATATACGTTAATTGCGCTATTTACGTTTTTTACGCTATTAACGTTATTGACGCTGTTAACGTTATTTACGCTATTTACGTTATTTACGTATTTTACTTTTTTACGCCATTTACGTTATTTACTATATAACGCTATTTACGTTATTTACGCTATTTACGTTATTTACGCTATTTACGTTTTATTACGTTATTTACCCTTTTTACGTTATTTACGCTATGTACGTTTTTTACGCTATTTACGTCAGTTACGTTATTTACGCTATTTACGTTATTTACGCTATTTACGTTATTTACGCTATTTACGTTATTTACGCTACTTACGGTTTTTATTCTATTTACGCTTATGACGTTTTTGACGCTATTGACTCTAATAACGCTATTTAGGCTATATTTATTAAACGCTAAATGTGGGATTTATGTTAGTTACGCTATTTATATTATTGTTGCTATTACGCTTTTACTTGTGTGGGTGATTTTTTCTATTGTCTCAACTATTTTATATGTAATGTTATTATATTTTGTTGTAATTGAGTTACTATATTATTTGTATTAGTTTTTGACGTGTTTTTATAAAGTGTCTTGAGCTAAATAACTGTTCTATTAGAAGTTATTTGTATTGATACTTCTTTACGAATGAATGAGCACAACAACACAAATATTTAATAATAAATATGTTATTGCAATGGAACGATTTAAATCCTAAGAAGTTGCCAACAACAAATCAAGAAAAGTTAAAGTTTTACTGGCAGATATAAACGAGTCAAATGTGAGGGTAATTTACAATTTAATTTACAATGGTTGGTTTTGATAGATGTGAAACGCAAGAATGCCAAATTAAGTTCTTACAAATTTACATTAACAGACGTCGTATTGATAATAAATATCATTAAAAAGGTCTGTGGATGAGTATTTTGAAAGTATACGAGGCTACCAGCGGAACGTTTAATGGAATAAACGTGAGGTGGAAATTGAAATGTCTACTAGAAAATTAAAGTGGAACAAAACAGTATAGAAATTTCACAAGCTTGTGTTGTATCTCATGACATTTTAGTATAGTTAGCAGTTATGTGATACTGAAAGACCATTTGCAAGTGGGATAAAAATGACCAAGTGCACAGAAGTATAAATCATTCAGAATTCAGATGAAATCTTTTATTTTTACTGACGTTTCGTCAAAAAATGAATTCTTTGGAGTAATTATATACATTATATAAATAACAAAGCAAATGTTGAAAGTGGATCAGTTGGTTTAAGAAACCTTTGACGAAGAAACCTTAGCTACCTTAGACGTGAACATATGGCGACCAAGAGGACCTCAAGAAACCGAAAGATTCAGTGATACGTTTCAGTGAAACGTTTTAAAAATTACTTTAAAATATTGAAGAAACTAAGAAGGTAAAGAATTATATTAAACCCGATTTGCACTAACAAAACGTTTTCTTCTATCCACTCATGAGTTATTAGTTTCAGTAGTTTACCCATCAGCTTATTTTTAAGAAGATGGTTGTAAACCAATCACGAGAGCCTAAAACCGAAACGCTCGTATGTGTACTTTTTGCTATGGTCTCAACGTAGAAGACGTTCTATTGTTTTGGAAAGTAAATACATATTTATTTTATGATGAAAACTGCACTAATCAATACTACGGCTGAAACAACCTACTAAAAAATACATATGGACTTTTTGCACGTTATATTCATACTATTTAATTGATTTGTTACTTTTATCCGTGAAATAGTCTAACGTAATTCCACTCGTGGTTTTAAACCTTTCGATAACCTTCTGAAATTTCTTGACGCTAGGCGACTGGCGAACTTCAAATCACTAGCAAAATTACTTATGAAAAGAAATAGTAGAATTATAATGACTAAGCGCGCGTGTTTTGAAAAAGCTAACCCGCATATGTTCTCCAATCGAACATTTTAGATAAAAGCTATTTAGAGCAGTCATTCATTCACTTATGAACGATAATATTTTTTGAAGTATATTGAAGTCTGAGAGAACTGAACGCTCAACCTGCTGGCCTAGGAAAAAGCTGGCTTAACTGTTAGGTCTACTACCACTTCTCGAAGCCTACAAACTTATCCAGTCATCCGGATAGCCGAGATCGTTCAGGCAGTTGTGTCGTAGCAATTTCAGACCGAAGGGTCGCGGGTTCGGATTCTGCCGCGGGCATTGTTGTATTTGTGTTCGTCTTTTCATGACGTCACCATATCGTGTCATCTGCACAGTTTCTAGTATACCGTTAAATGCAATAGTGGTCGATGCGACCTTAAATCGCAAAAGAAACCTATTCAATTCCTAAAGTGCTTCTGCTGTGTCGACGCGGCTGCAGAGTATTTCACGGGTGACGCTGGCGCTGCAACTCGCTGCTCATCGCTGCGACATAACGACATCCGATCACCGATTCGCTGATACACTCGCGAATAATGAACGCGCATTAATTACGCATTAGCCTGCTAATAGGCAATTCTTCTACAGCTGCGTCAACGCTCGCAAAAAAAGTCCGCACGCAGTGGATGTTCCCGGTTACATGAAAGGCTCCGATGACGACGCACGTCACTTCATTAGGGCCTTAATGGGCGATACAGAGAGCTGCACAAATGAGTGTCGTAAAATTCGGGATTGGGAGAGTTTATTAGTTTTGATGATACGAATTCGGTCACGTTAACGCAAAATGGAAATACGACGTCACAATTCGAAAAATTTTAAATCCTATATGTTATGCTTCTCATAAAAGCTAGAGGAAGCAAATCTTAAAAATTCGACGTCGGACTTCGTTGCACATAAGATGGTGCTTTACAGAAGGAAGCGGCTCTGTTAACACGGATAGCGAGGTGTCTTTCGTTGGGAAGTATTTCATATCAAATCAGGAAACCGTAACAGAGGACCTCCTGAACTGACATTAGGCGAGATTAAAGCAAGGATAAACATTCACGGCGTGTTACGCAATAAAAGTACATAACCATTCATCTTCAACACAGTTTCCCATTCTTTGTATTCTTGTCGGACAGGAGCCTGAAATTCACAAAAAGTGACCAAGCAACATTTCTTTCCTTAAACCAGGATTGCTAATATTCTGAGTTCTCTGTGTACTACCTCCCCTTTTGCAGCTTAGTGGGCGGCCCTTGGTGGAGGAGATACCAGTTCCGACTCTTCGCTGCTTCGCGAGCACTTAACTGTAGCGGAGCATGGGCACCGACGTTATGCTGCCCTATTGTAGATAGCCTTGCTTTATCATGAGAAGTGCTGCTGCCTATTAAACTAGAACTCATGATGTACGTGCGGCTTGCATTCAGAGTGAACTAAATCAGTTACATTTACGTCAGTATTCGGCACAATCATTCAACCCTTCTTCTCCTCGCCGTACCTTTGTTACAGCAATTTTGAATCTCAGCAACATACTAACTTCTCTGTACGCTGTTAAGTTACCAAAAATCAGAGTCATTCACCTTGCGTGACTGCACGAAATATGGAGCTTCCCTCAACAGCTACATAGAAAAAACGACGTATCGAAGAGTGCGGACGTGCTCTAACGACCACAAGCACTTCAATCCCCAGTGCTTTAATTATATAATTAAAAACAAGTTTGATTGTCATCGCGCAGACAATATCCTCATCGATTGGGTCGCTCTGCGCTCCGAGCGGCGCATCGCCAACTATTGGGGGCAGCTCTGAAAGCGAGCGAACGCACCCACGCTAATTGCGCCACAAATAATCCCCTTTCGGTGAAAGGGCACTCGGATTTATAATTGTGTTGACTAGCCCCGCCGCCACCAATGCTGCTGCTCCGGCTGCTAACGCGACCGCCACCGCTGGCGACGCCACCTCTCCCCAACCGTCCATAACCCACCGTCCCCATCGCCGTCTCTTTGTCCCAGCACCCTTTGCCCATCACCTCTTATTCTTTTCCCGTCCCTTTGCCCCAGCCCTTCGCTGCCCCGCCATCCCCCTCCTCGTCCTCGTCATTGCCGCCACCACCGCCGGCCCCGTCCTCGTCCTCGTCACCGTCCCAACCGGTTTCCCGTCTCCACCCAACGAGCGGTGCATTTCGGAATTAATACCGGCGAGCGACGCGGCAGTGTGGTCGTGAGTGGAGCAGCGCGGCGCATTAAAAAGCGGAAGTGGATGATGGTTCATAACATAAGGCGGGGGATGCTCCGCGTAAGAAGTGGGAAACAAGTAGTTAGACTCGCTGCCGCTCCGAATGCTGGCGTCGCTTCCGGTGAGGCTATTGAATTTGTGAGAACAGGACGGTGTGGGGAGGGGCAAATTAGGGTAATAAGGTTAATTTTTGGGGAATGCAACGGCTCCCAGGCAATATATTCAATATCTGTCTGTGTCACTTAAACCATGAGGGAAATGCCATGGAGGAGTGTATTCAAGGTTTTGAACAATGACGAGGTAATTATAGCTCGACAAAGTATCTTTTATTTTTAAATCGATATTGCTAGTTACATAAAACCATAATGTTATTGGATAAAATGACTACTGCTTAATGTGATAACCTTGGCCAAAAAGCAATGTTTCTTAAGCCAAATATTCATAAATTGATCAAATTAATTAGCATCTTCAATTACTTATTTGTTCTCTCAATAACTTACGTTCTCTACCGCAAATATCATGTTTGTTTTGAATTCGGGTTCAGAACTTTAATTGTGTCTTCCATTAAACATTTCTTCGGTAGTTCAAGATTGACAGATCCTTACTTCGTTCTTTGATCGCTGTTGCGATATGGCATGTTTTTTAGTCATGTTTGAAAGGCCAATTCCTGAATCTCTGGTTTTATTAAATTTGTAAAATCATGATTTTTCTGCAAATGCTGAATGGTTCATGTAAAATTTAGCAATGGAATGTCTTCCGTTCCTATGAAATATGTTAATTGACTTTGTGTGTTAACTAATAAATGGTTAGATCGTAACTCACTACTATCAATAAACAGAAATTAACCTCAATTATGACATTAGATTTAGATTTAGATTTAAATTTAGATTGTAGATTATTTCAAAGAAACAGTAACAACTGTACGCGACGTAGGGGGGAGAAGATAATCTGCGCACGTTTTCTTGAGTTCCAGAACCCCTTTCCGTCATTTTAACTATAAATAGTTGAAAGATGAGTAAACGTTTCACATAAATAAATAAAAATAAATTTTTAAAATGGCAAGATTAGTAATATTAGAAAATTGTCATTTTCGTTTCTGAGTAATAGAAAATTTATTTGCATCAGTATACGAATTGCAAGTACGATTTTTCTGTACTGCTAACAAAATAGTAATTCGCCCTTACCTCTACTCTTACCATTACAAGCAAAAGGAGAGTTCAACAAAACGTGCACATAGTGAAGCTACATTTACGTCCAGAAGCAAAACAAGGGGCCATCTCAGCATTTGCTCAATGGATCATCGAAACTGGACAAAAACATGATCGATATGGGGATCATTGATCCGGAAGCTGAAGCAATATATTTGTAACAAATAATGTAAGTCTTTTTAAAAAATTATACAATACAAATTAAACTAATTCATTATACATCACTGTTTTGTTAAAATAAACATTAGTTTTCTTTTTAATAATCAGTATGGAGTCTAATCGTATAAAAACAGTTATGTAGCAGAAAAGATTGTACTTTTAACTTAAATTTGTGAACAGACTTCAATTGTTGATAGTGTATTGCAAACGTTGACAAATATTATTTCAAGAAAGGAAAGAATTAGTGTTAGGGCTAAAGTCTTAATACAAACTATAAATTAATAATGTATTTCAATCAATTGTAATCAATTTCCCTTCGCGTTAATTACCCTTTGCAGTAAGTATCTCATTTTCTCATCAGAAATATAGCTTAAAATGCATACTAAACCCAAGTAATCATGCATTTTTGTGGTTCAATTAACTTGTAGTTTCAGTTTTCTCAAAAAGGAATGCAATATTCTCCACTCGTTCCGTTTACTTCCTACTATATCTAAATATTTGTTTTTCATCCAATCACTAAATAGAAGCGTAATAATTACAATTTAGCAATTTTAATGAATTGCAGAATTAAAATTCTATTACATTTGCATGTGTTAGTGCAAAAAAATTAATTAAGTTTTACAATAAAAAGTTATTTGGGCGAGGTAAGTCGTGTGATTTGTTCGATCAGAGCGATACACAGCACAGTATTAAACAATTAATATTACATGAATCTTTCACTTACAATAAAGTTTTAAACTAACCAGTTGCAGAGTAATGTAAAGGGGAACAAATACGTTGCAATTTTGTGAAGCCTTTAAAGCCAAGACGGATTATTTGGGCCACAAATTCACTACCGCTTATTAATACCGTATGATTATAAGTGACTAACACTGATTATAAGTAAATTCAAAGTACGATTTTGCCTTGGGGTATATTTCTCAATTTCTCAGTTCATTTTTCTAAGCATGCTAGTATATTTGTGATTTAATTGTTCAGAAATCGAGCTAAAAACATGTCAGTATAAATATTTAAATTATTTCTGGACGAATTATTTCCCAACCTTCATTGTCTCTCGAACAAACTCCCAAACAATATAATTCATGTATCACAAGCACATACAGTAAAGAAGGAGAGAACGCATTGAATCAAAATACTTAACACAATAATATAAAAATTATTTTAAAAAAGTGTAAGATAACTGGTTTCACATTTAAAATATTTCGAATTCAGCAGATTCGCATAAACCTTGTATACCACAAAGCAATAACATAACTTAGAACCGCTTTATTGTGATACGTAAATGCTTATGGTTGTTGTCACTATGGTTTTCACACCGCTTGAAAACGTATATTTTGACTAACTCTGTAAAAGATAATCTTTCAAAATTCGTTTGTAAATAGTATTAGGAATCACGCCTTTAACATAGAACAATGAAAAATTTGTATACTATTTGCTATAACATAATGGATAAAGGATTGATTGATTGATTGATTGTGAATGTGTGAAGTCATTGGTCCTGTACGAGGAGTGCACGCGTTTCCCCGCGAATTGGTTGTGATTTTTACCCGCTGGAAGCCGAGAGCCAGCGACGGCCTACCCGTCTTCCACCAGCAGCTAACCTCCGGGACGAGCTCTAAGCTCCTGATTGATCTTCCGATGTGTGTGGTAATGTAGTGCAAGTAAGTCTGAGTGTGTGTGGGGGGAGTGAGTGTGAGTGTGGGGAGTGGTGCGTGTGTGACTATAAGTAAGAGATGAGGATAGAACAAAGCACGAGGTAGGAGAAATCTCGCGGTCCCTTTCAGTTTGTTGGGATAATGCTCTGACATTCCCCTTGTGTTGATTGGAGAAACCACAGAAAACTACCGATCAGAGCATACGGTTGCTAGAATTCTCCTCCAAACAGCGACTGAATTCGACGACGCGAGTGTCTAAAATCTTGCCACCGATGGAACACAAACCTCAGGACCTCCCGGTCAGAGGAACAGCTGTGACATCAAATGATGATCTAAATCGGTAACATATCAAGGAATATGGGAAAAATTCACTTCTTCACGCCTTGATATTGATGAAGTTTATCAGAATAAATATAACCTACACTTAATAATGAACGTCATGAAAACGTTTTGAGGTTCTCTCATTTCCGAATAGTGAACACATACCTGAAAATTTCGACCAGAAAGAACGCATGCAAAAAATTAAGGTAGGCAACATTGCCAAATCATTTTTCCTCATTATTGTAAATTTGATATTTTCTGCATATTTCTATTGAATTGCAGATTTATAAATGGTCCATTCATTGTTTAAATATCTGAGTAATTATTATTTAGTAATAATAATAAAAGTAGAAACATTCGTTATGCAACGCATTGTCATTACTTCATCTAAAAATGCCAGCACGTAGAATAATAATAATTGTCGGTATCATGAATACAATTTTTATGTAATTGCATTGTAATTGTATTATAAATATTAATATTGCCACATATAAACATTATTTTTGTTTTTAATATTAACATTAAGAAAAGATAATTTTAGTTTTATTGTGACATCTTAACAACCATAACTGTCTTGTCTTCCTACTCTAAGAAGAAAAAACAATGGTGGAAGTCAATTTTTCACATTTGAGATTTGTAATGTTATTTTACCCAACCCATTGGCAAAACAGTTGTAAACGTTTAGGATGATGTGTTTTCTACTGCATTAAATTCCTCGCCTAGCGATTGGAGGATAAGCGACATTTTCACATGGGTTCTTCTCTTTACTCTCTTTTTTCAGTCAAACCTCACCATTTACCGAGCATTTAGAACGCGGTTAAATTCCCTTTGGAAGCTCCCAATAGGATTTCAGTCCCTCAATTGCACGAACAGCATCAGCAGATCGACTGTTTTTTGTTGCAAAATCCTTCCATTAACATGCGAGGCCGACACTGAAAACGCATTACACAGATGCATTGGAAACGTACACAGTTCTTTGAGTATAACGTAAACATATATTTTTTAACTTACTTAAAAATAGATGAAACGAACATGGATAAATGACACTCTGGTTTATTGTTAAAAGAATGTAGCGATATTCACTTACTAATTTTGCAATTTAGAAAGTAAAGAACACGAAACATGAAAACTTTCTGAAAACCCAGTCACAAATCTACAAATCCACCAGGTTCTTCCCCGGATTTGCTTAATCCTTCCACATTTTTGTCTCCAAATGTTTAAAGTCTGGTTTGTGTTCACTTCTACTTCTGCAATTTCTCTGTTTATCGTTTTGTAAATGAATCTCTACAGACATTAAAAGTCGTCAGTTTTAGATTGATTGTTAGTGATTCCGGGCACGTCAGCAAGAAGGTTCATTAATCCCATAAGTGTAGTGCAAGTTTTGCTCGGGAGGCGTCTGTGGTCTTTCCGCGCTCTATGGCGAGATCCAGCGCCGACCTATCGTCGGCCAGCGGGAGTTTTCCCAACCAGGTATCACCCACCAGTAGGGCACCGCCTCAGCTGGGGCAAGCTCTTAGCTCCCGTCCGGTCTCCCGGCATGTGAGGTAGCGTAGTGCATGTTAGTGTGTTGTGTATGTGTGTGAAGGGTAAGGATAGAACAAGGACGAGGAAGGAAAGATTTGCGCGGTGTTCGTAGCCCGTTTGTTAAGGTACTGCTCCGCCATTCACCTGGTGTTGAACGGAGAAACCACGTAAAACTACCGATTCGAACAACCGGAGGCTAGAATTCTCCTCCAGACAGACTGAACTCGACCTAGCTGCCAAGCTTGTGTAAAAATCACGACACTGTCGGGACTCATACCCCGTAACTGGTCAGAGAGACTGCAGTGACATCACTTGATATCTTGTCATCTCTCCCAGTTTTGGATGTTTATGTGAAACGGAATTAGTTTAATAAAAGTAATTTGATAGTCACATTAATTTGCAAATTGTATGTGCACGCTTAAGAATATGAATATTAAAAGTTGAATAAGTATGTGGTTTTATTCTTTGTCATTACTTTGTCATTACGTTTCTAGTTTTCTCCTTATTAAATATGAAGAACTTAAAGTTAATAAGTTTCAAGGG
Source organism: Gryllus bimaculatus (assembly GCA_017312745.1). Taxonomy (NCBI): domain Eukaryota; kingdom Metazoa; phylum Arthropoda; class Insecta; order Orthoptera; family Gryllidae; genus Gryllus; species Gryllus bimaculatus. Next base: position 9,706 of record BOPP01000321.1, read on the forward strand.
AATACTGTACGAAGGTATTTGAAAATATATTATTAACATTTTTTTACTTGTTAAGAATAAACTTCAAAGTAGCATCACTATATACAGTTCTGCCTCTCGATTCACTTGTGTGTGACAGAGATGGCAACCACCCTCCTTGGCGTGTGATGCAAAAATTGCCCTGGGTACTGGAGTTTAATCAATGCCATCGACATTGATCTATTTAGGAGGCGTTGTTTTACCGCTGTTCGGTCTACCCACCAAGATCACAGAGATAAAACACGCAAAAATAGTTTTGTTAGAATCTTCTGGCCTTTTCCGAAAACGAATTATCGTTTCCCGCCAGAAGACCGAGACACGTGGAATGGTATATCACATGTCTCGACTGGTGGTCGGGAAGGGCTCTGCGTGCGATGGTTGCACAGACTGGCAGTTACTCATATACTGAAAATTACTTACTATCCAGTAATTTTGTATTTTTCGAACATGTAGTTTACGAGTAGGGAGTATTTTTATTTTCTATTTTTAAATAACTCCAAAAGAGCTTTAAAAAGACATCAAGATTGTCGAATTTGGTTAAGTACATTTCTCGTTGGAGGGAAGGCCAAAATTATCTTTATACTATTAGTACATTATATGTTGATATTAGGTGACAATTTGTAATGAGGGTAACTCTAAAAATTTTTAGTCGACAAAAACCATACTCTTTGTCATGTTGAGACAAACAAAAACTCCTTTACTTTTATGAAATGTGTTGTTAAAAAAATTACTCTGTCTGAGAGCTTTAAAACATCAAAAGTCGATAACTTTTAATTCGTTTATTAAAATGTACCGTTTGTCAAACAAATCACGTCGTACATTAAAATTGACATGATGCGAGTAATTCAAGAACTAATTATTCCTAATAATCACGTATGAATGACAATCAAACATAACAAAAAATTACGAGAAATTTATTATTTTTGAAGTGTTTAAAGAATACTTGTAGAAAAATTTTGATTCTTGTTTGTTTCAAGTAAGAATCCAAAGAGTTGGTTTTATTTCAAATCTTTCAACACATTTTAGGAGTGGTCAATACTGCAACGCATTCTTACTCCACTTTTCCTCATATTTTAGACAAGTATGCTCAAGCGGAGAGAATAATTGTGGCTGCGAGGAAAAGAGACGGATCGAGTTCTTGGTCGCAACACACTCGCCACCTGCAATGGCAAGCACATATCAACGCGGACGCGCACATTAATTGTACGTTTCCACGTATAATGCAAGAGAGTGCTTGAGAGAAACGATACCAAAAGCGCCCGTTCTAGTGCTGCTCGCAAATCCGCTTTGCTCACGAGGGAAGTACGATCCGTACCGCGAGCGACTGTTTCTGTAAGCCCCGAGAAGTTGGAAACGCTTCAGAAGCACAAGTTAGCGTTTGTGGGTTCGAGGAGGAAGAACGCCAGATGCGGCGCAGGAGGAGAAGAGGAGGTAGTTGGGAAACGGAAGATGATGATGAAACTGGAACTGAGAGTAGTGTGGTTGAATGAGTGATCGAGACGAAACGGAGGTAAAATGGAGAACGGACGAAAGGTAAGAACAAATAGTTGTCATAGGTCTAAAATGTGTAAGTATTATAAAAAATTGAAACTTAATCTTCGTACTAGTTCTGGACACCCCTATCACTTTCATGTTTCATTTGATTGCAAGCTATATGACATATCTGTAAATACGAGTATTCACAGTGGTAAGGTAGGAAATCTGTAACTCACTTCTACTTGTTCCTTTAGGTTGCGAAGTAAGAAAACGTATTACAACACGGAAAAGAAAAGATATTACAATATGTACAATAGATAAATATATATGAACTAGAGCTAAAGCAGCACATACTTTCTCTCTCGTACTTTTACGCAAAAAATACTCAAATGTTCGCAAAATTGTATATAATCTTATTTCCATATTTATAGAACAGATTTCATTAAGGGAAAAAATCTCCATCCTGATTTTCGAAAATCAGTATCTACATTTTTTTTAAAAATAAATTTTCAACGAATATGACACCTGAACCATTTTCTTAAACGCCCTTTACACTATCCAAAATCAAAATACAAAAATAAGATGGAACCATTTTAAAAATTTCGAAAATGACCCAGGGGCTTCATGTAAAGTACCTCATAAAATGGGGCATTTTGTCTATATAGTTAAACACTAATGGTTTTTATTTCACGAGCAGAATAGTTCAATTAATTAGCTGATAAACACTAATAATAATAATAATAATAATAATAATAATAATAATAATAATAATAATAATAATAATAATAACAGAAATCATTGTAAATGAGGAAGCAAAAGTCTAGTACCAATAAAACGAAATCCATAAATTTAACTTCTCCCAACTTCCTGTGTTAAGGCATTTGACACCATCTGATCAGATTGAGACACTTCATTACGAATACATTATTAAAAGTCCTTTTCCCACGAGAAACAAACCATCGACATGTGCCAAGTCCTCCGACATCCAAAGCCCCCTCCAACGTCTGGAGACTTGCTCTTCGCAGAGTTAACGTCCTTCGGTGCATAATTTAAGCGCAGAGGACCGGCGGCGCGCCCGTGGAGAAAAACGGGCCGCGAGCGACGACTGGCGCCGAGGGAAGCGCTGAGGCGGCTTCAGGGCCGCCAACCACAAAGACGGGGCGAAAAGAAATTCCCAGCTATTAATAATTCATGTAATCGCGTCTTCTGTGAGCGTTGGCGCGGCGGGCAGTAGGGTGGGCGGTCTTTGCGGCAGGCGCACTCCATAAAAAAGGCCTTGAAATATTGAAGAGGATTGAATCGGTTCGTTGCGCTAACACGAAAAGTTACCGGCGTGCACAGACTCTTCAGGAAGCGCGCGCCTTTTGCTGGGCACTTTCGGTTATCCGCTGAGGGAGAGGGGGAGGGGAGTCTGTATCACTTGAGGAGATTGAATAGCATTACAATACCTAAAAATGCACAATGGATGAATCAACTAGCAACCGACGTTTTTTGTATTAGATCTCCCTCAAAGAAACAGAAATACAGCAAAATTTCAGAGTTTGGACATTTTTTCATTACGTTTTTCACTATAAGGCTTACATTTTCGTATATGTAAGACGAGTGTTTACCTCGTAACAGCAGTAACCTATTAACTTACGATTACAAAGCTAATGCTTTGTAGCATTGCAAGTCAACTTTCTATAAACAAAACATTCATCCATGAAGTACATTTATTTTGACAAGTACTCGGTAAACGATATACATTCTTTATAGACAAAAATAATTCTGAACGTGTTGTTTTTATTTTCATGTCAGAGAGACAAGTAGAAGTTAAATAATCAATGAAAGAAAAATATTTCATTTGCTTTTTAGTGTCATTTTATTATGCCTGATGCATGTTATGAATAAAGACTCATTACAACTGATATTTGAGAAGAAATAATAGTTTATTTCTCGGATTTTGTATCAAAGACAAGTGTAACTAAATTCTCAGTAATGAAGTTCTTTATACTTAAGAAGCAAAAGTACGCAAAGTTAAACAAAAACTAAGTCAAGAAGAAGAATAGTAAGTTTTCTATTTGTTATCTTGAAACACCGTTTTATTACCGTCTCGTGAATAATAAACGGAGCACGCTACCAAACTTGTTTAAATCGGTACTTTCTTAAACCGTTCAACAACTGTTCTCCCACCATCATCTTCCTTTTAATCCATCACAGTCCCATCCTTTGCAAGCTCTCCGAATCACAATTCGACATTTTTTCTCAGGGAAGGCAATTAAAATTCCTAGAAACGAAACAGGAACAAAGAAAACGTTTTAATTCCCTCTCGCAAAACATTAAGTTAATTTAAAGCAGGAAAAAGGAAAATGTAAACCTTCTCTCATCGAAACAAAGCAGATCCTTCGCAACAAAAGAAGTTCGCGAGCGAAAATCGAGCGTGCGCGATTGCGGGAGGAGGGTGCTTGTTGTTGTAGAGACACCTAATTCTCCCCTGGGAGCGGAGAAGAGTGTTTTGTCCCTGGCACGCGCACTGTAGCACCAATTACCGGGCGTGTTTAACAACAAGCCACAAGGCGCGAGCACCGAGGCAGGGTGGGGTGGAGGGTGGAGGGGTGGAGGGGTGGAGAGGGGAAGGCCCGAACAGGCGGGCGGAGGCAGCCCGTGTGAGGGTGAAAGAACGAAGAGTTTAACATGAACGACAGGTTCGGTGCGCCTGCAGAGAGACGCCGAGGTCAGTTGTTGCAGGCGTGGAACCACGGGGGGGGGGAGGGAAGTTCCCTCCCCTAAAATATATTTGTAACTATAATTTAAATTGGCACGAAACTTTCATAGTAAAAACCAACAAAAATATTTTCGGATAATCAAGAAAAGGAATAAAATCGTGTCTCATCATGAACTGAATGTAGCCTGCGACATTCTACAAAATCTGTAATATGACACGTTGGACGAAAATATTTTGAATTTCTCCTCTCAATATTTTTCTCCCCTGGTTTCCGACCATGGTTGTTGTCGCAATCAGAAAAAGGGAGTAACGGTTAGAAAAGACAATAAAAACTGTGCGTTTACTGTGAAGAAGACTATAACGTGCAACACGGCTTCTTAACCAATGTGTCCACAAAACCAGAGACGAAGACCTGGAAATTAGAAAGCGTAGTCAATTCGTAATATGATAATTTGTGCTATTACTTTTCTAATACCAAAGAGGTAATAGTTGTGTTTAAAAGTGTTTAGAATATTTAATATACCTTCATACTTAGTAAATAAAGGATTAACTAAAATTTTTTAACTTCTCACGACACGAATTTATGTTTTTGCTTAGTTGTGTAAAATCAGGACTTTGTAATAAACAGATAAAATTTGATAAAATGTACCCCAATGTTAGTAACTTATAACCATTACAAATTGTATGTAATTATCATTATTAGTAATGAGACGAGTTAAAAATCGTGCTCTAAATAGGGAAATTTCACTCAATCATTTAATAACTGCGCATAGATATATAGGGAAAAAACAACATTACTTGGTTTTTTTGAATCAAAATTAACTATTTTTATGCATTTCACAGTGAATATATAACATTCAAACAAAAAATCTAGGAGACTATATTGTGAACACAACTGCAGTACGGGAAACCTCTTTAGTGGTTGCAGAGAGTATGTGCATTGCGTTATAGATGTGTAAATGAATCTACAATGTTTCATACGTTTTAAACCTTAATTGTGAACCTACAGCTATTAAGGGTCTTTCAGCGCTATGTTGCAGAGAGGATGATTCCTTATTACCTTACTTCTGATGGAACTAAATTTCGAGTGACAACGGCGCTATTTTCACACGTGACATACACCTTCTCCAGTAATTACGTATTTTCTGCACACACGATATCAAAAAGGGAGGTGAAAACTCCATTGGAATCTGTTCGAGATAATCGAAATTACTGTAAGAACTTATAAAACCTTATTTTGAAGTCATGCTACCTTAACTTTTATCAATAAATATTATTGGCTGATATTGTCCTTTTTAAAATTCTCTTCTGAAACAGAAAAAAAATTATTTTTGTAAATGAACTTCAAATTAAAAATAAACTATATGCATTTGTCCTAATAAAAATGAAAATGTCTTCCATTTCGGGTATAATTAAGAGTTTTCTCTCATGCCAAATACCAAAAAACCAAGGCAATAAATTAAAGTTGGAGAACAGGATTTGAATAACGTAGATGAATTGAACTTATTTTTACAAGTTAAAGAAATATTGCGTATTTAATAAAACATATACATGCAGTATAAACTACTATACATTGGTTTAAAACTGCCATCAGTTTGAGATTATTTAGACAATACTCTCGTAAATTCTAAAATCGACTATGCCAATCTACCAAACTGAATAAAATGTATAAATCGCATTATCTTCCGCCACTTGGATCCATTTCACGATCAGATAGGCGCAACAAGATACGTGCCATCGCGCAAAGCGGAATACGCCATTATGCGACAGCTCGCGCTCCGCAGCCCAGGCACAAGAGCGTGAAATAGGATCCCACCGCGTTTGCGCTACGTATCACGTGATCCGTATTACAGCACGTCGACAAGGCACCTCTCTTCAGTCTCCCGCTATTCCAAATATTTCGCTCGATATTACACAAATATGTAGGCAATCTACGCCATCGAGTAACCTGCGGTATTTCCATTTCTGGACAGGTGACGTTCCTCGATTCTCGTTCCCCCTCCACATCCACCCGCTTGCCTCATTCCGGTTCACGCGTTCGGAGCGTAGGAAAACAATCCAGCGCCCAATCGGTCGCCCGTTCAATCGCCCGCTTGGAGAGGGCAGGGCGGGCGGAGAGGCGCGGAAAAGCCCCATCTGCCAACACACCGGCAGCCAAAACTGCCGCCGCGTCTCTCTCATTGGCTATCAGCGGCGACTCGCATACATTTCTAATGAGGAGAAAGGAAGTCAATGGTATGAAGTTCTTTAAATGGAACAGAACTACACTAAATGTGTCAACTTGGGACAAGAGGTAAGAGACTTATTGGCTGGGTTTACCTCGGTCAAACCACGTAGTGATATTACATCACACTACAACCTCAAACGACGTCCTGGCCCTTGCCGGAACGTGATACAACTCGCATGTTGGCGAAGAAAGACTCCCAGTTATTTGTTCTAGATAAAAAAGGTCATTAGATGGCAGTTCAAAGGAGGAGCTCCTCCTCCCGCACCATAGAGCTGCATAAAAATTGTTTTCTCGCAGAAACGCTGCCAGATATAGGAAGTTACTACAGAAGATGAAAGGCTGCGAGTTCGTCATCTGACCTATTGAGATAGTTTTCGCTTGTTTGATAACCTTCCTCCTTTCAAACGCAATAAGCCTGTCTCATATTTCCCGTCAAATAAAATTTGTAAGGACATCTTTTCTCTCTCCTTTGCGTTAAAAAACAGTTACCGCTCGTTACCTCTCCTTCTCTGAGCGACCTCTCCCAATGTTAGCTTCTCCCACTACCAAAAATCCTGTCCCCATCTGCCAAACGTCGCTGCCCAATCTGTCCTGGAAGAAACTTCCCAAAGAACAGATATAGCCACTTTGTTGGTGCATACAAAGACCGACTCAAAATATGTGTAGAAGATTGGCGAAACGTGCTGTGAAGCACAGTGAAAAGAAGTACTAGTAACATCTAAGCGATGTAAAGTTATATATGTCCAGATATGTAAACCGGAACTTCTCATAATAATAAATTAATACATTGTATTCAGATATTGTTTTCTAGATACCCGAGAAATACTGACAGGTAATGTCGTAGGATAATACGCGTATACGTGTATGCGTTTTGTAAATCCATGTGATTGTGATTACATCTGTACGTAATTGTACGTAAATATGGATGACTAAAATGTCTCCAAGTAACCAAAACTATTCCAACCGTTCAGACGAAAAATCTCCAGGATAACAAACGAAACCTTTCGTCTTTAGGGCGAACTTACCTAACTCAGAGGAACCTGCCGTCGTTTCCGCTAATCAACCTCGGCAACAACAAAAGTGTGTCGCTACTATCACTTGGTCAATCTATCTTCCTGACAAAGCCCTGACATCCAACAATTTGGCCAGCTAGCCTTTTGTTGCAAACTTCCTCAAACCTAACCTGTCGACGAAAAAACTTTACCGATGGCAAAATTCTCTTGCCCAATTTCTCCGGTATGCAACCTCCGTCGCTATAGTATCTGTCTCAACGCTCAGCCAACCATGTTTTCAGACAACAAAACCTCGTCACTGAACCTCTTCTCCAAGCAAACAACAGAGCAAACAGATAACAGAGCTCTCCGATTACAGTCCCCACCGACCAAGCTCCAGACCAAATTCTCCCAGAAATTATTTACCCAAGCGCCATCCTGGTTTGTTCACTTCACTGACAGTGAGAGTGACCGGTTATGATATAACGTTATTTACAAATATCGTCGTTGGTGGAAATATACTCATTTTAATAGTATACCTTTCACAAATGCGGAAGAAGACTCATATCCTAAACAACGACCCTTATTCCTCATTAAATTAATAATAATTTTTTAAACAAAATAAAACACATTCCACATATGTAAAAAATCAAAAAGGAAATAACAGAACATTCGTAAAAAAATTACCCAAAACATTTTCTCTTCGTTGAAATTCACAAGCACTTCTCAAATACGATTGTGCCACCGCTTATAAACTGGAAGAATATTCATAACTTGGCCAATTTTATGCAAACATCAAACATTTTAATGTCTTAATTTTTATTCCCTATCCCTATTCCCTATTACAGTGTTTCTTTCTGGCACGTCCGTAAACTAATTTTGGCCTTTCATCTAAGGATTACGATTTTTTGTAAAACAATTTACAACAAATTTTAGTTATCCCTGATAAAAGTTATTTACGTTAAATGATATAATTACAAAACAGATTAAATTCGTCCCCAAATAAAAATTTGCATCCTCACTATTAACTATGGTTGTGTTTAACCCACGACAGGTCACACACGCAATACGAACAAAATTATTCTGCGATTTCGTTGTTTTCGCAAATCGAAGCCCCCATTACATTGACATTGCTGAAGTGCAGAACGCAGTATTACCACTCAAAACAACGAGCATGCGCCCACATGCCGTCCAACCTTCAATTTGTCATTAATTATTTTCGATTTACTAACTACATTGTACTACATTTTCTCCCTTGGTGTTTCTAGTAACACTATACTTAATTTTGGTTAAATAGAAAACTGTAAGCTTCAAAGAATTAAATAAGGGTAGATGGTAATATCGTATCGCAGTACACCAATGAAATTCCTCAATTTTCTTTTCATGTTAATTAAACGGAATTTTTAATATCTTCCTAAAAATATGGAGAATCTTTCAATATTAAAATGTATGCTGACGGCCTCTTCAAGCGCTACTCTAACAATTAGAATAGACCACTTGTTTCCCAAAGACTTAGTTGTCGCGATTACTGACAAGAAAAATTAAAATCTTTCCTAAACGAATATATAAATGGGTGAAAACCAGAACGTTATACTGAGAAAAACGTATTAAGTTTTGGATATATTTCAATGACAATGTTTTTTGTGGTTTTAATAAACAATTGAAATGCCGTGGTTTCAATGATGAAAAGATGCATCACGACTTTTCAGAAATAATGACTTAAACAATTTTCTCACAATTTATAAAATGTCATTGACACCGTTCTGGTTTTCACCCATTCATATATGACATGATATTCGCCTCCCAGGTCTGACTAGCGTGTGTACCATAGCCGCTGGCTACTGCTGGCTGCCCCTGCGGCATTCCACGAAATGTCAGCGTGCGTTCAGCGCCTGTTGGTCGAGCCTGAGTGCGCCGAGCGCAAAGAAGGCAGTCGAGAAGCACCAGTTCGCCGCCGCTTCCCCACGAAGCCACGCCCGCGCAGAAGCCCGGGGCGAGGGCGGCTCCCCCGCGCGGCGAAAAACAAGCCCCGCCCCGAGGGCCATTTGCTAAGTGGAAAATTTATACTCCCCTTAGCCCCTTCAGGTGAAAGGTGGATCTTACTAACTACAAATATTAGCTGTGAATAAGGGGCGGATTATGTTGACCTAAAACATCGCTAAAAATTATCAATTAAATGCTCTTAAAATGCTTTTAAAAACCCCTAAATATGTAAACATTTGGTTGCCAGGTTTCCACTTTTTCACATTATATTCACTATTTTGTCATAAAATAGTGAACTTTTTACACAGTCTAAAAACACTTTTAAAACACTTCTTAAACACACTCTTTACACAGTCTTTTTATACAACCTAAAATTACACAGTCTAAGAGAATAACGATATGAAATTTGTAAGAAAATATATAATTTAATTGTAATATTTTTACTACTCCCAGCTCGTTCGCTACTTTTTGGGAGCAGACCAGACAATCCTATGTAACAAATTTGATCAAGCCACTTCAATGATCGACTCACGCTGTTGGATAGGTTACTGATGTAATTGAGGCTTCTTCCTTTCGCTCAAGTGAAGCACGCATACTTTTGGTTTGGATCGTTCTTTACCAGGAAATCTCTGTCTATAGTCTCAAAAATCGGCCGAACCAACAACGGCGCTGATAGACGTCACAGGAGCTTTAGAATGCATACTCACATCGGCTAACATTTTTTTGCAAAGAAATAGAATGAGCTACTCAGGAATTCTGTAAAGAATATTAGCTGCGTCTCGTAAATATTATTTGAAGAAAGTACCTTTAAAATTATATTAAAACCATAGAGATCAGAGAAAAATGCTTCATAAGAGATGGAAAGGGGAAAAAGAGACTTATTAGTCAAAATTGACGACAAATTCAAAAAAATAATATAAAATGAGTCTGGGCCATTCCCTTTTGTCATAATATAAAATAAATGCCTATACTAAGAGGCAATGCTTTGAGATGAAAATTTTATAAAAATTACATTTCATTAAATCCGTCCTTAGCTAGGAACACTTCAGTAAACATGCAACCATTTTATACATGAGAAACGCCTCATATACTCAATGCTTTTTATGACCTCTTAATATAATACGATCTTCATGTTTAGTAATAATGCGGGGAGCCTCATATACATTACTAAACAGGAAAAGCTTGAGATACACATTTTAGGATTAGAAGAGCGTAATACCTGCGAATCTACGTTGACTCCGGTAGCGCCTGTGTAACCCACCGACCACGATGCCCCCTCCTTTGTGCTCTTCTCATTCGCCTGTATTCGCCCTTCTCGGGGATTCCCCATATTTTCCGCCAGCGCCGCCGCGCGGCCTTTTTCTTCCTTGCCGCGATCGCCCTTTCTGCGTCACGGCCCATCGACGGCCCCGCCCACCGCCCGCCGGGCGCTCCGCCCCGATCGCCCATTTGCCGGGCGGTGACCCGCGCACGGCCCCGCCCGCCCCGCCCGCCCACGCCCGCACCCCGCCCGCCCACGCCCGCCCACGCGGATTCCTCCCCGCGGCACGCCGCCTTTCCTTCCGCTGTCGTATTTCTCGTCGGCAATGTCCAGAACATTGCAATGGTTATTTTGTGCTCTCCCTCTTATAACTGGGCAATGCTTCTTTTTCATCATTCGCGCATATTTTAAGCAGCTACTTTTCTCTGTTTTGAAATAACCGATAGTCTAGCATTTCCTGGATGTTTATTTATCGCAATCGTTTCGTGAACAGCGGGGCAGAGCGGAGGAAGACCGTGCCGAGCGGGGTCGGTAGTGCGGGCGGGGAGAGCGGACGGGTCCGGCGAGGAGGACGGAGCTGTTAAATAATTAAGATAAAAATAAGTTAACGTTGAAACAGAAAATCGTGCGAAGAAACATGTTCATAATTCGTAGATATTTATTTAATTATACAAAGATTTAAAGGAAATTCGCGTTTAAACAGAAAACACTCAAACATGATTTGGTATGCATATTCTGTTCATCACATAAACATTTAAGGAAATTGAATCCGAATTTCTATTTATAATGTATCTTAGTGATCTCCTTACCTAAAAATTGAAAGTGCTGTGTTATGGTACTTTTCATTTGATTACAAAGCCCTGAAAAATTGATCAAAACAAATGTATAATGCGTTTTCGTACGCGATAACGATAAATAAACTCCGAGCAAGGGGATACGTGATGTGAAAGACAGTATTGAGCATCGTCGCAATTCATGAAATTGCGATGTAATTGCGGCGAAAAATTATTTTCTTGATGACGAAATACGCAAAAGCATCGATCGCGCGAGGGGTTTGAAATGGTGTCCTTGTGCACGAAGCGCTGCGGACGGAACGTCACGAAACGACCGTTTATCGTCACGCGTTTTTGCTTACACCACGTATCGCATTGGCATCGTCGCTCATTCACAAACACACATCGCTCATCTTCTTTTACCGCTCACGATCGCCTCTCGCAAAACACATTCATGGGAAGAAAACAGCAAAACGCCTCTGCGATCACCAGCCGGGAAAAAACATCAAGCAATTGTTATCCACTTCTCTAACCTACGACAAGTATTGATGGACACTCCATAACCGGAATAAAAATATAATAATTATTATCAAGTATTATGATCAAATAACTTCAAATATTCTCATAACAAAAATCATTAAACAGTAATGAAAATATAAACATTATTTTATATCGTTTCATTAATTTTTGGTGTCACATTTTTTAACAAATTTTGTTACCTGATATGCCTGGTTGGATATCACGGAATTACTGGAACAGTGTGGGAGCTTTTGGCCCACTGACGGGCGTGACCTACTTCCACCACGTACATAACTCTCGGCCTTCCCCTCCGCCCCAGCTACATCACGCCTCACGCGTCACGGCGCACGACACGTGGCAGCGCCCCCACGGCACTTCGGGTAGACCCCTCGGCATTGCGCAAGACCGTCCACCTCCAAAGGAACGGCAAGGCGGGGGCGAAGTAAAAAGACGCAAAAAATAATGCGAATAGAAAAATCTGTTGGGATGATTCAAAATCGCGCATATTCGAATGTTTGTGTGTCATAATCTTATTCGCCATTGAAAATATAATAACGTTAAGCAAAAGTGACTACTTGAATGATATTTTCACTTCCAAAACCAGTACCTGCCATCATGATCCTTATAAAACAAAATATACAATCACTTCATACCAGTTGTGCTTCTGTAGAAAAACGTTTGAGTGTAATTTGATTGTACTTTGGTTGTAACCGATGAGTAAATTATCACATATGTACATTAATGAAAAAAATCAATTATTGTCAGTTACTATTGACGGTGTTAATTGTTGAATGCATTACTGCACTGCTTACAATGCAGAGTGGCTTCACTATCTGGGAAGTTGGAAGGAAATTCTGACTTCGAGTTCTACCCTACCATCTTACGAACAGATATCTAAAACAATAAACAGTTTTTTGATATAAAGGTAATATATTTTACCAACTTAGGATTAGAGAGGTCAAACATTATGCCATGATAATCAGTTTCGTAATAGAGTACTTTACCGCCCAAGTGTGATACTTTATTATCTGACTAGGACGGTAAAGTGATAACTCTCTTTTTTTAAAAATATTTTGGATTTCTTTGTCTTCTATCCTTCACCTTACTTCCTTAAAAACGCTAATAAATGAGTAAACTTACTGTTGTTAATATTGCCATTAAGGTATATTGAACCCTTTAACATAGAGTAGAGGGTCCAAAGACTACTTGGTTTCTCCTTCCTTGACTTGCCAGAAAAGTAAGCAATCAAAACTTTTTTTGATATGAGATGAAATTTTTTTTAACATCAATCTTTAAAAATCAAATACTCACGATCATATTTCTTTCTTGATTTGTTGGGTAACAATGTTTCTATAGCATCATTTGCTGATTTTGTTTACGAACCAGAACCAGCTGAGAACAGTATTCACTTATGGGAAAAGTAGTACCTAGCGTGTTTCAACTGTTCTCGTTGTTGAGAACACTGTCACAACTTTTAGGAGAGAAAAAAATGTGAGTACCAAATGACGGCGTAAGACGAAATTCCACACTAAATCTAACAGGTTTTACAAAGTGGACGATATTGGTGCCGTAATCTGACAACCAAACTCGTTTTGCAATCTGATGCTTCACGACACACATCGAAACTATTACACCCTTCAGATGTTTGGATTGGAACATTTGCATTGCTTGAACTCTTTCGAAGATCTGCATAAAAATACATTTCTACCCAAACTGACTAGGCAACTTAAAGGTATTTAGATTTTTATTTAGACAAAAAAAGTAAAAACTAGATGTCACGTATGGGGGAGAAGATCATCTACGTACGTTTTCTTGAGTTACAGAATCCCTTCCCATCATTTTAACTATAAATAGTTGAAAGATAAGTAGAAGTTAAAGTTAAATGAATAAATAAAAATATAATTTAAAAAAATCGCAAGACTAGCAATATTTGAAAAAAACTAGATATTTTCGTTCCCGAGTAATAGAAAACGTATTTGCAGCGGTAAACTAATTGCATATATGATTTTTCTGCATTGCTAAAAAAAAATAGTAACCCGTTCTTACCTCTACTCCTAGCATTACAAGCAAAAGGAGAATTCAACAAAATGTGCGCATAGTGAAGCTACATTTACCCCCAGAAGCAAAACAAGTAGCCTTATCAGCATATGCTCAATGGATCAGGGAAATTGGACAAAAATCTGAAGGAGATGGGAGTCGTTGCCCGAAAGATGAAGTACATTATTTGTTAAAAGCATGTTAAGTCTTTTAAGAAATTGTACAATAAAAATTTAAACTAATTTATTACATATCACTGTTTTGTTAAAATAAACATTATTTTTCTTTTTGATAATCAGTATGATCTCTAATTGTATAAAACCAGCAGAAAATAGATTATTTTCAACTTAAATTTCTGTACCGACTTCAATTGTTTGATGTCATCTGGCAAAGGTTCAGAGATATTATCTCTCCGCTTCTAAAGCACACGTTAACCACATCTTAATATCCTCCATCTATTAAGTTAACGATTCTCTCACCAGAATTCTAAAGCCCGCTACTGCTTTCTCGTTATGGCAAGTAGCCGCAAATTACGTCGTACTGAATGTGTCCTGTCGTCGCGACATCCCCACTATTCCTTCATCGTACAAGTACAGTATCTTAGTGGAAAACCCGTCAACCGTAACTACCGTAACTTAAGTACTGGAGACTCAACCGTATAATACCACAATGTTGGTGTGCTATACATGCTTAATGTTTCGTAAGTTTGGGTCTTTATGGCTGTAATAAGCCGTCGCTAATCTGCTGAAGTTCGAACTCGTTACCAGAGTTAAGATGGAAAACAGGCTGATGCAAGAGTTAAATGCCGGAGCAAAGGCTTCCACCCAGAGCTTCGTAAGCATTAGAAGAAGCATGTTAGACTTCAGGGAAATAGTAACATGCTGGAGCACTACAAATACAATATTAGAAACATTTATAAATTAAAATTCCTATTCCTATTGTACAATTGAAACGAAAGCTATGTAACGAGAAAATCATTGATATGACTATTTCTTGCTTTATAATTAACCTCTTAATATAATGCTTGAAATTGGTGTATTTTTATTTCTCATTGCACTCCTATAGATACTGCAAAAAACTAATATTATAACAATGATTTATAGTTATAAAATGTGTCCAATTATCCGTTCATTCTGCATTGTATATTCTCCTGTTACAGAAATGAGTGTTAAAGAATATATCGACATTTCCAATAGAATGCTGATTTACTGGGAATTTTCATTCCATTATTTACGGTGTTACCTCGGTGATCGGTTCAGCAACACAAATAATACCCGCTTTCGACTACGAAATAATGAGAGAGCCGATCAAAAATGTCGACATTTTTAATTAATATGCATATAATACAATGGCAGAATGAGGGTTATATTCGAAATTAATCTGTTATGTTTTGGATCGGAAAGACCGCTGAAAATTACCAATTCTCTTAATTAATCATGTCCACGGAATGTTGCAATTAAAATTTAGCATCACTAAATTCTCATTGAAGAGGTAGTAATGTGTGTATCTGTAGCTACTCCATAAAATGTCATAAACATCAATACTTTTTCATAGTTTATGTTACAATATTCCATTGGGCTTCTGTAACGTTTTCATTTATAATCTCTTAATCCAGTCAGTTTGCCGATCCGGGTGGCCGCGATCGCAATGACAAAAGTGCCGTAGCGAACTCGGGCAGAAGAATCGCGGGTTCCAGTCTCGCTTCGGGTATGGTTGTATTTGTATTCGTCCTTTCACCCCTTACCGTCATTCTATATCTTCAGTGAGTACGAGTATTCCCTGCAAATGGGTAGGAAGCTCTTACTCTTGATGGGATCTTAGTTGGCTGATTTAACACATAATCCAGATAGTTTCATTTAATTAGTTAAATTCTAAATATTTCAAAGGAATATTTCAATCCAAACATTTAGAAAATCGCATTTAATATTTCATTTCATCATTCAACATTCATTTTAATTGGAATTTCTGAACGACTTTTGCCACACATACACACGCTTATTTCTGCAGACAAATTTCAATTTTTTCTACTTTCATCACGAAGGACGTTCGTGCATTTTTTGTAAAATGTATACTCTTTATATATCTAAGACATTCCTTTTAAATAATACGGATTCGTTCATAAAAATAATATTTTTTAGCTTGGAGGCTATTTATTTAGAATCATACAACACCATTCTGAAGCGGAAAACAATGCCGCCTGCACAATCAACACGCCACCGCTTAGGCGATCGAAGGAGGCCATGCTCTGGGCATCCAGCGTCACACTCGCTGCGCACACACGCCCTACCGACGCCCACGCCCACGCGCCATGTCTCGGCTGACGCGGGCGACTGCCCGTGCAGCAGGGGGAGTGGATGTTGTCGGGGCTAAGGGGCGGAGGCGGAGCGAGGAAGTGGTCGCAGTCGTTGGCGAAGATGGGAGGAGGAGAAAGGGAGAAATCGGAGGCGGAAAGGGGGGGGGGCGAGGGAAGCTGCAGAGGCGGAGGCGGCAATAAGCGGGAACGGGTGAGGCAGCGGAAGACTGCAAGAAAGGGACATATTGTGCGCCAGGACGCGAGTGCGGCGGTGCCGGACGGGGGCGGAGGTGAGGACGGAAGTGGGTTGGAGGCGGGGAGGAGGCGAGTGTGGTGCGGGGGCGGAGACGGGTCGGATGCGGAGGTGAGCGCGGGCTCGAGGTGGGGGCGGCGGGCGGAGCTAGGAGCGGAAGCAAAGGTGTGGGCGGGGCGGAGGCGAGGGGGGAGCGGAGGGGCGGAAGCAGAGGTGTGGGCCGGGCGGAAGCGGAGGCGGGGGTGGATGCGGAGGCGGAGCGGGGCGGAGGCGAAGGCGAAGGCAATGCGGTGGACCGCAGCGGGGCCGAAGGTGGGGGTGAGAGTGGACGCGTAAGTGAAGTAAGTTCGAAGACGTGCGTGTGTCAATGAGAATACAGCGGCATCGCGACGGCAGAATGCGAAGGGAGCAGGCGTGGCTAAAATCGTTGGAGTCTGAGGCAGACGGAGGAAGCCGGAGGTAAGGACGGCGATGAGACCGGGGCATTGCGTTAGCGTGGTGGTCGATGTGGCTCGACGGGGGAGGAGCAGGGAGGGAAAGAGGGGAGGGGTGGAGCGGTCGCCGCTGAAGAGCAAACACGTCAAGGCGCGATGGCGCGTGCTCAGCTCGGACCGCCTAGGCGGAAGCTGATCGCTCTGAGCAAGAGATGGTTGAATGCAACGCCGGTTTACACGAATGCTTCCGTAGTAGGTATTCTATCAGATATTACACAAACAATTTCCACTATTTGCAATATTTTTCTTGACGCTTACATTTTCTCACCTCACTATATCAACTAATAGTGTTTGACTGTGCGTAAAGACGAGTACAGAAGGTGTCGTATTTCCTTAAACTTTTTTGTACAAATTTTAACTAGAGGGATTCACGGTTCCCACCTGCCACACACAACGGTACAGCGGGTTGGTTGCCGTGGAAAGTCGCCATGTCACCTCCATGTCACAAAGAGGGAATCATGACCATTGTTATGAAACGTGTCAGTATTGCTGTAAAGTTCATCGCAGTCACAAATAGCACTCAACATTTTATGAATTATTTAATGTGTATATTAAGAAGACCACCCGGTTTATATGAAAACATCTTTTTTTTCAAACATGCGGGCTCTGCTACGATTTTGCATCTCCGACTATAAATAAAGGGGTCCTTGTTGGAAGAGGATCAAGAGCACCCAAAACGTGTTCGGACAGTCCGTCACATTTCAAAGCGCCCGTAGCAGCGCCGAGTCCTCGTTAGAGAGAGAATCCCCCAATCAGAGGTCTGCGCCAGCGAGCCCAAGGCGGATCGCCTGTCGCGGCGTCCGATGGGCCTCTACCACACACGCGCGGTTCAGGCACACTCCGCGCTATTTTTACCATCTCGTTTGGTTCTTTGAAGCACCCCTGGGCTCGGAGGCGTATGGAGAAATATATCGTTGAAGGGGGGAAAATAGTGTTCCCAATGTAAGCTAAATATACAAAATGAAAACTATCAGGTTAAAATATATTATACTGACCCTCGTAATGAACATACGAGTAATGTAACAACATTTATAGCACAGTAAAAGAATGTCTAACATAATAGTTAAAAGTGACACCTAACGTCTCTTAACGTACAAAAAAAATAATTTCATCGTACGGTAGGGGAAACATAAAATCATAAAAGTGACGAACGTTAATCAAATTGAAGCAAGAGAACATCTGAGTTATCTGAGGAGAAGGCACAGAAAAACAACCGATCAGAGCAGCTAACCGCTAGAATTTTCTAGCGGCGTAATTTTCTAGCTAACCGCGGCGTAATTCGACCTAGCTATGTCGCAATTATCTTAAATCTTACCAGTGTCTGGACTGACACTAGAACGTCCGGTCAGAGGCTCGTCAGTGACATCAGTCTGTGGCCTGAGCCATCTACACCGGACACGTGATACACACGTGTGTCACAGCAGACAGAGGAGGCCGTGCAGGACCGTGCGAAAAGGTCTACCCGGAGTGACGGACGGTCGGAGGATTAATCAACCCGGAATGTAGATTGAAAATATCTCCAAATGTTAAACAAAGCGATCCTACAGGCACTATAAAATGTATATTACATGCAGCTACAAGACCATAATGTGGTCATTAGTAATTAAACACATGTGCTGCAGCTGTCGTGAATAATCAACAAGCTTGCAGACAATGGTGCATATTAGCCAGGTGCACGAAAAATGCCACGTGTACCTCAAAATACGTATCCCTCGTTTTTCATGTTAAATATAATAACAAAAGTATATCTAAAACGTTCGTTAAAATAATGGACACCAGTACACATACTGAATATGTGTTATTCATCACTGATAGGATATACTAATGTAGGGAAATTTGAAATATTCTTTTTATAAATTCAAACGTATTAATTTTTCAAAAGATTTCACGAAAATCTCTTAACCTTTAATGTGATATACTTAAGGTTGGATATAATTATATTTAAATGTAATAGTAAAATTACGGATGAAATTCAAACTGTTCTTAGGAAGTAAATAGTTATTCTGCATTTACTACTGATTACCGTCTACTGCAACTTTCAAACTAGATGACATTTGGATTGTATTACAACGTAACGTCATTGAGTTGATTAATTCGTAATCCCCAATTCTCAGAGAGTTTAATATGAAGTTAAAGTCGTAGTCGTATATTTATTCTTTTCAGCATGTTTCAATAGCTAATAAAAAGTGAAAATAAGAGACTAGGAGAGAAAAAATAAGAAAGATATATTTTCTGTTTGTACACACCTACTATAAATACCACACGTATATAAACCTGATATAAGACCCTCAAACTAGGAGAAAATATTACACCTGTAATTTATAACTGATGCAGTGATCGATATTACGAAACTAGAATTTGAAACACACATTCCAATTTAATTGAAAACCCTATAATCCACAGTCCTAGAGTTTCTGATCCAGCCAAAATCTTATTAATTTGCATATAAAAGACGTCAGTTTAGAATGAAAGGTTCGAGAGTGTAATGTAATTATTAAGGAACCAGTTATCAACCGGTAGATGTGCCCAGAACTTTAAACCCCGGCGTTGAAGTACATCAAGCATGGTAAGTGTAGCGTGCAACCACAAAACTGAAGCTTCCTTCGGAAAAACAACGTAAAAGCAACAGTTGCAAAACAAAACAAAAAACATTTGCACAGGGGAACTTCTAGACAGGTCAGTGAAAAAATAAAGACATGAAAGTAAGAAATAATATGAAACAAAGAAAATGAAATAAAATTTTAAGAACAAAGATCGCAGCGGAAAGAAAGAAATAAAATTCTGGAAATCTGTATGACAACTTCGTTCGCGTATCATGTCAATTCACAATGAAAAAATTGTCGAACGCAATTTAAGCACGAAACCAAAAAAAAATAAAAAAGAACCCAAATCCTCCACAGTCCTATCTAATTGAAGAGTGTGCCACCCACTTCTATTCCAGTACGTACAAACCCGATCCAATTTACACAGGCGCAACGGCGCGCAAATTAGAAGGGTCTCTCCGCCCCCGCTGTGCGTCACCAGAGCGCGCGCACGCCGCCTCGCCCACGCAGCGCGGCGACGCGTGGCCAAGGGGACGCCCACGTGGGGGCGCATGGGGGCGGGAGGGCGGGACGAATAGGCCAGAGCGGGATTGGGCAGGGCCAGGGCAGATGGGGCAGGCGGACGGGATGGGACGGACGGGAGCGGAGGGGGTGGGTGGGGCGGGGGCGGGCGGGGGCGGGGCGGGGCTCCTCGCTGTCGCAACGCGAAGAGGCAGCGAACCGCAACGGAAGACCGGCGACGTGCATAACGACGTTGTTACCCGCTCGCCGATTGGCCGACAAATAACGAGGAGGGGCCACGACGTGGCTCGATTGTCGGCAATAGATGTCTAATGGTCTATTGCAATCACTATATGTAACACTAGCAAAATACTCTGGCTCTTTTCTTATCCAATTCTTGTGAAAGAGGGAAAATATCAATTTTATATAAACCACGTAGTTTAAAATTATACTTTTTAATGTAATTATTTCAAATATTAATAACATATTATACTTTTCTTTTTCTTTTTTAGTACTTTGTCAGTAGAAACGCAAAATTAAATTGAATTATTTTCAGGTGTTTGAAATTTCCCCGTAAGTAGGAGAAATTAATTAGCAAAACCTTAAACAGTTGTGGACTAAAAACTAAATACATTGCTTTATGAGAAATCTCCCAATTCATTCATTTGATTCTGCAATCAATTACGAACTTAACTGGGGAATATTTGCTCTCTCTCTCTCTCTCTAAAGAGATTTTCTGAAGCATATGTACGCAATGGTTTTTAATATTTTACCTACACATTAGATAATGCAGTTTAATTAATTTCCAATGCCATTGTTCGTAAACAATCTCACACAATCACATCTTCGTATATCATTGAGTTATATTCAAAGCACGTAAATAGGTTTTAACGTGTATTTCGAAAATGTAAATTTAGGAGACCTTTTATTTTATAATGAGCGACGTAACTGCTTAAAGGCTACAAACATTTCATTTAAATCCAAATTTATGAAGAATTTTTCTAACTAATGTTTTTAGATTGTCATAGAATGAAATAATATTTCTCGTTTGGAAACAATCCAAATCATTTCTGGTGACAAATAGTACCAGTGCGTCTGAGACTCCAGAAATACGTCAGTTTATCCGTGCCGCTCACATACACCCAGTGATAAAATTAACGCTAACTGAGAAGGTTATTGGCTGATTTCCAAACACTTGAATCATAAGGTAGAGTGGATGTCGGATGATGACGCAAGTTGCGTGAATTCGTGTCTCCTTCAACCTATTGAAGTTTCTCGACCTCACTGACACTACTGCTTTCTGTAACACCCTATACACAGATGGTTCGGTACGGTCACTTGACGTCTCTCTTCCCCGAACCTGTACAAACAGAGTAGAGAGAAAGTTGTATAATTTTCCGCTAAATCCGCGAATTATCCGCGAAAAAAAGTTCAATTTTCGTCAAAAAATTTTATCTTTATATATTTATATAAAAATGCAAAAATTTTATTACAGGACCCTGCTAATGAAAAAGTGGATAAATCCAGTTGATACAGTTAGTGGGGGAATCCTCCATCACGTGGTGTAGCCAGAATCCATGTTTTGTGGGTCCTTGATACCGAAAAATCGAATGACGGCCCAACGCCTGTCTATTCGTCTGCGAATAACGCTTACGGGTAAACCATTCGGCCAATTTTCACCAAAATGGCGTAACTGATGTTGCAATCCCTTGGATTTCAATCTGATATTTTAATTTTGGGAGCACGTTTGTGAAGTCCCTGGAACATTTTCTAAATTTTCAAAAATGGCTTAATCGTATTGGATTAACTTTTGTTGTTCGATAGTATGACGGACATTTAAGAGAATAGTATGGGTCTTATGTTCGTTGAAAACCTTTTTTTCCAAAATTGAAGTTCAATTTTTTACAGTCTTCCTTCAAGAGATAGTTATTTTTCCCATGATGAAATCGGTTCCTTAGACATACAACTTGAAATAAGGTCATGTACAATTTTTAGAAAATTAGAGTACTTTTCACGTAATGCAACGCGAAAATACGGTCGAGAAAGTACCAAAGCTGTTTTAACACCACTTTTTCTTCTGGTTTCGTTTGTAGGACCAATACAATCCTGAAGCTCCGCGGCCCGCAAAAGTAATGTCCGAGCGTAATTTTTTTCTTAATTTCTTATAATTTTATGCTAACTTGGATTCTTGTGAAGTTTCAAATGACATAACGTGGAAATATCCAGATGTATCTCGAGTATTTATTTGTGAGGGAATGACCTACATTTTCCTGTTTGAGAGTATTGATTTATTGCTGGGTTAAAATAATTGGAGCTACAATTTGTACGAATATTTAATCACGTTTTCTTACTTTTTTGTCGACAAAAAACAATAGAGTAGTTTTCATTATATTGTCATAACTCTAACAGGGTTAATAATTAATAATTAGCTAAGCGAATCACAAAGCTCTACATGTTTAGGAAAATGTTGGTCTGTTTTGCTGAATGGAAGTAATTAAACAATCTGTTTAATATAACCCATTCAGAGTACGTTTAATACGAAGACCATCAGTTTCTCGGCATTTCTAAAGACAGAACATTTCAATCTGGACCTAACTGAAAGGACAATGTAATTTTGAATGAACGTTCTCTACACACGGTAAGAATATGGTGACACATTCGAGAGCAGTTTTGAACTAACTGCCGAGGCAACATCAATATAATCAACGATGAAACTTCATTTTTCTCAATATTGGATTTGAAGACTGATTACGCAACATTACCTCTAGAAGCATATCTGAAAACAAACGATATAATGGCACCGGGAATTTCACAGGCATTTTTTAAAATAATTTATCGCCACAATCCACACCTTACGAGCCGCGAAGTTCTTTGAAACTCCCCGCTCGCATGTGTGCACATCGCCTGTCCGTGGCCATCGCAGGGAAGCGCCTTGGTGTGCCGGAGGGCGTGCGCTGAGGCGGGAAGGGCCCTGGGAGAGGGGGGCGGAGGGGCGGAGGGGGTGGGCGGCGCACGTGGCAAGAGGCAGAAGGCCGTTCAGGCGAATGGCGGTTGCTAAGCGCACGATGCGCCCACACGCAGCCTACAAAAAGGTGAGGCTTTTGCAACTCTCCACCGCTAGGGTTTCAGAGCAGCATCTGTAGCGGTTGAGCGGCAGGTACTAGAGCCCCGGACGGGGCGGAATGTTTCACGCTAACCCTGCAAAAAATTGGTGGAATTCAACCGCTGGGTAAAGGGCAATTCTAGTGGCCGGCAGTTCCGATAGACACTTTTCTAGGTCTATTCGATCAACATTAGCCGAATGCCGCAGCAATACCCTAAAAAAGTGGCAACCCACCGCGCGAATTGTAACCTTTTCCTTGTCCTATGCGCTCCTCTTGCATGTGCGTTCGCACACACGCACACGCACGCACGCACCCCGCCGCCGACTCGACGGAGACAAGTAGCAGGCACGCGCCGTGGAAATTTAATATCATTCGCGGAACAATAAAGTCGAGAATGATTTTGACATAACTACCTTTATTGCCGTAATACTCGAGAGAACTTTACATGGCTTTTTATAGGCGGTACAGGTGTCGATCAAAATATTCCGTGCGGCATTAATTAGCTACTAGCGCGCAATCAACCAATTGTCGTAGTATTACTATGTAATGTGAGGAATTGTAAAACACTACGTTGTGTTTATCGTTTTCCTGTAGTTTCAGCACATGTTTTTATAATTTCGAAAAAATATTTCACTTAATCCTAAAAATATGATCACATTACGAATATTTTTTCTTAGAAACTGATATTGCAATATTATCGCAAACTACGTTATTAGATAACTCAGAGTGGTGGTTAAAATTGCAACACAATTTATACCTAGACTTAACACATTATTCACATTTAACAGCCTTAGTAGGATGTCAGTTCCGAGTGTTTTATCATTTACAATAAATGCGCATTTTGAACACGGAAAAGTTGATAGCAAAGGGGGTATCAAGGAAAATTTAAATTCTACCTATTCTATGTTAACCGTCTAATGGCAATATCATTTCGGAGAACATTTATGAAGAAAAGAGGTAATTGCAGACATACAACGCAATTTAAATAAAATGTTACATATTGAAAAACTCACTCTACATGTATTTACGAATATACTACAATCATTTTTTGGGAATTTGTATTAAAATATTTCTTGTCTCGGAGGTACGGCAAGATTATAAATGTTTTGAACATTTCCTCTATTTCCATTCCTTTCTCGGTGTAAGTTTATGGCTTTAAGAACGATTTCCACGTTCACAATTGACATCGATCGATATTGAAATGAGACTGCATTAATTTGTTCGTGGTGTAAGAGTAGGCTGAAGTTTCCAGGAAGCAATTACGCACGACGCCGGTTTCCAATTGATTTTTTCGATGCGCGTTTCAATAATTCCCACCACTTAGGGATATGAAATGTTCGAATTATACTAATCCTAAACGATGAAACTAACTGCTTACCAAAAAAGAAAGAGCAAAACTGCGCCAGGGCCCGTTATTGACTCCCCTTTCTCGCTATTGGTTGCGTCGTAAGTAGCCGTAGTTAAAAGCCTTACGTTGTCTTTCGTGTCTATGGATTCGTACAGCGAACACCACTTTCGACAATTCTGCTCGGCCCTTGCGCCGTTTCCAGCAGCCTCCGCTGCAGCTCGCAGCTGCGCACCCCACCCCCTCCACCCCGCCGCCGCCGCCGCCGGTGCTCTTAATTATAAAGAGCGCCGGCGATTAGCAGGGGAGCGATGGGCTATTAGGGGCGAGTGCACCGCGGCCCGCACCACCGGCGAACGCCGCCCGCTCGCCCGCCCTCCGCCCCCGGGCGCAGCTCGCTTGCCTCGCCCGTTCCCCGCTCTGCCCCACCCTCGCTCACCGTGCCGCCCCCTCTCTCCTGCCGACCTGCCCCACTCATCCGCCGTCCGTTCCGCCCCACCCTTGCTCCCGCCTTCCTGCTCCGTCCCTGCTCCGCCCACCCTCCCAGTCGCATTCATTGATCAGTGATTCAGGGCCTGTCAACCACTAACATCATTGGTTCCACAAGTGTAGTGAATGCTTTTTCTCTCGCAAGATGGTGGTGATCTTGTGATGGTGGCGGAGATCTGGATCTAGGGTTGTGAGATCTGACACCGTCCTACTGTCAGCTAACGAGATTTTCCCTAACCAGGTATTTCCCATCAGCGTGCCAGCGCCCCAGCCGAGACAAGCTCTAAGCTCCCGAGCGGTATCCCGGTTTGTGTGGTAGTGTAGGGCACATTAGTGTGCGTGTGTGTGTACGTAAGGGGGAGGATAGAACATGGAAGAAGAAGGAAAGATCGCGCGCGGTCGTTTGTTAGGCTGCTGCTCTGGCATTTGCCTGATACTGATCGGAGAAATCACGGAAAACTACCGATCCGAGCAACCAGCCGCTAGAATTTTCCTCCAGACATCCACGGACTTCTGGCTACCAAGCTAATATCGAAATTGTGCCACCGTCGGGACTCCAACCCTCGCACCTCTCAGTCAGAGGTACAGCGACATCAACTGATGCCCTGAGACCCCCCTCCCGGTCCTGCCAGTCACGACTCCGTTCATCTCTCGCCCGTTCCGTCCCTCCTCTGTTCCCGACACCCCCTCCCCCTCGGACCCCACCCCCAAACGGCCACTCTGCCCCGCCCGCGACCACCGCTCGCTCGCTAACTCGCTAATCAATTAACACAGCGCGGCCGCGAGATGTCGCAGCTGATGAATTCCTCGTCAGCGCCGCCGCGCCCTCTCGCTGCTCGAAGGCGCCGAACGGCCCGGGCGGAGAGACCACGAGCGCCGGCCGGGTGGTTTAGATCGATACTTATGGCGCAATTGGTTTCCGGCCAAAAAATAGTTAAAATGAATAGAGATGGACGAATAGCTTCCATCAATATTTAATACGGAAGGCGACTGATAAAGAACTGACTAAAATAGATAGAGACGGGAACAAAGCGAAAGAAACAAGAAGAGGGGAAAATAAAGAAAGAAATAGTGACAAAGATAAATTAACATGGATGAGTGACAAGTAAAGTGAGAGGAGAACGAAATGAAACACACGAACGATTAACAAATAGAATTAGGAACAACTACATTACGTAGTTGATACCTGCAGCTGCACGGCTCTCATTAGCAAAATTCAAATGTGGAGAGATGAAAGGAGGACGCAAAGTAGCAAAAATTAGCTTTTCTGAATCGGCATCCGTGAATACTGTAGCTTGATTCTGGGGCGAAGCATGACGACAGCAGTCACTGTAACGGACACATTTTTTGCCTTTTTTAGTAAACTTCGAAACTTGTATCTTTACTTTTTGCATTTTACCCTTCGCGGATATCTAATGAAACAATTGATACCTGTAATATGGCCACAGAATGCTTATATTTCTATACAAGAATTAATATACTCGAAATTATCTACTTCGACCGAAAGGAAGATTCAATATAAGGAAAAGTAATATATCAAAATACATGCCCGTTTTTTTCATATTTAATCCCTGTAAAAAGAAAAAAGATCAATAATATATAAATCACAGGGTTTAAGATTATTAATCGATACGTACCTACCAGCGCTTGTTTTATTAAAGCACTCAGTCAGCAGTCAAGTGGTTTCCGACACGGCCGTTTAAAATAGCCTATGTGACTTCAAACTTCTTAAAAAGAAATGTTTCATTCGAAACAACCAGTTGAAACCTTAACCAACACGCTAAGAGGGGTGCAACGCTATCTACTGCTGAATAAATGAATTAAAAGCACATGCCAAGCCGCCACCGGCGCTGATAGACCCGTGGCAGAGAAATTGTTCAAATTAAGCGCAATGTGTTTCTACATCGCCATTTAGTGGAGTTACAGCAAAATTAACATCACATAATCTTGTGGGTGAAAAGACACCCGGGACGTGGATGTGCCAACGTTCATGGAGATCGGTCACACGGCGTCCGAGTTGCTGCTCTTATATACCAACACACTCTATAGGATGATTGAAAAGTGAATAATTACACTGAATTACATAAATGATGAATGAAACGTAGAAATGGATCAGAATATCTAATCATTCAGTATGTAGTTACCTTTACACCTGTATCTCTGATCACCACCTGTAACTTCCCGTGCTCCGAATCGCAGTGTTTCCCGAAGCTAATCTACGGCGGCCGCAGTAAATCGCGGCAAAAGAGCTTCTATTCAAACTCATGTGCACAGAACGTTGATATTGAGCGCAGTGCGGAGAGTGCCCGCAGTGGATTGGGAGTTCTGAAGCGCCACAACGTTCCCTGCCTCGTGTTTCGCGAATCGCTCGTCCGCGAGGGCAGATTAAATCACCGCCGCGTCGCATTTGCTGGCGCAGAAGCGACCCCGCGAATGCGCTAAAGCTTTTCGTCAAATGGAGGTGGCCTTACAAGTCAGTCTGTACGTTTACCTCACTCTGCAGAACATCATTTTCCCTCAGGAAACGGCTCAACTATCAGGATCATGTTAAATCTTCGTAGAACGATCAATTTTATATTGGTGGATATCTCTAACAACAATATTCCGTGATCAGTGTGTCTAAATATTTACTGTGACTGGTACTTCATATATTCGACTTAAAATTCACTTTGTCACGTTTTCTAAGTTCAAATTATTTTACATCGTTTTTCTTCACATCATTTTCTCTGCAGTTACGTTTAACCGAAACGAGTCATTTATTGCTTGCAGTGAAGCATAAATAGATAGCAAATTCGTGACGATACGGCAAGTGTGGCAAAAACACCTCTCATTGCATCGTCAAGCGCGCTCAACTAGAGTTGCCATTTCGCACGCTAATGTCACTACTATATACTTTTGAAGGTTCAGATAAAAAATGTTAAACAGAATTTCTCGTTTCGTCCAGAATTATTTGAAATTCCGCTGAAATTACAAATCTTGTTGGAAACATATACCATATTTATACAACTATATATATTATTTGATGATGTTTTTCAATTAAAATTATACCATTTAACATTTTTATTTACAATTTATAATTCTCAATTATAATTATTTTGAATACTTTGTTTCAAATATGCAATTGCGAAATCAATTATAATTTATTTATAAAACAATATCGTATTCTCAATACATTAAACATAGACATATCAATTTGCTTCTCTGTTTGGTATTTACAATAATCATCTTTCTGAAAATTCGGGCATAGATTGAATTCGAGTAGTAGCAACATATTATTTTCGTATTTTTATGAATTCTTGTAATAATCCCTCCTAATTATGTAACATCCATCAAATTCCCCGTCAAAAATGGTTGTAGCCGCAACATTTCGAAGTCCCCTAAACCCCAAAATCCACATCACTGCACAGAACTTTGACACTGGTCATCATGTAGCGGCAAATTGCGGCAGGCAGAATGGAGAAGCGTTGAAGCGCCTGCTGTCCCGTATTCTGCGAACCGCTCAACCAGGTGGCAGATTAAATCACCGCACGCGGGGATGCAGAAGCGACTCTATGAGGATCCTCCATCCACCATCCTCCACCCTCCGCCCCCTTTCTCTTCCCACCCTTTTCGTCCTCCCCACCCTCCTCCTCGTCCTCCCAACCCCCCTTGTCCTCCCAACCCCCCTTGTCCTCCCATCCCTTCTTCTACCCCAAACATCCTTCCACCCCACTCACCCCCCAGTGGCGGAGCGGAAGTCAGCGCTTTAGGGGCGCCGCGCTGCGCCTTCCAGATCAGGCGTCGCCAGTTCAGCGAGGAGCGATTCGGCGAGAGCGGTGAGGCGAGCGAGATTCATCAGGCTTTTGGAAGGTCACCGTGGGAAAGAGAAGAACGGAGACAGTGGAGCGGTGGTGGGAGTGCAGGACGAGATGATCTTTTCAGCATTGAAGGATTAATAAACTAAAACCTTAAATAAACAAATAAGAAAAGACATCGCAATATTCGTACTAGTGTATTACAAAATATCTTTATATGTCTGCCTCCTTGCCATCTTGAACAACCAAATCCAACCATCCCAATACCACCCACCCAACCAAATCTCGCTCCGCCCCGCCCCGTTTTAGCTGGCTTTACCAACCATACACCACTCTCCCCATCTTCACCACACCACGCCAAACCTCACCCGTACTAACCCGTCGCAACTCCACTCCACCCAAGCTAGGCTGCTCAACCCCGCCCAACTGCTGCCCGACCCTCCCCACCCCCGCCACTCTTTGCAATGTAATTTCGTGAAGCCTTATTTCACGTGGCGAGACACAGGCCATCAGACCTGCTCTTTCCTCTGACGACGCACATTTTTCTACCCTCTTTTCTTTATTTACCGGTAACAAATGTATCACTCGGGCGACGAAACCGGCAATTTAAATTTAGCTCATAGACTTCATTTAGGCTTGAATCTACAACACGAAACAACCGGCTTTACTTCCCTCTAAAGGCAGGTGTACGATGGAGTTTTTATCCCTTCCAAATCGGATTTGAATCCGCAAACTTGGGTATAACCACCCGATATGCTGTTGAACGCTTCCTCGCCCACTCGCCGCCCACCCCGCCCGCTTCCTCCCTCCGCCCGCGGGGCCCGGGCGCCCGCAGGGGGCAGAGTGGCACTCTGGCTGCGCGCAGGCTGCCTGGGCGGAAGGAGTGTCGGAGAGCATTGGTGCCAAATTAGATGTTCCTCCCCTAGGTCCGCTAATGTTGTTTTTTCGAACATTCACAACCCGCCGCCTCGCTGGCACGCATATTCAGCTTCAGGAGACGAGCGTATCACCGAAATCTCAATATTTGAAGCGTTGAATGTAACGTTTTGAAGTTGTGAGGTGTAATTTAAACTATTAGATCCGACTTCTTTTATGCAATGCTCGTCAATTATTATACATAATACCCAAGCCAAACTGAGACAAGACTTGTCCACTTTTTCGTGTTCAGGGCCCGGCAATAAGAGTTTTTCTGTCGAAATTGTTTTTCAACAGTTTCCGAGTTTTCCGCTTGATTGTACATTTCATGCGTGTATCTTTATGCAACCTACACCATTTATAAATATCTGAATAATGGCTCTAACAGATAGAAGTTCCAGAAGTTCGTGCCACTTTAGAGCTCAAAAGTTTTTAATATAAGTTGTTATGCCGAGTTATGCGTGCCAAGATATGCATGATACAAACTCATACACCCAAACGGATATTGTAGTAAAGTAGTATTTAACGTAACAAGGGCGCGAAACAGGATATTCACGCACGAGGCAACTGCGGGACTCACCTCGCACCCGCGTTAAACATACTGTTTTTTAATACGCCATGAGCAAAACGCAATGCGTCACGTAAAGGTATATAAATAAAATTTCAAATAACTAGTAATACCTTCATTGTACAAAAGTAACAGATTCCTGTCAGGGTCATAACACTATTGATTGTAAATAATAAATGGCGTCGTCAAGACGTTTGCAAATCGTTACAGATATGTTGGACACGCATGTTTGCGTTTGATGTTTTGCACACGGAAAAGAGCAAGAGAAACCACGTTTTGCGCATGGAGTGTTAAAAAATAGTATACGCAACACAGGTGGGAGGTGAGTTTTTTATTTGTTCAGCGTCCCTTGAAAAGCATTAGCCATCAAAATCTCAAACACGATTTTTTGGGGTCGATCTCAATATTTTTTCATCTGTTGTATGCAGAGACAGGAGAAGTAAAATTGCTTCTTGAGGCAGGTCCATTTCTTGAAAACGGTGCGTTATAGTTATTTAATTTGTATGAACGTAATTAAAAATTGATATTTTCGGAGTTGGTGCTACATTTTTCGTCAGTTCGGCTCTTCTGGCTGGGTTCCTCCACACCGGTGAAATGAGATCGAAACTCGCATAATCTCGAATTCAATGTGAAATAAAATTAAATTTACTATTGGGTAAAGAGGTGGAGGGATGTTTTTACTCTTCTGAGAGTTCCTGTACAGATACTTCAGTATCTACATTCTCAACGCTAGTAGATTTCATACTGATTCATACGTGGCTTAATTATATAGTGCACCAGGAAAGTGTCTCCGCAGTGGCAACTTTTATGTGAGAGAGCTTGTAACAGAAATTATGTTGGTAGCACAAGCTGCAGTTTGCAAATATCAATTGCGAACCCACCACAATCATAAGAGATGCTGGAAGTGTTGTCTCCTTCACTTGTTTCCCAGTGATCAGGTTGCTACCAACATAAATGCAGTTTTAATTGGTGGTCCTAATTCGCTAACTGCAATATGATTATAAGCATAACTGAACTTTCTGTTCAAAAAAATTATTAAATCTTTGTATGACACAATATAAATTTCGGTAATATTTCAGCACCAGTTACAAAAACCACCGAACAAATCACACTCTCATCTCAACGACGAACATTCAAATAACTGGAAAGTTTCGCTCTGACATCTCACTCTGGAAACGCAGGCGGCGCGGGAATTCCAGGCCGAATTGCCAAGATGCCAGCCGCGAGTGGCCACTGCAAAACGTCGAGCGCCGCGTGTGTGTGTGGGGGGGGGGTCGAGAGCGGCCGCAGCGCGTCAAGCGGCCGAGGGGGCCACCCGAGAGCGGACGCTGGCGCCGAGGGCCGAGGGTCGAGGAGGCCAGAGAGGGTGCAGCTGCCACATCGAGTGGCAGCGGCTGACGGCACACGGCGCTGAGGCCATTCCAGCATGCCCCAGCACCAGGAGGGTGATTCTTTTCTTTTTTATATGTATCTAAGGTCGCATCAACTTCTAAGTCATTAGCGACCACTATTGCATTTAACGGTATGTTAACTGTGAAGATGACATGATATGGTGATGACAGGGAGTGAAAGGACGAACACAGATATAACCATGCCCGACGCGGGACTCGAACTCACGATACTTCAGTCCAAGATCGCTACGGTACTGCTGTGTTAACAATCTCGGCCATCCGGACCGGCAATGTGTGTGTCCTTCTTTCTAACGAATTCCGACATTGCAACACAAGCATAAAAGAACGACTCTTACCATGTTTTATTCAACACCTTTTACTCGCACATAACGATCTTAACAAAAGCGATGTTAGTGATTCTCGATGATCGTTGCCCATGTATCAAATTTGCGTCGAAAATGAAATATCAATTCTTTTGTTCTCCTTTTTTCCGAAACAAGTTTGTACAGAACATTTCCTTTTTTAGTGTAATTTTGGCGCCTAGTTCACCCATGTCCGTAAAAGAATTTCTCGTATTAATGTCGTCGCAGATGAGTTGCCTTATGGTATGTTGCCAAAGATGGGTCAAACATGAAGTAAGAACTTGAGCGAAAATCATAACTGCTTATAGTTCCCAACGTGGCGGTACATTTTCATAGTTGTTTTAGATAAATTAACAATAAGAAACAATTCCAAAAATAACTTTGGCTTATGGAAAAAAATAATTGTGCGAAATTGAATAAAACATCCCAGACATCCACAAAATCACTACCACAGGTATTGCGACATGTAACACGAGTAAGTGAAGTGACTTTAAAGCTTTGTGAACCGCTTCACGTAAGTATTAAATTAAAAAAATTCTTAATAATATATTTCCGCGCCCACAATAAAATACAATTTTCAAGATATACCCTTACCATTGGACAAGGAAGGAACAATGCATCTAGAAAACCATTTACTGAATCCTCATTTATTAGTCCTTTAATATAACATCAAAAATAGTAATGCAACTATTTAAGATTAAATGTGCGGGAACTAAATTGAGTTTTGATGGGAGAAGAGCTGCATTTTAAATACTAATAATATCGGACATGTTGGAAACATCATCTGCTAAATTGAAAAAAACATGGAGCCAAACAAAGAGCACGTACGAAATTTACAAAAAATTGGCAACGATATAACAAAATTTGAAAGCCTTCGCCTAATGGCAAATAGAGCACAGAGGAGAAAAATTTCTGGTTCCGAACAACTTCCTCACCGGTAACAGTAGGGTGCAAAGTGTTGCACTTGACTATTATTCCTTGTAAAAAAGGGTTAGAGATGTGTTAATTCATTGAACTGTGCATTTTTTATATTCCCATTATGCTAAAATATTATTTTATTAATTAATAAAAGATCAAAAAAGAACAAAACATCAGACAAAGACTTTAATCTGAATAATAACTTTCTCCAAGGAAAAAATCTACGCAAACATGAGGCAAGAGTGCCGGCAAGTATTTAATGCATAAAAAACAAGTTAACTTACCACTCTTATTGAAACGTACACATTTTTGATATTCATAACATAGACAGGAACTCACCTGAAACAACAAAAAAATGTGTAAGTAAAATTATTCACGAATGTATAACACTGGTAAAATACTATCAGGTATACACAAATGATAAAGTAAATAAGAGTATTCAGAAATGAATGTTATATGTCAAATATAGTGTCACAATCCAATTAGACTTATTATAAATACCTATTTTTAATGTAAAACGAAACTTTTATAACTAAACGAAAATTAATATTTTATCACTTTCCACCATTAGAACAGTCAATCAGCGTAATAAATTTACGCCAGCGTAGTAAATTCCAATAGAAGCAATAAGCAGAATGTGTTCAGTGGGTGTTTTCGTGACAATTCCGAAACAGGATGTTATGTGATTATTTTCATGTGATTTATACAACCGAAGGTTTTCGTTAGAGAATTCCAAAGGTTTTGTCCTCTTTGTGCTCCCACGCCGGCCCGAAGGCCGTTGCGAGCGCAGCCAGACGGAAGGCCGGCCAGCAGGGCTGAAGAGGGGCCGAGGGGCGCGGCGCGGCCCAGTGCGCACGGACGCAGGCGAGTGGGGCCGCCCACTGCTGGCGGGCGCGGCTACCGAAGGGAGGGAGCCAGGGGCCAGGCGGGGAATCGGAGCGGGCAGAGGAAACCGGAGGCGGGGCGGGGAAATCGGCACAGGGCGCGGAAATTGGGAAGAGGCAGGGCT
>BOPP01000321.1:45127-69386 GCA_017312745.1 Gryllus bimaculatus
CCCCCCCCCTTCGCTTCTCTCCGATTTATTGGTTTTCCAGCGATGACGCAGGCGGTCGCCACCGTTGTTCCGCTGTCGCGGAGGCTGCAGCCTCCTCTCTGCCCGCCTTCTGCGGTCGCTTCCAGAGATAGACGATTCTCACACATACGTAGCATTCTGGTCCATTCGCATTTACAACTTTTTGCACAAATTCGCAAATTTTATTTATTCAATAGACGGATACATCCTAAATCTATAAAAAACAATGTATGTTGATTGGTTCGTTGGTAGTTTAAGCGCTGCCGTACCGTCTACCCCGCTACCATAAAACTTTGTCAACATATTGCTTGTACTTGTGGGAAGAATATAGATGTACTACAATGGGAATGCCTCCCTATGTTAATGGGCGTTGATGATTTTATTCTGCTTTAACCACCTCTGAACAGTGCGCTCTAAGCAACCCGCCGGACCCCGAAGTACGATTATTATGACTTCATTCTGTATTCTCCCCTTCGATTGTGAAATTTCTCCCGGGAGAAACAGATACAGAGAGAGACAGGCAGACAGAGAGAGGTCGAGACGCAGAGAGAGACAAAGAGAGATGAGAGAAACTGAAAGACGGGCACATGGACGGAGAGGGACGGTGAGAGAGACGGAGAGAAATAGGTATTGGAAAGATAAGAGAGATAGAGGGCAGGACGCTGTCTGCCGGGTTCTGCTAGTAAAACAAGCAATTTTGTTCATTCCTGAACGCCAGGTGTCGATATAGCTGTGATCGGGTTAAGACAATGCACATTCCTGACCAGAGTGTACACAAGACTTGCGTCGGTTCGAATCTTCATCTAAAACCGTGCTTAGCTGCTATATGTCTGTGGTAAAGTTGGAGAAAGAGGCCGGTGTAAAGGAAACGGTGCTTGGCCAGCTGACGGGGCATATGCAGCCAAGTTCTAACGGTTTTGCTTCTTCCTATAGAAAAACCAACAGTTTGCATTTTAGAGCGCTCTAGTAGTAAATATTTAGCAACACTACAATTGTTTAGCATTAAGTGCTGCAAAAACATGCTGCCAGAGGGCTCCAACGCTCCTGGGTCGCTCCGCATCGTTTTCCACGGTCGCTTTTAGCGGTGGACGTTCCTCATTAAGCAGGTCAATGCTTTTTATTGGGGAGCGGCTGAATGGCGATGCGATCTGCTCTTTATTGCGTTACAAATAAAAGGTCAAGAAGATTGCGAGATTCAAAATGCACCACTTGATCACTGGCTGCGAGAAAAAGTCATTAAATAAAGCGAAGAGAAAGCATTCAACGGCTTGGAAGACTGCCCTGGAAATGTCGCTTCTTTTAAATTAATTGTATTTATGGGAGATGATTTTACACTCTAATGAATAATACGGAATGGGGAAAATGATATGAATCTATTAGTGTGTAATCTGTTGCATTATCTCAGTATGAACCTTGATGTTTTATTATTAACACTATTTTAATCTATTATTAGAAATATTATATATATGACAATTATTGTTACTGTGATTATTATTAATTCCAATTTGCTTTATATTCAGTATTATGGGATTCACTAAAATATCGTTACCATTTTAAAAGCTTTTTCATACAAGGGACGGAATTTTATACAATATATAAACGTGTCTAATGTAAAAGTGCTGGAAGGGTCATATAGGTCAAAAATGCAAACACATCAATATATTCTTGTTTAAAAACAAGCCCGCAAAAGGAAGTACAGAACTTAACTACCTTAACTAAATTAGCAATATTACCCATTATGCAGAAAACGACCTGTGTAAAGCTCATTTTCGAAGCATATTACGCCGTAGTAGTCAAATAATTGGGAGAAAATAAAAAGTAACTTTATCACAAAATTTTTTGGGGGCCGCTGCGAATCCAAATTTAGTCTCAGACGGATGTTTTCAAACGTCCGCCTGATAAGCTCTGAACTCTCGTTTGCTTCTGTCACGGCCCCGCGCGACACGACATCTACGCTAGTTATTACTAACTGCAATTCTTCGTTATTTTTGCACAGCGTCTTCTGATTAGCGCTACGCCTTACTTTAAACCAACTGATGTGATGACAATGACAACATGTGTATCTTGTCTGTTTAATTTGCTCACAAAATCACATGGCCGATTGAGAAATGCTCAACTTTTTATCTACTTGTTTTGAATTGTCGCGGTAAGAACTACACACTAAAATATAGCTGCACTCTCCCTTCTAAAATACCGTGAGCGCCTGGCATTTGCCCCCACATACAGCATTCTTTTGAAATTTCCACGTTAGCTTGTTCGAAGTTATCCATCATATTGTTTCTTATTTTATAACTTTTCAAAATGTTAAACATTAAATAACTTGTTAAACTGGACAGTATTAGGAGTTACGAGTACAGCGAATTACACGAGAACTAGCTCACTATTCTAGTTCCTTCCACAAAGTTACATCTGAAACACCTACTTGCTCTTAAAAGAAAATGGACTCTTTCTCCTTCGTTAGCCTCCTGATGGCCGTGGCCGCCTTTCTTGTCGTACTTTTATTGTCGTCAGCTCGTGCAGATTTTCAGGTTACTGCAGCTCGCCTCTAACCTGCCACGTGGATCTCATGTTCCCCTCGGTTTCAGATTATAAAATACAGGGAATCATAAAATTCAGTTGCAATTTTATTCGCGGGAAGAAGACATACAACTAATTATTGCTTGTTACGCTCGTCCCGTGTGCATGATTTTTAATTTCACCTTATCATTGTAATTACATTTCTACTTCATAAAATCTTTAATCATATTCCACATAATATAATATATTTATCTCTTATATCTAGCACCACAGTTTTTAACTTTGTAAGATGGAAAACGATTCATTTCGTCGATCAGCCGAATATTCCATCGCACATCGCAGATCTCCAGCGCACATCCTCGCTTACGGTCTTTCGGAAAGTGAACGAAATTCCGTTGCGACCTCTCTCTGACCCAAAGGTTCTCTGATCATTGGTTGACCTGAGCAGTCAAGTGTTCGATATCTTCCCTTCCATTTTTAACATGAGTTAACAGGTTATTTCAAGTAGGAGTGTCACTTTTTTATCGTTCATCATGATGTTTAATCTGTCACAATGTTATGTGTAATTATCTACGTAAATTATATCACATCTCGTTGTAAGATATTCTCAATCAGTGGTAAAGAAAAAAATCTGCATAAAAATATCTACATTTTCTATTAAAATAGGGATATACACCTATTGTTATCTTAGCAAAGAATACCTACGAATTGTCAATAATTTTCCCAAGGGGAAATCTTTGAAGGAAATTTCATTCAGACTGTTGTTCACTACTTGGAAGTTGATAACTTATCTTAGATCAATTAACCCTTTCGAAATGTGTCAAATGTTTTAAAATTTAGAAAATTTCATAAGAAATTATTAGTATTTTGTCATAAAATATTTATTACTTCCTCATATTTTAATACTAGTTTAGAAACCGCTTTAATTGATTTAAAATTACTGAACATGAAAGAGTCTTAAGAAGATTGGAATCAATTATGGAAAATAAATTGAAAATGGAGGAATGGGGGGGATAGAGCGGACAATTATAGCATTATTCCATTATTGACTAAAAAATTATTTTTCCCTCCAAACGACCTTGCCCTTTTTTGGCCTGAGAAAGAAACAATGGTTCGAGGAAAACGCACACGAACTGCGATGTGGCATCTTTGCTTCCGATTCAACGCCCAGCGCTTTGACGTCAGTTGTGAGTGCGCGGGTGGGGGTGGGCGTGGGCGTGGGCGGCGACTAATTCGCTGGCGGCGCTCGCCCGATGCGACGAGACAAGGGCGGCGCGGCCGCGCGGAACGCTATTAGGGGGAGTCGCGGCGCGGAATGGCGCCTCTGCGGAACGAGCGCTGGCGGCGGCAGAGGGACTAGTACGAGTGGCAGCGCTGGGTGGCGGCGGTGGCTGTAGCAACGAGACGAAGTGGAGGGGAAGGCAGAAGTATGGGGACGGCGAAGAAGAAAAACGGCGGAGCACAAGCAGGTGGAGAAGACAGGAAATATTTTAGCGTAAGTGAAGAGGAAGGCAAAAAGTTGGACAAAGAACCTTAATCTTCACGAATATACAAGGATAAGTATACAAGCGAGTCGGGACGAAAAGGTAAGTATTATTAAATACTATTACCATTAAATAGCAACAAAAGAAATAAGAACATTTTTTGAGAGTGAATACAACCGAAATAATTGTATTATACTGCTAAGATAATAAAGTAGAGAGAATACACATTTTGCTAAGAAAATTTAAACTAATTCAAAAAATGTATTATCTTCAATTTCTAAAGCGAATTAAGAGAAAACACGTGTGAGACACAGGAATAAACCAGTAGCATACAATAACGACTGAACATTTTTGTAAATAAAACCGAACAATTCCACTTCATGTATCAAAAATTCATTCAGAAATAATTCCATGAACAAAAGTGATATAGTTAGATTCTATTCAAGACCGCAGAAGTCGTTGTGAAATGAGATAAATACAAATATTATAAAAATTGAGAGAAGTTAAAATTGAATACATTGAATTATTTATTAGTCTTGTGGCAATAAAGGTTGGCAGTACTACCTAGAAATAAATGACAAATAATTTGAAAGGTTCTGGACAAAAACATGGTAACCCAGAATTTACAAATGAAAAGAATAGTGTCTGATAAATCTGTGGTGCATTGAAACCTTTAGTCTTAGGGTAGGTTTCTCAAGTGAATGAAACCAAGCAGAGCTTAAACGAAAGTTTAAACAGCCGATCCGGTGTCCGAGATCGCTAAAACAGTAGTGCCGTAGCGATCTCGAGCCGAAGGATAGCGGGTTAGAGTCCCGTCTCCGGCATCGTTGTACTATAGTTTGTCTTTTCAGTCTCCATCACCAATATACCCTTTCATCTAGTACACAGTTGCCCATTAAGTTAAAACCAATACTTTTCGCAAATGATCTAGATGTCGATGCGATCTTAAATAACAAAAATTTTAAACAAAATTAAGTTACAGATTTGTTTATTATTGACGGCACCATCGGTTTTTGCAAAACGAGCCTGTAGTGAGTTACCGTGTTCTTGCCCACAACCATTCATTTCACAAAATATATAAAAGGTAGAATGAGCAACAAAACGAGGACCGAGAAGATAAAAAAAATCCCGATGAATTATCCGAAGAGAACTACAGAATCCTGTACAACATGAACCAAACGATATGAATTAGAAACAAACTATTATGGTCAAGTCTTTTCATTACGTAAAAAGTTAATTTCGTCTCGCAGCAGCAAACACGAAAAGGTCAGCGAGCGGGAGCGTCTCGCACAACTCGAGCCTTAGCAGTCCGTGGCCGTCTGGAAGCGGCGGGCGCTACGCGAGCAGCAGCCGCAGCCCCTCGCCTTGCGAGACAGTCGCATGCCATAGAGCGCGCTCGCACGCGACGCGGACGCCACAGAGCAACAGCGAAACACGGCGAGAAGGGAACGGCGGCCGCGACCCGTTACACATTGAAAGACGACCGAGGAGGGGCAAGAGCGTGTACCGACTCATCGCTTCGGTCCGAACGGTCGCGGGTTCGAGTTTCGCCTTAGGAATCGCTGTTCCCTCATGTAATATGCGTCCCGGGACGCATATTACAGGCTGTCGACTGGATAAAAGCCTCAGGAAGAAGTACGGGAAATCGATTGGAAAGAAACCAGTATTAATGGATGACGATCGTTAACAAAGGTTAGGGAGAAAATGTGGACCACAAAATATTCTAGGACGAGCCAAATGAAAAGGAATGGAAAGGAGGTAAGGAAATAAACTATAATAGCGAATAACGCGAAACAATAAAAAATAAATATTTCAATGTGGAACAGAATATCCACAATTCTGAATTATAGATTACTTACATAATTCATAAAACATTTTCAAAAATTAATTTGCTAAATCTGTCAGGAAGTGGTTTTAAATCTAGGGACAGTACATTTGGATATAAGAAGAAAAAGAAAAAGTATACTGCGATAATTTATCGCTGCCTCTGACAGATCACCAGCTGTAACGGTGTCTTCCAATTGGGAGCATACGCGTCACTATAGAGACATTCAACCTTCCGATTGCATGACTCCGTATCAGCTGATATACGTCAGAGGCATCTCTAAATAAACCCAAGAATAACTTTGTCTATTTTTTTCAAATAACATACTTTTACTTCCCAGTTTGTTCTTCCATTATTATTTTTGAATACCTTGTGAACTTAGGATTTTTTTTTCAACCCTCATTTTTGAGTAAATTGTATTTAAAATAGTTGGATCTATTATTATATTTTGTTTTCATTGTTTAAATTTGTTTTGCATGACATGAAGGCCAATTCTCGGTTCATCTTTCAAAATTACTTTTGTCATAATAATAATAATAATAATAATAATAATAATAATAATAATGCGACATGCGTTTCCATTTGAGAGCAAGGGGTAAGTTAAACCAATGGGGATAAAAGTACAATTCAAATTTGGCGAAGAAAAAGATAGACGCTTGTTACCGTTTGAATCCCATTCCATTGAAATATATAATTACCAAAAAACAATAAAAATGACGAACATATGGTGGAAACACAAACTACAATCAGTTCATAAGAAAGAAGCATAAGGATGTAAAGAGAAATATGTTAATTTTGATTGTCAATTTCGAGTATTTTAATATTAGAACATTATGATCCATTTTTCTGAGTAGCTCTATGTTGACCAAGAGGCAGAAAGTCACGGAAGGGCCAGCGAGCCGCGTCTTTGCAAGCGTCTTCGGTCAGGGAGCGTTGGCGGCGGGGGAGGGGAGGCGGGGCAGCGGCGCGCGTCTGCGGGCGGCACTTCCGCCCCCACACAGCGCCGCGGAGGGGCGGGCGAGAGGGCGGGCGAGAGGGTAGGCGGGAGAGCGGGTGGGCGGGCGCGTTCAACACGTCGTCGCTGCGCGCTCCGCCCCACCCGCCGGCAGCGTTCCAAGTTTCTGAATGGCTCCTGTAAAACTTTCCGCGCGACGAGGCTCTGCGAGGGCGATGACGAGGAGATAGGAAGAGGGAGAAGAAGAGAGGAAGGGAGAAAAAGAGTGAAAGAGGGAGGGGCAAAAAGAGAAAAAGAGGGAAGGGAAAAAGAAGGTGGGAAAGAGTGAGAAAGGTAAGTAAAAACTTAGAGAAAGGAATAAATGCATTTACGGGGGTGACCATTTACGGGGAATTACTTTCCGCAATTTTGGTAATTTCTACAGTGGAGATTATTGTCTGTGGCATATCATCGTTAATATCACAGTTTGGTTAAGTAAATACAATCATAATTCATAGTCATAAATTCAATTACGAGTGACAATTAGCTGAAACAAATTAATATTCTTGTGTGAAATATTCATTGGTCGAAGGAACTCATCGCGGGCGCGGCGGGGGCGGGGGCGGGGGCGGAGGCACAGGTCAGCGCAGCGGCGAGCCGGCCGGATGTGATGGGATGTGGGGGACGTGAGGGAACGAGACGTAACGCGCCGCACGGCGATGTGCGCGGCTTTGCGGGGAGCGCCTTGGCTGCTGCTGCGAGGCGCTCGGGGGGCGATTTAGGAGTCGCCCGTAAATTATGTAATGCTAAAGAGAGGAGGAGGGGTTTGAGGAAGCGTTACGCTGTGTTTCAAGGGGTTTAGTGTTACGTAACATTAGTTTGTTTTTAATTTGTGAAAAAGATCACTTTTTCTGTCTTATAACAAAATATTAAAATATTAATTACTTTTTAGAAAACTGATTGAAAGTTATTGTGTAATTTGTTACAACAAATATAAGTATTGTTTTATATTTGTTATAGTCTGTAAGGTGGTAATGTTATTTTTGCGTGGAGTCAGTATTTCCATACATTAATTTTCATAAATTATGTATCAGAAGAAACAATTTGCATTAATT
Source organism: Gryllus bimaculatus (assembly GCA_017312745.1). Classification (NCBI taxonomy): domain Eukaryota; kingdom Metazoa; phylum Arthropoda; class Insecta; order Orthoptera; family Gryllidae; genus Gryllus; species Gryllus bimaculatus. The sequence continues at coordinate 53,021 of BOPP01000321.1, forward strand.
TTAATTATTTCTAAGAAATGGGGGGGGTCTCAAACGTTACGACATTACTTAGGGGGAGTTCAGGCGCCGTTTACAGGTGCGTAACTGCGGGGAAGGGGGTATTCAAAACAATCCCAATTTGCGTTACGTAATTTACGGGCGGCATGTCAGCCGTCGCTGCGACGAGCGCCACCCACCCCTGGCGCGGCCGCCGCGGGGCGCAGGGGACGGTGGGAGGCGGCGGCGGCGGCGGCAGCCGCTTGGGAGTCAAAGGGGGGGCGTTAATTCCAAAGAAGAAATGAAGGTGGTAAGAGCAAATGAGAAGGCACTGACACTGGATTGCAAGAAAAAGGATTGTTACCAGACGAGAATGCGTACTGTAGAAAATTGGCGATTTGGAGTCTTTATCGAAAAAAACATTGAAATCATTCATACTTTATACTCCAAAAACATAAAGCCGTAAAATCAGGCAGATTTAAATTTTGTCCCTGCTTCCACCTAGTTTCAACGAGACATATTATATTAAATATGTTTATGTAGCCCTGGAAGTTACTATTTTCAAGCTTAGAACCTGTGATATTCCAACATTCTATTTTCAAGACTTCTTCTTGCCTCTTTGGCGAAATGTTTGAATCTGACTCAACGGGAGATTTCAGCTGTAAATAAGTAAATCAATAAACAAAGAAGTAAGCTACAAATAATTAAATGAGCCTTCCAGGTCTTTTGTCCGAGAAGGAAGAGCAGAGGCGATAGGCCGGGCGATCTCTGGGGCGCTGTTTTATTTCAGGGGCTGAGGCGGCCCAGACACAAAGGGGAAGGCGTCAACACCAAAAATAAATAAATAGTTTAGAAGGTAGATTGGCATACACTCGTCATCTGACGGCAGCGTTTTCTCCCCTCAGGGTTTTTTTCTCAGCTAAACCTCAGGGACTCTTTTCTGCGGCGTTGGTCCAACAGAGAAGCCATTTGGGGTGAATACTAGAATTCTATGGGTTACTACGCACAATTATCTAGTATTGGTACTATAGCTTGAAGGCCTACAACTTGTCTACATTGTTATTAAGAAATGCAAGTATATATTTACCTATTAAATAAAAAATAAATAATATTCCAAGTGTACGGATATTGTGAAGACTAGTTCTTGAAACATTTTCCTTTGAAACATGGGTTTGACAAGATTTTCGGAATATTTATTTATTGCACGTGTACGTTTATGTATAGTACATGTGAAGACAAACTGAATAAATATAATTTGACGCGTCCTGAAAGTTTTATGTAATGTACTGAGTCCGTTGAAATTCGTTATCAACGTGGCATGTTTCTGTACAGTCATTTCCCTTCACACACGAGTTTCCAGCAAGCTTCTAACAGCGAATGAAAATGTATAATAACAATTTGCCGTGTATAAAAGCTTTTGAACTATGATAATTTTAGATTTGATGAAAACTTAATACAAGACATACTTTGTACTTAAGTAACACTAATTCCACAATTATTTTCACAGTAATTCGGTATAAAAAAACAAAATTTCTACGTAGGCAGAAACACAATATTGTAAAACGCGTAAGAGTTCATCATCTCGTCTTTCCTAATTCTGAAGTTAGTCACGTAGACGTTGAACCCTTTTAGACTTCGCCAGACTCATAAAGTTCGCGTGTTTTGATGCAGAGAACTTCGCGCTCCAGGGAAGCTGCAAAGTTACGATTTCCTTGACGTCAAATTCCCAGGAGTAACTCAACGAATTCTCACTGTGCGGGGCAATAGGCGAAAATAGTGTTTTCAGCCGTAGAACTTGATTCATTTTGTTCGTTTGGCTTTTCTTTGTTCATCGTTTGTCGCCCGTGTGCATTCAACCTTGCAGCTTCCTATCCTATTCAGATTCACTTTGCTAATTCTGAAGAGAGATGTTATTTCTGACAGAGAAATAGACAGTAACTGACCTAATTTGAAATAACCACTCATTTTGCGTTGCCTTTATCTTCATGTTTTTCCTATCTGAGTTCTTTATTTCGATTTGCGAATGCAGCCTCTGCTATTGATTTTCGTCTGTAGTCACAAACCTCCAAGCGAACTTTTGCATTAAATGACTTTTTTTTCTTTTTTATGTAAATAATTGGTGAACTGCAAGTATGTCCTTGATTTGCGGGGTAAAATGTATTGCTATTAGTGTTAAAAATGGAATATGGAATTAATGAATCCATTTCGAATCTCATAGCATTTCATCAATGTTTGTTTTCTGGACGAGGCAGGGGTAAATTAAATTAATATGCAGTGAACGAGCGTCATTTAATGAAATATGCCATTTATGAAACTACTTTCTTTACACGTCAATAAACTACCATTGAAAGAAAAATGTTTAACGTAGTGGCGGCTTTTATGAAAATTTTACAAAGCATTTTTCGAGTTATCAAATCACCAGAAATACCCTTTTATTATTTCTGGAGTTCTGTGTAATCGGGATTATAAATTGCATTTAAAATCGTTCTTATCCACTAGACCACATTTCCGTTTCTGACAAAGAAAGAGTATTAAAGTAATGCAAAATATCCTTTTTTGTTGAAAATACTAATTTTGTATTTTAAAACCCTACAAAAATGTACTGAAATGGTTGTACGAACAAAATCAAAACGAATGACCAAACGAAATGCGAACGATCAAATAAACTCAAATATTAAAATAAATAAATAAATGAACGTGCGCATATGCAAACGAAGGAGCGACCAAACAGATTAATGACTAAACAAATGACCGCTCCGGAGAGAAGCCTCGAGCTCGACAAGGGTCCGCAGGAGGCGGGCGATCGACTTCGCGCGCCCATTGAGGCCCCAGGAGCCCTAATCGTTAGTTATTGCGGCGGCATTAACATCTTAATCCGGCGGCGCGAGCAGATTGGAAAGCGCGCGGGCGCCACGGGGGGGGGGGCGAGGCGGCGAAGGCGCGAGGGAAATGAGGTCGCTGCTAAGCTCCGTTTGCATGGCGTGGGCGGCGGCGGGGGCGGGGGTGGGGAGGCAGAAGCGCAGTGCATTCAGACGAATCGCCAAGACTCGGCCGCGTCCGTTAAGGAAAGAGGCTTGCGGCACCGAGGAACCTGCGAGTTCGTTGACAGAGTTGAAGCGTGGAAGCAGCGTACTAGCTGCGGCCTTGCCAAATAAATAGAAAGTGAACGTGGCACAGTGTTAATGTCAACCTCTCTATTTGAGGGGATAACTGAATAACAGTGAGACACGCATACAGATAGCGCAATGATAGAATAAAATAATTGGACGTAAATATTGAGGTAAGAACCAGGTACAACGAAAAGATTATTACTCCATCCAAACACATTGAACAAAGAAATATGCATAAGTTAAACAGATTTATGCAGAAATGTGCAATGCGTAAAATCTATTTATTAACTAACATACACCCCTACTGTACAACAAAAAATGGTCATTTTCACATATGACATTTTCTCTGACTCATTCCAAAAAATTAATACAAAAATTTGAAAATGTTTTTGAGAAAAAAATGTCAATTTCATTGCGACTTCATGAAAAGAATCCCCCAAAATTAAAATTACATTTTTTCAAATTCTAACACTCCACCACATCAGAGTTATCTGGAAATATCAATTTTAATGAAAATCCTCCTTACGGTTTTGCCCTAGAGTTGTTCACAGGCAGACGAGAGGGCAGACGTTTGGCCTGAAATCAATTATTTGGTATTACAGACCCACAAAATGTGGTTTCTTAATGTGTATGAGGATGTAATTTTTTAAATATAGGAACACAAATTATCGGAACTTTCTGTTTTGGGAACCTACAATACGATTTTTTATGCCGAAAATTAGCTGATTTCCCCGAAGCATTACATAACTTTCTCCATACTACGTACGTAGTATGCAAGGATGTAAAAAGTTAACAGGGATAAGAGGAAACGCAGTAGATGAAAAAGGAAACAAAATGGAAAAAGACAAATTGGGAGTGTAAGACGAAAAGAAGAAGAGGGCATGAAAGAAGAAAATGATAGAATATACGTGTAAAAAGGATGAAGAGAATGGAGGAACAGGACCTGAAGAAACGAGAGGAAGACGCAATGGGATTAGGGCAGAAAATAAAAGAGAAATGAGAAGATTCGGTCCCCGTAACGTACTAATTATCTCCAGAATCACGAACTGCGGAGTTCGAGTCCTGCCTCGGGCATGATGTATGCTAGTAAGCCACGGTATGATGGGAGTTTTTCCAAACCAATATTTATTTGCTACGAAAATAACATTATCTTTTCTTTCCTCTCCTCTGCCCGAAAAATGTGTCTTTGAGGACGCATCAACTGTCACCTGGCCATGAAGGCCAGTATCTCGCAATCAATATTTTTACGTACTACAACTCGCGCCATCTACCGTCACCTCACATACAAACCAGTAATTGGTTCTAAACGTCGTCAAGAGCCTATGGATTGCAGCATGATGCAAGGATATGGGTGAGTTACCCCTGCGTACATATTTTTTCTCGTTCTGCGCAGCGCCAGATACGGCACAAACCCTGCGACTAGTAACACGGCACTTTGTTTGAAGAAAGAGATCAGACGCTGGCCGCCATGCTGCTTGGCGATCGAGAAACATTTTGACAGTGGCTTAAAGGCAATTTTAGACGGTGACCAACCATAAATAAAATGATAAAGTCTAAGTTTAAATAAAAGATGTGATATTGTTTTAAAAAAATGCTCCATATGTGCTTTAATAACTTGTAAGAAGGTATTGATTGTGGTCCTTGGTTGCATTTAAAACTGGTTGTCATTAATATTGTGGCTGAAACCGGATACGCTTCGCAGCGGCTCGTCCATGTGTTTGCGTAATTGGCTGCAGGCGCCCAGTGTGTACTCGCCGCTATGAGTCTAAGGTTGTTGCAAGGGTAGCTTGAAAAGGTTACGTGGGAAGTAAAATATCAGAGTTCATGACGGTGCAGGGGTCGTTGGGGAAAGAGCTGTCTAGCGCGACTATGTTTTCATTGATCGATCAATTGATAGATGGAGGTTTCAGGACAAGTCAACTGCTACGGTCATTAGTCCCGTCAGTGTAGTGATTGCTTTTATCCCGAGTGTTGACGGTGTCTCCCCCCCCCCCCGCTGAATACCGAGATTCGGCACCGACCTAGTCTTCAACTTGTGGAGGACAATTCTAGCAGCCGGCTTCTCTGATCGGTTTGACTACGATCAACTCCGGGCGAATGCCGCGGCAGTATCGATCCACGGACCGCGCACGATCTTTCCTCACTCTTCGTTGTTCTATTCTCACCCCTTACCCTCTCATGCTCTGCACTACTACATACGCCGAGAGACCAGTCGAACCTTTCCGTTGGGGGCGGTGTCAAGCTGGTGAGAGGTACATGGTTAGGTCAAATCTCCAAGTCGACCTTTTAGTCTGCACCGAGTCTCGCCATCCAGCGGGGGAAAATCACCTCCACCTCGCACTTCATTTACAGGAATAATGACCTTGACCGTGGACGTGCCCAGAATGACTCTGAAAGAGCCAGAGCATTCGCAAAGAGCACGGTTCGTGGAACGCGAGGCGCCACCGGACTTCGCTGCGCAGCGCCGCGCGGCGCGTCGCGTCGCGTCGGGCGCTGTGTGCATTTCATTAGCCCCGGGCGACGCGACGCGACGCTGTTTGCGTGGGAGTTCGACCCACTCCGCGCCCCGACACGCCCGTGCGACACGCCCGCGCGCACCCGGTTGCCTTTCACAACACGCGTCGCCGTGCGCTCGCCGCGCCACCGAGGTACCGTTCCACCTCTCAAAATAGATCAGAACACAACGGCGCTTACTCCGCCCCGCTCTAACCGGGCTTCAGCTGGGCTAGAGAAAGGGAGCGCTGCAATACTTGTGAAGAGGGAACTGAGAAAGGCTCAAAGAACGGAATTGCTGGCCATTTGCGGAGCTTAACATTCAAGCGCAACTTCAACGCTATAAATTGTTACTGGAGAGTTTTCTCTCGATCTTGAGGTTCAGATTGTAGCTGCGAGAGATTAAAGTAGACACAATGGTAATACATATTGTAGATGGAAGTCATATAGTTTTAAGAGATCAGTCACTTAAGTTATTGTATGTAAACAAGGCGGCGGCGTGGCAAAACAGTTGGGAGAATGGTGATATAGAAAGCGAAACTGTTGCACTTCTTCCTCCGTTACAGTACAGAAGGGATTTTTGGCATTATAAGCCGTTTAAATAGTTAAATCTTATCATCAGTGGACATAGGCCGCTTAAGGCCAAGAAACGCTATCTTGGTTGAATTATTCTCCCAATTGTGACTGCGGGGAGAAAGAAAAAATATTAATTTGTTCTGTTAATGCCCGAAGTGAACTAAACTGCGGATCGAGATAGAAACACGAAATATAATTAAACTGTCAGTGAACACCTTCCCTAATCTGTTATCAATTGAACTAATAAATAAGGAAATTCAAAATTTAACAACTAGAATCAATTTATCAAAACGAACAATAGTTTCAAATACTAGAGGAGGAAGTCACTAAACAAATGATAGCTTTATCCAAAGAACAGTATTCACAATGCCACAGCGGGGCACACAGCTGAAATCTGTATCATAAAATGCAAAATTAACAGATGCAATTTATTGTAAATATTCACTAATTCACGTATTTTCTCAATATGAATTATGCTCTGATTAATAGATTTGTCAGTATTAGTAAAAGGCATAATGTGAATTGTTAACATGTAATATGAAATTAGAAATAAGATTGTTTCGATGTACTGTCATTAATGTCATTTTCCCTTTGATTTTTGAAAACAATGCTGAAACAACACAGTAAATTGACAGGCAATGAGGCAAAGCAATGTGTTGACGTATGCACGTTTGGCAAGCAATCAAACTTGCAATGAGGTATCACGAAGATTTTTAGATAGTGTACAAAAACACTGAAACGCTTTATACAAATACATCTAGACAGCAATCCCGTTTCGATAACAATGCTATGTGAAATAGAGATCATACGGCACTGCAAGAGAAAAAATCTTCTATTACGAGGACAATCCGTTTTAGCTCGTCTCCAGTCTGACAATGCCAGGCGGAGTCGCCACGTAATTCCGTGTTATCTGCATGTCCTTGCATAACGACCTCCCACACGCCGGGAGGCCCGTGGGGAGCTCTGAGTAGTCTCGGCTGGGCCGCGCCCCGCTCGGGGGGAAACTGGCTCACGGAGAACCCCGCCAGCCGGCACGCACGCCTGACCGCGCCTTATTTTGCGAGGAACACCGCCACACACGGGATTAAAAGAAGTCACGGCAACGGACCTAATGGACTCGGATTCAGCCGCGCCCAATCATCCGACATCAAAACTCGTCCAACTCACACCCAACGAGGGGACGTCCAGATTTAAATGGGACCGTTGGCAACCCTGCGGCGCGGCTCGGTGCGTGAGGGAGCGCCGAGGGGACAGGGCGCCCTATTCCCGTCCTCGGCGATGGCCATCGCGCGCCGGGGGGGGGGGGCTGCTGTCTTCGCCGTCCTCACGCCCTGCCCGGCGTCCTCACGGCGCGCCCGCCCGTCGGCGAGAGCGCGCAGAGTGGCGCCTCGTTATCTGCAGCCGCCAACGCGGCACGCCCGCCTCGGGAAAGGCGACGCGCTCTGCGCCCCCTCCACAGAGTTAGCACGCACTGCACTGCGATTTATTTAAAGCTGCCCCGGACACGTCATCAGCTGTTACTGTATCATCCAATCAGGAGCTTATACATCACCATGGTGAGGTTCAACCTTCCGATTGCATGACCCCGTAACAGCTGATTTACGTCAGAGGAAACTCTAAATAAATCCAAGTAGACATATTGAGTCGCTGAACCGCCTCCATATTTGCAGCAAATTGAAGCCATGGTTTTTGCAGTCAAAGCAGCGCCCTCTGGAGAAACAGTGTTTTAGTATTCTGTTTGGCGCTGGTTTAAGCCGCGGGGGCTCAGGCAGCGCGTAATGTAAATTCTCTTACTAGGGGTTTCATGACAAAAATCGATCATTTAAAAACTGAATGGCAATATGTGAGGATAACTAATTTAGAAACTTCAAAAACACGTTGCTTCTTTCATCGGTTATTGTCATAAGAATGGATACTGTTGAAATGTTATTTCTTCTCCCCTCTCATTGTATTGACAGTTGGATAGCGAAGTCAAAAGGAGTTGGCAACGAACTGTTGCAGTTTTTTAATGTTCGATTAGGTAAAATGTCAATTATCAGTTTTAGTACTTTTATTGTTATTATTACTTTTCTTAACTCGAAGCAAAGTTTTTATATTTCAAGGATTTTTTCGATGTTTAAAAAACAAATCAAATCCGTCACCAGGTGTAATCACATCGCAGAAAATCTGGGGTTCTCCAACTGTCAGAAGGAGTCAGAGCGGAGGAAAAGTACGTTTATCGTAAAACGCAGGTTGTAATTATGTAGTTATGCTCCAATTGCAACGCTGACGAAATGGTTTTCACATTTCATTTTATGTATTTAATTCCAACGGAATTCGTTAGTTCTAAAGCCACAAAACTTCATCATTAAATGATTGATTGATTGATTGATTATTCGTGATCCCAAGCACGTCAACTCCTGATATAACTATTTACACTGGTGTGACCGTTGTTTACATTACATGTAATGTTCTTTCAAGTATTTGATGTTACGTGATATATTATAATACACACAAGAATATTAGTACACACGATATTCAAAATCGTGTACAACTACAATTCACGTCACCCTGAGCAACAATATCAATCCGATTGGTACCTGTATTTCTAAATGTATATACAGTACGAATAATATACAATACGGTACTCTGAACGTCGTGAAAGATTTCCCCTCCTACAAACGTTTGCTGTCTTTGACAAGACTCTTTCACGCTGTCTCATCGTTTTCGTAGCATCTTCCGCTTTTCTTACATGTTCTTTCGTCGTCCCCTCTCTCATTTTCTGCTTATTTCCAACTTAACACATTGATTTCCTTTCGTTTCTCCTGTTCATTTTATCTTCCCTCGTCACCCGTTCACTTTGCTCCTCTTTTACGCGAACTCGGTATCGAGATGCAAGTCGATGTACCGTCGTCCACTTCCGCGATGTAATAAACCTCATCAAAACATTTGCAAACTACTTCAGGCTACGTAACTCCATCGCGTCTGGAGTTATGTAGCTTCTTTGCGCAACTTTCAACTCAAGGCTCGTTTTTTCTCTCTCCCACAAGGAAGCCGCTCGTAATTCCGGAAGAAACTTCTGAAATATTTTCCTCCGCTATTAATACTTTCTTGGAAATTAAATATTAGTTCCTTTACTAGTATATTTCTTCCATGCGCAATTTACAGAATTCTGAGCCACAAATAATAAATACGTAGCGAATGCGAAAAGAAATTATTGAAAGCAGATGATCGATTGATCGATCGATCGATGTTGACACGTTGCCATTAGTTGAGTGAGTGGTTTTTATTCCCGAGTGTGGCGGTGTTCCTCGGTCGATTGTGAGATGCGGAACTGATTTCCCATCACCTTTGACGAGACAAGCCCTCAGCCCGCGACTGGTCACTCGATATTTGGGGTAGCGTAGAGCATGTAAATGCAAGGGTTTATGGGGAAGGGATACGATAAGAAAGAGGAAGGAAAGTTCGCGCGCGGGCCGCGGGCTGTTTCTGAGTATACTGCTCCGGCCTGCGTGTAGTGAATTCCACCTAGCTGTGTAGCTAGTGTCTACAAACCACCATCGTCGGTACTCCACCTCTCGGGTCTCCAAACCAGAGTCCTCCAGACACAATGGCAATGCTAGCGCCGAATACACTCAGCCGGTTAATCAGATAATTAATTGTAATACTTATAGGTTGAATAATTTCATTGATGACAATATGATCGACCTAATTCCGTCGATAATCGTTGCGTGAAAAGAGACTGTTCATTTAAATCACCGTGGCAGTCACATTATCGGATATGAAAAAATTAATATTTCATACTGTCACTGAAATTTTAACAGGTCACACGATAATTAAAATACTATGAACAACGTCTGGAATTAAACTTTAAATATTATATTGAATAAAACCTTGCCACAATTTTCAATACCACAGATTAAAATTCAATTTCAATTAATCAAATCTGTTACTAATTTTGGACACATTTTACTTCACAACATTTCACCTCACAAGCAACCTGTTAAAAAAGGAGAGGACGCTGCCCTTTCGTAAATTGTGTTTAAAATTCTACTCATGTGGAGTACATTAGTCAAAGTGCACATCACGCATTATGTAATTATTCTACGTTTTCTCACAAATGCACACAGTCGTGCTGAATACACCACCAAACCGTACAGAAACTACACATGTATTTCGTAGGACCTAATATGGACACATCCCACCCCCTTGTTGTGCTTGCCTTGCAATCAAGAATGCTTCTGACAATACTGCTAATTCGATAATTTCATGCCAATTCTTAGGTTTAGAGTGAGAGAGAGAAGTACGAGGGTAACAATTGCAAGTCAACAATGCGAGGGTTGGGGCATAGCCCATTGTAGCTATTTTTTTAAGAATACGAGTACGGATGGAAAAAGTGAAATATACAGTGCACATGAAAGGTATAAACTAAGTGCATGGACATTTTATGACGTACCAATATTGTGTTTCTAACATTTATTAAGGTATTTGAAATGGCAGTGATTTGATGTTTCAAACCATTGTAGCACATACAGTTGACAACGTTCCCGTTCTAAAGCTCCTGGGTTAGGCAGCTGCTCGATTCCCGCTCGAACCGCATGGGGCGCCACTGGCTGCCACGCGGAACCTCTCCTGCGCGTCTCGCGACTGTCGGGAACGGAAGGGCCTTGATCCAAAGACCCTCCACCAATTCCCTGTCACATTCTCGAGCATTCCTCCCACGGAGAAGGGCTAACTTGGTAAATGAGGGCTGCTCGAAACGGCTTACGTACACCTCGCACAGCGGCCGTCGCACACTGATTTCACATTGTTCTCGTTGCTAAAAGCGACACAGAGCCATCTGTTGTTGTGAACACACCCAACTGCAGCATTTCTGTCAAGCGACTAATAAGCGTGTGTGATCAGATAACACTTCTTTCAAAAAAAGTAGTTCCCTTGACATCTGCCCCCAACCCTCGTGCACTGAAGCACCAAAGCCCTTTTAAAAGCCCTTGATACACAATTTCATCACCGGAAGTTAAGTGGCCGATGGAGGCGAGGAATCCTTTGAGGCGCCAGGCTGTGAAGATAAAAGGAGCTATCAATAAAATCACGACAACGAAGAACCCAACGCTCTGCTCTGCTGCGGCAGTGGAAGTGTCAGCGAAGCTGCGCCAAGTCTACACTCGTACGTTTCATGGCAAAGCTGTAAGAAAACACCTCCCTACACAACACTAATATTTCTCTTAGAATAGTAACTGTTGCAGGAAGTTTACTATCAAATCCGCCATGTTTAGCAATTGGTGGGTATTCAGTACTTATAGAATTTGCTCGTGTATAATGCTAAACCTGGTAGGCATTAGTTCGTAAAGAGCTATTGTGCCATAGTATATATTACATACATACATACATATATAATGCTAATCGCCAACGCTTTGTGTTATTTCTAACTTCTTTCAGTGATTTTTTTTCGTGTTCCAAAGAAATATTTTCGAAAATGTAAGTCAAAAATTGACGATCACGAGTCATGTCCCCAATGATTATCTTTATGAAAACTATCTTTCGATTCGTTGTAAATATTTTAAGTCCTGCAACTAATTTTACTAATTCATAATTTTTGATATTTTACACTACATTATTTAACTACCGAAGTGCCCTCGAACTCGACGGATAAGAAGAAATAGATCAGGAAGGAAGACCGTCTCTAGTCATCGTTTCCCATACTAAATTAGAATACATCAGTCCTTGTTGCTTATACGTCGGGCACATGTTCCATACGTAATGTACAGAATGAAAATGCCAAAATTGGATATCCTTCGTTGTTTAGTTTTGTAAACAATCAAGGGTAATCTTTGGACTACGCGCTTGTGCTCGTGCAACATGGGCTGTAGTAAGTGAGCGAGCGGTTTCAGCTCTGTTTGGGCGTGGCACTTCTCTGAAAAACTAAATTGCTACAATTATCCGAAAAGCCCCGAGGCGAGGAGGAGGCAAACAGTGCGCCAGGTCAAGGCATCACGATCCCTCGCACGGCGAACAATTCATGAGGAGAGACTACGACTTTACCTTTTACAGAAAGTGCAGCATTTGCGCAGTAGGGACTTATCAACGTAGTTTTCGATTCTCAAGGCATTTCCTGCGCAAATGTAAAGAAAACCAAGAATTTTGTTATTTGGGCTGGTGAGGCGTGGTAAGAACTGGCTCAATTAATGTGCACAATCTGAGAGTGAGGGCCAAGCCAATCCATACGTTGCACACAGAGTAGCGTTGGTTGGCATTGTGCATGAATTTTCCTCGGACGTCACTTCGTTCACCCAAGCGTCGAAGGGGCGATCAGTATCGGAATTTATAACTCCCGTTCTTCCAACGCTTTTGGAGATGACAGTTAATGAAATTCGGCGTTCATGGTACCGAAGTCGAGGATTATGGTAAACTAATAACCTTCTTCGGCGCATTGAAAGCGTGGCGGCAAAAATAAGGGTACAACCTGGCAAAGTTGTGCGCGTCACATAGACGCCACGGTGAGAGCTACAAGAGGCCATTTTGAACACTTGTATAGCTCCTGTCACACAAGGAGAAAGTTCAAATTTTGGCTACATAGCAAATATGATAAACTATCCTAAATAATACCTAAAATTATTTTTTCTCTCCTTTTATATCCGTTAGATCAGTAGGCAATAATAGCAACAGAGAACAATATTTAATGTAATATTTGCCGTACCCTTCTAACAAAAAATGACCAATGACATATTTCTAAAATTTTGACTAGGGCACACATCATTTCCTTTTGCACTCGTGAATAACTTAGAGTACTCAATAATCAGGTTCTCTATGAGCAACGAGGACTTAATCATGGTGTATAATAGACAACCTATACTCCGATAAAACAGTGTTCCTTCAAGGTTACGAGATAAAAAGAGAGGGGACACCGTCATTCAATCTCAAGGTTTCTCAAAACCCAAAATTTAAGTCGTGACGAAGCTCGTGATTGAATAACAATACTGTCAGCTCGTGATCTTGAAAGGGCGTTGTTTTAACCGGAGTACGTAATAGAAAGCGCCGGTGGCAGTGAAGCGCCGGCAGCAGGTGTTCACGGGAGAGCGAGGCCGATGCGCGCGGGGCATTCGTGAAACACACATCTGGGTCGCCCACTTCATCACCTCCTGGGCACAAACGGTGTCCACTTCTCGGTGCCTTTTCACTGCCATTGCGGATCTGCGTGAGCCACACACCTGCACATCTTATCTTTTTAGGGCTCTTTATCTCGCCAATAGCATGTTACCCATTACGTCCCGGCAGAACGAATATTCCATCATACACCAGACACCAATACACACGCGGGCTCTTCTGTTCTGGGGTCAGCAGCGAGGCCCTCCGTGACAACACGTACACGAGAGACAAGAGACGAACGACCACGCCCACGCCGGGTCTCGAACCCGCGACCCTTTAGACCGAACTTCTTAGCCCCCTCGGCGGGCCACACCGTACTTGTCGATAGGAAAAAAAGCTTCTGCTTGTAAGTAGCCGAGGTTATGAGGGGCAGTCTTCGTCTATCGATTTGAAATATTTTTTTTCACATTGTTTTGGCTAATATAGAGACCACAATGTTTTGTACTTGTCATATGACACCAGAAAAACTGTGGAAGATCTTAGTAGATACGTATATTATAACGAAGAGAAGATAACAATATAAAGTGTGGCCGACGTTCTAATAATTTAATAATAAGTTGTGTATTGTATGTTTTGAACTTTTAAGCATTTTTTTATTTTTCTTAAATTTTAATAATCAAATTAATAAGAATGTAATTATCTGAAAGTCTGAAAATTAAACTTTAAGAAGCATTCAAAACTATGTGAAACAAAAATTTGCTGCGTTCGACTATACTGTTATGCAACGGGTTCGCAAATACTGTAGTTATAAATACATCATTTGACAAGTAACATAAGAACTATGTTGTAAAAAGTTGTAATTCTATATTATTTTTAAATAATAAACTTTCATTGCATACAGTAAATTGCGAAGTATGATGAGATATTGTTGTGTGATAAAGTAAAGATCTTCTTTATCTTACTCCAAGTATCTAACAAAAAATCGACATTTTCCTGTTTTACAAAGCTATAAGGGCTTTTAGACAAGCATAAAATTATATTATCGAATTTAATACTATAGTGCACCGAAAAAATTTTTAAATTATATCACCAATAATTGCATTAGTACAACACTATGTACTGGAATATGACGTAGGGATACCGTTTCTTTTCGTTATCGCAATAACACCATTATACGAGTTGAATTTAAAAAAATAAGTATTACATATTCAGTTTTATTTGACACCAAAACGTACTTTGTTATCTTTATGTAAAAAAGGTTAATTCTGAAAGTTCAATAAATGTTACCGAGACAGCAAATAAAAATTATGAGCCTTTTTTATATCACGAGGTTTACATTGTTTTCATTTGCATAGATAAATGATGTTGGCAATAAAACATGTAGTTCTGACTTTAAATACTCAAACGACAAAAGCTTGTTATGAGAGAGAGAGAGAGAGAGAGAGAGAGAGAGAGAGAGAAGTCAGAGAGATGAAGGTCGCAGAATGGCGACCGAAACGCGATGGACCTTCGCCATGGACGCGGCGTCACCCGGACAGCCTAGTAAATACTGACTCCGGCCGCGGAAGCCTACGCTCTTACTCTCCATCTGCTTCCAAACATTTTCTTGTTCATGAAATAACACTTGACGCAAAACATTATTTTCGATTCCTTGAATTCTTTCACGAGTGCTTTCTTAAAGTTTATTATCATTTTAAGGTTATTTTCGAACCCTTTTCCTTTCAAGTAACCTTAGAGATGTCGCATGATGACACGATCGGGGATCGAGTGGCAACAAATCTTTGTACACGTGACAGAGATTGGTGTGACTTTTGGCATGTTGCCCTGTCTCAATAACAATGATTTTTCGTACTCTATCTGTTGAGAATAAAACTTCCTTAAAAGATTTCAGAGCTCACTGTACTTTCAATACAAATGGGTACGATGATTCTTTGAGCAGACACTACATACCACACTTCAATATTCTCAGCATACAGCGGAGCTTCATGCAAAATACGAGGGTTCTCAGTGGACCATAATCTGTTATGGTGTTATGAAAATTAGCATATCTATAGAGATGAAACGATACTTCGTCGCTCATAAAAGAACAATGTCGGGTCAAGTTCCCAGTCAGTGTTGTAAGGAAGAATTTTCTGCATACTATGGCACCGGCAAAGCTTCAAGTGCAAATAATGAGGCACACAATGGCAACTTAAACGTTTCATTCCACTCAGTTGTAACAATTGTCTAATTGCCATAATTTTTAGTTATTTATTTAGACAAAAACTGTATGTGACCTATGGAGAAAAAGATCATCAGCGCAAGTTTTCGTTACCTCCAGAATTCCTTTCCAACATGAAATTAGTTGAAAGATGAAAAAAGTTTAAAAATTAAACAAAAAATAAATTATAGCGAAATTATTTTAATAATTAGACATTTTTGTTTCTGAGTTATAGAAAACTTATTTGCATCGGTAAACGAACTGCTGATTTTGCTGTAATTCTAAAGCAGAAAAGCAGCAAAAAAGGGGCCATTTCAACATTTGCTCGATGGATCAAGGAACCTGGACAAAACCCAATCGAAAATGCTGCTGAATGTTCTGAATGGTTTCCGGGGTGCGAATAGAAGCATTAGGGTTGCGTTTAACATTCAAACCGAATATGGTGTTTGCAATTTCGAAATTAAATTCTGGATTGTGCTCTTCGTCGGGACACTTATTTCTGGATACGCAGTATGAATTTTTTTCCCTTGAACAAACCAGTTCGAATGTACGCCTCGACAACAAACACTCTTTCTTGTATATAATACATTATAAAATATAAGGCACAAACGAAAGCCGAAACACAAAGCCCACAACTATTTGTAAACAAACTGCTACATATCGCATGAGACCAAACGATTTCTTCTCCGGCCGCTAGAATTCGCTTTCCGCCCAAAACCTATGAGCCGGACACGCTTCAGCGGCCGGTTGTAAGTGGGGCACCCGGTAGAAACGGAGAGCCACGGCACCATAAAGAGAAACCAAGAAAGCCAACTCGCCTACACTTTCCTGAACGGTTTCGAGAGTCATATAGATATCTGCCGCTTTGCAGCAACCACCAGTTAGGAAGCAATATGTCTACAGAAGGGAATGTATGTAATATCGTCAGGGAGAGTGCGTGGGGGGG
>BOPP01000321.1:70951-93824 GCA_017312745.1 Gryllus bimaculatus
GGACGGGGCGGGTGGATTGGGCCCATTGCCCCGAACGCGAGGCTGCGCGGCCCCGGCCGCAGGCGGCGACCACGGCGCGCCGCGCGACATTCGCTGTGCGGGGGCTGCCTTTCAACGCGTGGACGCTACACGCGCTCTTGCACGAGTCACCTTGTCTCATGTTCACACTGAAGACATTTTGAACACATATTTTACAAAAAAGGATTCGCGTGAAAAGTAAACTACTAACCATGAGCACTACAGAAAATAATAAAGGAAAGGATCAACAAAATACAATTCTACAAAATTCAGAAGTATTTTTAGAACTTGCCAAATGTTTTCCTTACAATAGAAAAAATCAGTTTCATCAGTACTGAAGCAGATATTCTTTCGGTTGGCAATTGATATATTTGTATTTGATAACGTTTATGTAGTTTTTATTTGTAGCCTCGGAGGCAAATAGATCAAAACGAGTTAGACAGAAAAAGGTCAAATTTAATATTCATGAAATGCATTATTCGATACCACGAAAATAGCGCAGAAAATGCCCGACTCTTCCTTCTTCCCACACACAATTTTTTTACGGGTTTTTGCAGCCTTTCATATCCTCTACAAAAAGAATTCATCCAAAATAGATCACACACTACGGATATCAAAGGAGCGACGTAATCAGGTCACAGTGCAGCGTCAACAAGTATATTGCCCACGATGGACGTGCTAGACAAAAACTGCGAATTCGTTTCGTACCCTCCTCTCCTCCCACCCGCCTGCTTCACCCGCCTGCTTCACCCGCCTGCTTCACCCGCCTGCTTCACCCGCCTGCTTCACCCGCGCTCGTTTCACTGGCAGGCAGACAGAACGAGAACCGATTGCGGAAGGAATAAGGGGGAGGAGTCAGGGGGAAAGGAATGGCGGAAGGACCGTCAACAAAGAGAACGGATAACGGAAACGGACGTAGCAGAACAGGGGCAACGGGAAGTCACTCACGAGAGAAACAGGAGCGCCAAAACCCAATCTGGAAAGAAATAGAGAAGGAGACAGAGAAACAGACAGAAAGAGAGAGAAATAATGCAAAAACCCCCTCACGAGAGAAGAGAGAAATTGAAACACTAGGACTCGCTCACGGTAGAAAGAGAGACGACAACAGTAACTTACACAGCAGTTAAAATGGAGGACGAAAACAAGAGAGAAGGATGATTAATAAATTTTAGTCGGAGCGAAAAAATATGCCGCGAATTGTGAATCCGAGTGTAAATCGACACACCGGAAACTCAACACCAGAACATAACTTATTGTACGTCGTATGTAACGAAGAACGCAGTTATGTAAATTCCGAAACTGAAAACTATATAGAGAAGGAACAAATTGTTCTAAAACACACTGACATATACGAAAATAAAGTATTAATGTCAAAACTGAATTCTACCTCGAAACAATTAGGTCAGTTAATTTACAGGATCATTGTGTTCTGTATGTTTACGAATGATAATCTAATTTGAATGAAAAAGGTTCTATTGAAAAACACGGCATTCAATCAAGATTGGATATTTAACAACTGGAAATGATTAATCATTAACATAATTGAAACTCCTTTGCAAATGTAATATAATTGTTAAACAACCAGTGAATACCAAGAGGTGTATTACCACACAATACAATGCATTCCGCCAGAAATTGAAATTAAATTACCTATCCATTTGATTATATCACTACAAAACGAAAGTAATTACAGGAATATTCAAAGCTGTCATTCGGTACCCAATGAATCAAATGCGATATATCCGACAGATTTTCCTCATGATTTGGATATCTGTTGTATTTGAACTCCAATACACCATTTGAAAACATACCGATACTCCAGCCGTAAACGGTACAATGGGTCAGAAGCAAAGCTACAGACTCTCAGGTACAGGAAGTACCGAAGGCAATGTATAGCTAACATCCAGCTTATAGCTGATAAGGCGCCCTCCTCCTGCCCGTCTCCACTCTCAATTCCTCAAATTCCCGCCCACGCGCCTCACCGACCACGCTCTATCATCTGTTGATTAGTCCGTCGGGTTAATTAGCAATCAACGGACTAATAACGTAGTGGGATCATGATACCAGCGAATGTCAGTCAAATTTCAAGCTACAAGAATTTGAGATCGAATTCGGAATACGAGTCTCAATTTCAATGATTTAGCAATTAGAGAAGGAATTTGATCAAAGCAATTCTATCTTAGTAAAAATGTATTACAAAACAAAATATAACAACAACAGCCATACTAATAAGAAAAATAATAACTACCGCATAATAGCCCCAGACCGTAAGAAATACCACAATAAAAAACACAATGGAAACAAGCATAATAATAATATTTCTGAATGAGCAATTTACATGGCATGTAACGTTTGGGAAACGTAAAAGCTATACTGACTCTGCAGAAGCAAGTGAATCAATCATTCAAGATGGCTGCGTTTTAGGGGGCAGCCGAAGTGTGTATGTATAAATCGGCAACGAGTTCTAGCAAAAAACAGATTTATCCATAAAAAGAGGAATAAAGTTATTGGGAATGTAAAGACCGTAAGACTTCAGAAGCAAAAAGTTCGAAGAGTTATGAAAAGCATTTGTATGTAAATATGGCAATAGCATTGAAATAAAGGCGTGAATTCTGAAAAAGAAAACATCGCTTCTCTCTACAGGTATTTATTACTGAATATTTAAGCTTCGCTGCAATGCAGGGTGCAAGGCGAGAGTTTTAAACGTAACTGGAAGGGATTGATTCACACTCGGAAGCGCAGCACGCGCTCGTGCATAAAATCCCCACTAGATACCGCTTGGAATATTTTGTTCTCTACAAAAGCAATATTACGTTAAAAACAAACATTATAAATGCAGCACAAGCAATGTAATCAAACGAATATCCGCAAACACGTTTTATTCAATGTATACAGCTTAGGGAAATAATCCCTTGATAATGCACAAAGGAAAACGAACAGTCTGAAGAATTTCATGGTCTTTCCACGTGTTTCTGGTTGGCGTTCGGCAAAAGCTGTACGTTTGTTCAAAATAACAGACTACGTGGCCTTGGTTTGACAAAGTTCTCATTGGCATTACCATGATTTCGAGAAAAAGCTTTGAAGTTACAATTTACTATAATATGAAATTTTGTTACTTAGACTTACAATTTACTTTGTACAATATCTTGAACTAATGAATGTATATTTGCATTGTTCATTGTTTATTTTATTAATGTCACTTTTAATATTTAATTTTTCAGTTAGAACTTAAACATTCCATAATGGATTTTTAGAATGAGACAACGTTATAAGTGCAGATACAAGTTTGTCAAACTATTTTCATATTTTATTTTGCTATTTTCAGGGAGTTTAGATAGTAAATGCAGATATTTCTTGTAGTATTTGAATTTAGTTTACCCTGTTATTAATTACAGAAGACTTTTCTATAACATTCAAAACATTTATTAAACTGATAAGAGAAAAAGGAAACAATTCTTCATTTACATGTTTTGGGGATATTTGTAAATTTATTACAAATATTATATCCTTGCAGTCTGACAGTCACATTATTATTATTATTATTATTATTATTATTATTATTATTATATTATTAAATGTCTATTAAAAATTCAATCTATTTCACATATCATTAACGGATCATAGTAATAGAACGCAGATCTGTTGTCCATAATATGCTATAAACTCATTATTTCCTGGAATGAAACAATGTTCCCTCTTTCCACTAATCCAATTACAAAAATAAAATTGTTCTGTATAATTGTTCAGTTGTATTTAGCCAACTACATTATATTAACTCGTGCTCACTACATTATATTATCTCAACTCGTACCTTACATAAAAGTTGTTCATACGAAGATGTTATAAGTGGTAAATGGCTGTAGAGTCCTGTCTATCTTCAAGAGGCATTTAAGGAAACATAGATACTTTATACTTCTTCATATCATATATTTCTGTTTTCTTTTGTGCCTGTGGATTTACTTCACACACACACACACACACACACACTCACTAAGATGACCAAATGGTTTGATGAGAGAAGTCCTTAATTTTTTTCTCACTGTATTTAATGCAGGCAATATGCTCAGGATCGTTTGAGCAATAGAACTCACTTCGCGCAGGATCTGCCCAAATTTAAAATACATTAGTGAATTAATGGCAATGTTTTAAATTTGCGCAATTTTAATGTTACTGCAAATTTTTTGAAATCCTTCTCTTGGATGTACATTACTCAATATGGATTTTGTCGGTTTACTTGTTTCAGCAAGAGGTAAATAAAAATATATTTTATTCACTACTTTCTCTATTACATTATGGGCAGTGTCTACTTGAACACGTGAATGTCCTGGCACAGAATGTTTCATTGTCATTGATGTGACATAGGGGTTCACTCTAATGACTTAAAAATGACTTAAAATCCAACATAGAATATTACATTATAAAATTTCGGTTTTGAAGAATGCGTGAATCTAACCAAGATACTAATTCGCTACAATAATTCTCTGAGTATATCTAGTATTCTTCCCTCACTGTATCAGAAGTCTACGTATCATTTCGTGCACACCCTGCCATCACCACAGGCCAATTGGCACCATACAGTTTCACAGTAACAGTTAATATGCAGTTAAATTGTATACATTCAATTTTCTTAAGTAGAAAAAAGGAATATTGGCGCTAAGGCACAGAATTACATTTTCAAGATAAAAAGCAGTACAAGATAAATATATTATTCACATGAAACAGAACACTAAAATAGTAATCCCGTGTTGTTTTGCAGTGAGAACTTTGTCACAATTTGTTTAAAAGTTGTCGTCAGAACTATGTCACACTGCTAGAGTGTGACATAGTTCTATTTTACCACTTTTAACATATGTAACTGAAATTTGTTTGGAAGATAGACTGTTTTATTGTAAGAGATTTCTGAGGGAAAACGGAATTTTTTTCAATTTTGTTGGGTATAACTTTACCAAACCAAGGCCATGACTAGTGTCCATTCTCATCGTTTATTTGGGACCAGAATACGAGAAAGAAGCGATAATTTGCGCCACTTTATGAAGTGTTTTTAATAAGCTATATAAGCAAGGTTGAAAGTTTATACGAATAAAAATCCTAAAAGAGACACTATAAAAATCCACATTCTTACACGGGACACCTTGGAACTTTCTCTTTGTTTCAATTTTATTTTCTTAAGGAGACCTAAAATGTTTTTGACATTATTGAAGTAAAGTTGCACGGATGTTTTTCTTCATGTCCCAAGTAATAATGACCAGCCTCCCCATCTACCCGTCCGATGTGGCTTGTGAGCTCTCATTGGTCAGTGAGCGCATGCAGTTGGAGAGCGAATCTATTCAGCCCGTCACTGTTAGGCATGTGTTAGAGGAAGAAACATGATAAATATGAATTCAGGAGTAAATGGGAAGAACATACCCAACGAATGGAGTTGATTGCCAAAGATAACGAGAGATGACAAACATTTAGGAATGAGAAGTCCTTCGAAAAGATGGGAAGAACTCTGCGAGAAATTGGTCCAGACATTGCCTGCACCGTGAAGTGAAGAATAACTAGAAGATGATTAGAGGAAGGGAGACACTACACCTACTGGTGCTGTAGCTCTTAGGCCCTGACGTGAACTCTTGGCGTTATTCTTGCTTGTTCATTTAAGGAAAGGCAAGGAATTCGGGGTAGTATTTGAGGCTGAAGGCTAATAAATGATGAGCTGGGAGTTACACACACCCCACTACACAAATCCTCCACATACTAACACGGGATATGGACCCACAAGCCTTATGTTAGGAGTTCTTGGAACAAATGTCCCGAGACCGGATGAAGTCAAGTTAAAAGAACTGAGCGTGGCTGGCGGGGAGTAATGCGAGTGCACCAGACGATGCAGTGTTCTTTGATGTTTTATGCACCATTTTCCCGCGACTCCGCTCCGCTCTCCCTGGCGCAGCGAAAGCGAAGCGCAGCTGGAAGCCTCCGCTGCCCCGGGCGCAGCCGCGACTCGCAGCGGCAGCCGCGTGCGGGGTCCAAAACGCGCGGTCCTCGTGCAGCGCTCATCTCTAAGGGATCTGCCATGCGATGGCCCCTAGTGCTGCGTGGAAAAAGGAGGTTTCGGAAATGGCGGTGATGGTTTTGACAAAGTTTATATTTACAGTTTGTGCAACTTCTATATAGTAGTTCTTCTAATAGCAGCAACAATTCAGAAAATTTCATAAGTGTCAGACATAAAGTGTCATTGATTTTGTGATTCCTATAAACTTTTCTTTTTGTAAACCAATTCAATGTCAATGATTTCTTCATCGGTACCCCTTATTGGACACACAAAAATACAATAAAAACCGATACAATGCTAGAGCAGACCATTTCAATGGCAACAACAGTGGTTGTTATGCTGCAACAAAAAAGGTAACTTTGCATACGTTTGCTGCATAAAAATGTTTAGAGGTTATAAAATAATTATAGTGGTTCTTAGAAAAATAGTCTTGGATCGATAGGTCAATTATCAGGAGAATTCCTCAAGTACATGAATGAAATTATTACCGCAAAAAAATTGGCAAGCATGAACGAACCAAGGGCAATCATAGGGCTAATGTAATTCTATTATAATCTCCTAACATTTTTATATCTAAACACATTAATATTTACGTAACCTCATCAAAATTAATTAATACATCCTACATTACATTAAATAAATGTAACAGGATAGGAGTAAAAAAAGTTTTATTCGCATTCCAGTTCCTTGATATTCCATCCCTTCTTTTCGAAATTAACATTGTCCAAAACCTGAAGCTTGTTCCGATGAGCGTCTTAACCGCCTATATCATGGAAAGATACGGAGGTGCAAGGCGTTGAACTTCAATGAATTGGACAATGCAATGTGTCGTCAGTTCACATGGAGAGTGGCATTACAAAATTATTACTTTTGTTACATGAACAAATATGATTAGAAAATAGTACGATATTACTAGTAAACATTTCTTAAATTTAGTTCTGCAAACAGTCGGTATACTGGATAAAACACTACCGGTGTTGGTAAAACAAGCTTCTCCACTATAACTTAAACCACTGTATTAAAGTGTAAGAGGGAGATAAGTAATTTTTTACTTTCTGGCTACGGACTACATAGAAAGACAAATATTCCGACAAATATTCCGACAAATTTTCCGACAAACTGCAAATTGTCGGAAGAAAAACTTATTACAGGGCCCTGGTATCGAAGAAGAGGATAAATCTATTGCTAAATTAAGAAAAAAAGCTCTATACACGTGGTATAACACGTGGAATCCATGTTGTGTGGGTCCTTGATACATAAAAACCAATGACGAAAAAACGTCCGTCTGTCCGTACGTCTGTGAACAACGCTAGTTGCTAAACCGTTCAGCCCATTTTCTCCAAAACTTATATTCCCTGATCGAACTGGTTGATGTCCCGGTCCCTTGATTTTTGAAATGAAGACTCCCTGGAACATTTTCAAAATTTTCACAAAAATGGCTCCATTGTTTTTTATTAAATCTTCTGGTTGGATGGTGTGAAGGTCGTTTAAGAGAATGGTACAGGTCTCATTTTCGTTGCAAACTGATTTTTCGAAATTGCAAAGATTGGAAAGTTTTTTTAGGCGTGATCTTACTACACTTACATTTACAGCTCAAATACAAACGTCTTAAACTACAATTATGAAGATACACAGTTTTCGTTTAATGAAATTTGTTCCTCAAAGATATATTTTGAAATACGGAAAATTTGAGTACTTTTCTCGTAATTTTGCGTGGAAGAGCGTGCTGTCTTATCATCTCTAGTTCTTGTGCGTGAACGGCACGACGGCGCCCGACCGATCGTGTGGGCAGAGCGCGTCAGGGGCTTCCTACTTTCCCGGCGCTCCACCGGGTCCCGCGCACAATAGCCAAGGCTCCCGCCGGCACACACGGCCGGGCGCGGCCCGCGGGGAACGCGGCGTATGGAGGAGATAGGCAGGACGGCACGCGGGGAGGGGGCAGCGCCATTGTCCTGTGATAAGCGAAGCACGCCAGCTGAAACAACAGCGTGGCTTCAACACTGGCGCCTGCCACACGGCGGAAATATTTCATGCCTAGCTAACCCAAACAGACTAAGTTTCGTACACACGTGTATTTATACGTTCACGAAATTATACGAATTCTTCTACTTACGTATGCTTTGAAAATATTTCATTAAATGTTATAGAGATTTATAAGAAACTGATATTTTACATTGAAAGAATAAAAATAATATACAGAAGTACATTTATAATTTACGATCTACTTTCCCGTGTCGAGTAATACGGTAATACGTAGTTGTATTTATTTACATGTCGATCACACCTATATCAAATTCAAAAGTTCTTTATTTTGGAGGTTTAACTACACTTCTCCTTCTGAATCAGTTCAATTACATAATAATTTAATAGTTCATTACATATGTATATGGCATTCGAAGCCCATTGCCCATCTTTGTCGGACTTTGGCAGTATACTTATAATTATCATATAATTGAAATTATATAATTAACATATTTTTATTTTCTTCAGTGATTTTTTGTGATTTTACTACAATTATAACAATAATTTCCAAAATATTTGTAAATTTCTTTCGTTATCTTCAGAAATTACGAATACCCAGAGTTTATGTAAAATATGTATAGTACGACTATAGCATTCTGTAAATTAGATACAATACTTCCTTTCCATTATTTTTAAACGAATGAAAGTGAGCTTGCTTGTTCAACGCTTTTGCTCTATCAAACGGAACGAAAATCAATGTGGCCTTTATAATATACAGCGAAGAAACTGTAGCCAAGTCGCAAAAATAAGGAAAGTTAAAAGAATTCGAGATCGACAAAATTACAGCATCCAGAATATTCAAGAAGAAAAGGTGAAATTTAAGCCGCAATTGTTTAACATAACAACATTTCGTAATTTTACCTTCTATTCTTACTATTAGTATACCCATTAAATGTGAAGTTTATTTTTGCAAAGAGCCCAATTAAAATAAAATTTCAACCCACTTTCACAAAAAAATACGACCCGTAAATCCTTTATTATGTATCTTTAGAAAAAGAATATTACGAGCTCCTCAGAACATTGATTTATCAAGGCTTGCTTACAGGTATACTGTATACATACTGTATACTGCATTACACGTGTAGTGTATACATGTACACAGTATAATGTAGTTAGTTAGATACAAAGGTAGACGATACTGTCATGGTAGTGAATATAACGTTCAATTCCATTATTTTTAGATAATTTACAATACTAAGCAACAACAATTCGACTAGGTAACGCCAACTCTAATTACAATTTTAAAAAACATTATTTCCTTTACGATATTTACTATCAAAGAATATGTTTCGCTCCCTATTGCAAGTTTTTTCAGCCCTTTATACATCTTCCAAGTATTTAAAATGTCTCTGAAGGTCGTTATACTTAATTTATGTACAAGTTCATTCTGCAACAGATTATAGGACTGAAATAAAAATTCCTAAACCATACGATGAAAACACTTCCCGTTTTCACCCAACATTGTACCCAGCAGAACGTTCCTTTCCCGTGCCGCCAAGTTGCTTGAGAATCGAGTGTGTCTCAACGGCCAGAGCGTCGCTCGCAACCGCCTGGAAAGCGCGTCGATCTCGCATGCACGTCCCTCGCCCCAACATCGCTCTTCTCCCGCGCAGCGCAACCCTCTCTCCCGAAATACCTCTGTGTTGGCGCGGCGCGGCGCGGCGCGGGGGTGGACATTAAGTCGGCAGCAACTCGGCAACCTCGCTTTCGTCGAATGTCACACATGAATAATGTACGATTTATTCGCAAACTTTATTGTGCAAGCATCACGTTCCGAATCACTTGGAGCGGGCCTAATCCAATTCCATCACGATAACATTTATGTGGAGATCTGATGTACGATATGAATAAATTGATATTCTGTTATGTTAAAAAAAGCAAAAAATATAGAAAATCTATGATGAAGGAAAACTAGTTCCCAAAGGAAGGAAAGCCTTTATATATTTTTTATTTAATATATATATATATTATAATATAAGTTATATATAATATATATATATATATATAAATATATATTGATTTGATTTTGTTATTAAAATTATCAAAAAATCGAACTATTGTTTACAAATGTAGAGTTATATACACACTATACAACTTGAAAAAATAGATAGTTTTTAAAATATTGCTTTTTTCTAGTGTTTAAATATTAATTTCTCCAAAGCGAAAACATGTTTTAAATGTCATTTCTTTGGTTCTCGAATTATTTTTTTAATTATATATATATATAATATAATATATATATATATATATTAATATATATATATATACATATATACATATATATCATGAATAAATATTGTGTGGCTGAAATGTTGGTAACCCTGTCTAGAAAACTATATTTCTCGAGCATCCAAAATCTGGTTGCGAAAGTATTTGTCATCTGCATATGGGCGTTAAACCGCATACAATAACGTCAACACTCATTGCTTTGGTCAGGAGGGCCATAGTGGCGTTTACGGTGTTCGATTACCGACAACAATAGCTAATGCTTATATCATGTAAATTCATAACTAAACTACAATGAAACATGTTGTTCGCTGTGACTTCAATTTATTTTGTAGTATTTCATCATCTAACGAGCCAAATACATAAAACAGGAGAGTGCGCCTTTGGTGTCAAAGTAACTCTTTTCAAAAACTCGCATAGTAAAAGCCCTAAGGTGCCTTGTGGGCAGCGTACTAGCTTCCGTGTTGCGATGCCGGGTTCAATTACCGGTCGGGCCACAAATTAGAGTCGTATGTTTCCTTTAAAATCTTCTCAGTTTCTGTAGCTGTATGACGTAGAAACGTCACACGCTGAGCTTGCTTTTTACGGTGAAGGGAAATACGCCAAGCCCGACGCATGTCTCTATAACCCTGAAAACTTTGGAGATAAATAGGCTCAGGTAAGGGAGATACCGTTAGCTTGGTGGCAAGAAGCCAATGGACCCAAACTGCCAAATACACACATGCATAGTGATATACATTATATAAAAGCACCAAACATATTTTTTTTTATTTTTTCCTATTCGGGCTGATATCCGATGCAAGGATTTTGCTACAAGGATCCGGCTACAGGGATTTTGATCAAAATTCCTTGAGTGTAAAGTAATACTCTGGCATAATTTTGTTTGAAATAACGTAATAAATAAAAATTACAATAAATACAAAAATTACAACTACAATTCAAGAGATACAAATATAGGTAACAAAAGATACCTCTGAACAGGGAGTTAATTGAATGAAAGAGGTGTAAGTCGTAAATGAAGGATTCCATAGAAAAGGGTTTACTAGGGGCACATGCAACCCACAAAACACACATGGCCTGACTTATTATGCATTGTAAACTATAAAACTTTGTGGTTCGTATAACTCGGTTTTGTCCAATGGAGATACCCAAAGTAATGTAAAAACCGTAAACCATTAAACGAAACAGTTTCGGACTCCTATTTTATTTCTTGAGATTTTGCTCTTCTCAGTCCTCATCTCTATAACACGGTTGATGGGAAACTAGCAAAATCTCGAACACATTCTCAATAAAATGAATAAAACACTTCGTATTAATAAAATCAATCCGATGGCCGAGTTTACTAAGGCAGTACTAGAGTCCCTCGCGCATGTTTGTGTTGTGTGTGTCTGTGTGTTTGTGCGTGCCTTCATTGCTCAGCTTCATCATCATAATTTCACCCAACCCCCAGGGCTAACTACCCAGCGATATAAAACTGGAATCAGCATTAAAATGCTGATCCCCCAATAAAAAGTAACGTGCACCCGATACCCAAGACTGAGCCTCGGTGGGACGCATGTATCGCGTGGCCCCAGGATGGCCGATTCGCGAACCAAATAAAATTTAACTTGACTATTTGGTATTCAGTGCAACGGCTTTAAGAATTTTCGTTAATAAGATTTATTAGAAATTTAAGAATGGTTACACAGCACCGGGTCTATATGACGTAACATTTAGTTCAGTGCCTGGCTGTTGGAAGATGAGTTCCAGTACGAGCATATTTTTCGTCGCCACCCATTCCACGCCGCCGCCGCCGCGCTGCCATTCGTGCACCATCGCCCGTTGGGTTCATTTCCCTTCCCACTTCCCCCGCCAACCGACGACTGCCCCTCCCCCCGGTGGCGGAGCGGCCCTTGGCGTCGACGCACATCGCCGGTTTATTACCAAAGCTGCGCGACGACCCGGCATAAAGCCAGCCTCCCGCAAAGATGAAACAGATCTGCAAATGAGCATCCGCGCAGATGGCAGGTTATGATGCTCGCGAAATTTCGTCACCAGGGCCCAGGAAGGCGAGGAAAGCAATCAACTTCACTCAATGAAGAACATAAAAAGTGTAATTTGTAAAACTCGTGTCAGCGTTTGGGGCAGTATTTTCGGATTTTATTGCGGATTCTTTGGTAGCTAAAAACTCCAGCTTTTATTACTGGAAACTACCGAATTTTCCACTAAGATCGTGATCGGGATTTGATTTTTTAAGTTTCTTAAATGCGCATGAAATTGAGGTTAACTTTTTAACGTTTTGGATTATTTTTATTCTGAAGTAATTACTGGTGACAAAAGATAATTATATTCTTACCGGTACTTTCACGCTAAATTAGACGAAAATTACTCAAATTTTCGAAAAAAATTTCATGATCCTTCTTTCAAAATCTATCTTTAAGAAACAGACACGAGTTTTGCACAACGACCCTCATACTTCATGTCTATGGTCCTTTATACGAGTAATAACACTTTTAGTTAAACAGCTTGTCATTAATTCGCTCCGACATTTAACACGAGTGCAATTTACAGAAATGAGATGTACATGCAATTTTCTCAGCAACTGACGCTTTCAAAGCTGCCCAGAAATCTAAAAATCTTTTCGCAAAAGTAGGCCGGTTTAAGACCGGTCTGCACTTTCATCTTGGCAATTAAAGATAAAATCAACACCACTGAAAAGGCGACTAGTGTGAACTCGAACTTTTACATTGTTGATGTCGATGAAACTGAAAACGAACAAAACAGCTGAACCAGCATTCGTAAACTAAGACCACACCCCCTGAGATGTTTTGAGTCCTAGTGACTAAGGCTTGCCTACACCACTAAGGAAATTCAAACCACCACCCATGCTGATCCTGTCGTCATTACAATCTCTAGTAAATTAGTAATTCTAATAAAAATAAATAATAGTTACCCAATAATAACAGTATATAATTATGATAATTTTCAATCCAGAATTTAGCTGGCCATAAATTAGATGAAATGAAATGATTTGGCCCAATACTACATGGAACACATATTCCAAAATGGAACTGTTCATGACTGAAAAGTTACATACTTTTAACAATTTGATCAATGGAGATGGTTACAACTACTAAAACGAGAATTCAGCTTGTCAAAACCATACGGACTGTCGCCGATTCTGTAGACAATTTGTTTACTTATTAATCAGTTCAAATACAAAAGTCCTTACCCAATATATGAACTGAATGTAACTGAATCTTGTTTAAGCATATGTAATTCGCTTCACAACGCTGAAAGCATAAAACCACTGATACTGTAACCGACAAAAAATAAATATTACCTAATATTTCAACTAACATCATCAATTGGTCACAAACGGAAGTGTTGAATTTGCCTTCATTTCGAGGGGTGCAACAAATCGTATGGGATACTTTTATCCAACTCACAAGCGACAGAAGTGAACACAAATTCGACAAAACTATACTACCAATTTAATCATCTAGAGTAGAATCCGTCCGTTTTTAGATTCCTAGATGGCGGGCAGGCTAAGATGACTGTCTCGGCGGCAAGTGACCGAACTGACGCGGAAGCGAAACAGAAGTCGGTGGCAACGCCCGCGGAGAGGGAACAGAGGGAGGTACAAGACGAACATCGTTGCCGTAACTGCATCGCTCTGCTGCTTTGCTCCATCCTTTTCTTTTTATTTACACGAATACTGATTTGAATATTTTGCATTGATTTCCTGAGCATTCGCAGATAAATATGACTTTGATTACTTATGGCGCAATACTCGCCGACCACCAAGTCGTTCATGATCCCTATATTCATACTGGCAGTTACGAAAATTTCATTAGTTTTACGCTCAGACCAACCGTACTTCAGATAGTCGCATTTTTGAATTCAACATTCGTGATTCAATCTTCTTCATTTTTAGCGCATTGTAAACGACATATTTCGTGAGAGATTTGCAGTAGATGGCATGAACTTATATTGTACAAGGGAATTGTCAGGGAGTATGCGAGTACTGGTTCGTATATTCAATCATATCAATGATACACAACAAAAACAGGCCCACATTTGGCATCACATTTGATAAATTGAGCTTCAAAGTTTATAACAGATAATCAATTGCGGTGAAGAAATAAAATAAATAAGAACTTGGGTCACTACAGCAGGGAACAGTGCATAATTATTACAATTTTATTAAAAAGAGGATTTGTTATGGTTGTAGACCCTTAAGATGAGGCATTAGTGAGAACTTCATGATTAGCCTGGCTCACTTTGGTAGATCTTTTTATTCCTCTCTTCCTGCAGTGAAAGCTGTAGATCTTGCTATCGTTACTCCCGTTCGCTCCTGTCGCGGAAAAGTATTTATTTTGCCATGTAGCAACGTTATGGGCCCTGGTCTGAAACGCGCTAGGTCCGAGCTCCTCAAGTGGGCGCCTATTGCTGTGTCCTGGCCCACCGCAGAACTGCGAGCCACCGGTCTAGCCCGCTGCTTCTCAAGTCAGCCCAACGCGAAAGGAGGGGACGAGGTCGAGCGCGACCGCCTCCACTCTACTGAAAGACAAGTGGCGTGCTGACTAGTCCAGCGCGTCGGTAAGGATAGGACAAGGAAGAGGAAGGAAAGATCGTGCGCGGTCCGTGACCAGATTGCTAGGGTGCTGCTCCGGCTGCTGTTGATCGTAGAAACCACGGAAGCCTACCGATCAGAGCAGCCGGCCGCTACAAGCCTCCTCCAGACGGCGGCTGAAGTCGACCTAGCGGTGCCCAGATCCGCTGCCCGTCCCCCCGCGGAGCCTCCACCCACCAGCCACCAGAATTCCATCAGCGGCGGTAGCGGCCGCCCCTCGGCGCGCGGCCCGACAAACCTCGTTTCGCTGCGCCCTCTTTGCCGCCCCCGCGCCGCCCCCGCCAGACTAACCCCCTTATCGCGGGGACGCCGCCACCGATAAACGGCTTTCCACCCCCGCGCGGAAGTGACGCCCCCGCCGCACCCGCAGCCGCGGACGTGCATCGCTGCGGCGGCTCAGCCGAGCGGCGGCGGGGGACGCAGACGCCCGTTGGAGTGAACACGTGACCTCAATTAACCTTTCAAACTCCCCAAGAGAAATTTGGGTCGCGAAATCCGGGATTGTCGTCTCAGAAGTTGCAGCATTTGCAGTGATGCAGTGATTTGTGCATCCATAATTTTCGCGCTTTTTGAAAAGTTGCTTGTTATTAATGGTGCTAAATTCACATATGAAGTTTTCACGTGAAGTAACATGAAAGTTAAATGTGATATTATTATCATTGTTAACTTTATACTTAATATAAGAGCTGCCCAAATTCATTTCTGATGCGGTTCAGCCAAGCACATCTAAAAGATGCAGACGCCAGAGTTGCGATGAAAACACGACCTCACTTAATCTTTCAAACTTCCGAAGAGAAATTTGGGAGGAGAAATCGGTATTGTCTCAAACGTGGGAGCACCGTGATTTGCACATCCGTAATTTTCCATCTTTTTAGAAAGGCAGATTATTATTATTAATGATTCTAAATTCACTTACAACTTTTTATCAGTAATACGAAAGTTGCCTCGTAATGTTATTGCCTTTATATGACTTCCTACTTAATATGAGTTACAGACCTTCGTATCTGCAGTGGCTCAGCCAAACACAGTCGGGAAATGCAAACGTCAAGTGCAGATAAACGATGGGACTTCGAGGAACCTTTCGAATTCCCGGTAAGAAATTTAGGTTCCAAAACCTGAGTTTGTCGAATAAGTCTAAAAATTTTCAATGTTTATGATTTGTATATCTAACATTTCCTGGTTTAATGTACACGGATTATACGTCAACAATGGTTTATGGTTTAACGTAGAGGTACAGAAATAAAAGAGAACTTCATTTAATATTTCAAACTCAAAAGAGAAATGAGGCTGAAAAAACGGCAATATTGGCGGAAATGTGTAGTATAATCATTACAGTTTGAGTTATAATTACTTTCAATTCTGAATACTCGTTATAATTAAAAAATAATTAATCACTAAAGAATTGTAAAAAAGAATTGAATGTTGCAGCCTTTCTAGGCATTCACTAGTATACTGGTATGACTCGGAAGCAAAATGGAATATAATGAAAACGGTACACAATTAAACTCTGATTCACGAGCCATGTGTGTTCTACGATGAACGGCTCTAGAGTGTACTCTCTTGATACGAGCTACGAGGTAGGAGGCACGGTTGGTGCAAGAACTAAGGGATGGTCACATGACCATGAGCAGTTGGATGAGCACATAGTCCGCAGACAAGAAAAGATGAAATTTCCAAAACATGAAAATTTCCATTTTGAAAAATTGCTTATTTTGTCAGTAACTGAACTATTTAATTGTATTCACAGACACGTGTATGATTGCAAGTTTTCATTTGTTGATTAAGAACTTTCAGTCCGGAGTGTGACTATTTCATTTTTCACACGCTTTTCTTTCTGAATCTTTGTGAGCACTTCTACGTTTTCGATTGTTTTTCATAAATAACAATTCTTTTTGTATCACTTAAGGCATCAGAATTTATATTCTAACATCCCCGACATTTCACTGAAGAACTTTTTAACTACGCACTACTGGTATTTGGAAAATCACATTATCCTCCATTTCAACATGAGCAATGGGCATACGAGAACTTTCACGCTCTTTAACATACGATAAATTATTTTTAACTTCTTTGCAACTGTCCCCCTAAGCAACTTCAAATGCAATTAAAATCAACCTAACTGAGTATTATTTCAGTTAAAGACATGCAATTATATTGATATAAAGTGATTTGTTAACAAATGCATTGAAACAGGGGTTGATTCCAATAAGTATATCATGCTTGATTTTTTATTCACGCACAACCAAAAACTACTTAACTATGAGAAATTAGAATACTTCACTGTCCCGCATGGAGATCTCTGGCTATTACAGTACGCTGCACTTAACCTATACAATGAAGAGGATGTTTGCCTTAGCTTCACTTACAATGCTACTCAGAACCGAATATTCTTAGACAAACAGCACCGCTACAATATCACACAACCTTAAGCAAATATCTGCAAGGCGTATTTGCGGTCCGCTCCCCTAATGGCTCCCTGAGGCCATTCGGAGACCTGTTGCGGGCGCTTGCTGCAACTAGTCCCAATGTAGGCAGAATACGAATGGAGCCGGCACGCCGAGCACGATGCCTCCAAATGGTGTAAATGTGGCCAAAACTCCACATTCAAACTTTTTCCAGAATTTCGAGCAGAAGAGTTGGCAGAGAATGTTTGTTCAGCTGCTGTTAAACCTTCAAAGTAAGTTGTGGTGTCACATTTTTATAAATTAGCCTTTTAGGGATTTTTTCAATTTTTTTCATAAGTGTATGCTTCTCATGGGGGTAAGAAAAATGCATTAATCAAATTTATATAAATTTAGATATTCCATTTCACACAACAATAAAGAACTAAGGAAATTATCAAAGTTACCTGTGCATAAGGATTTGTATCCAACGAACTATGTTTATTTGAAACCTACAATATTAATCGTGAAACTGGGCCCTTCGTTTCAACTCCCGGTTGAAGCGGTTGGCTGTTCTGATTGGTATACGATTTTCTGTATATTCTTCCAATCAAATCTAGAACTATGTACCCTAATAAACGGGCTACGGATCGCACATGATAATTCGTTTTTCATACGTAACCTCTCCCCGTACGCGCGCACACGCACCACACCCACCCACACCACACCCACCCACACCACACCACACCACACACACTTACGAGACTAAGCGTCTAAGTAGTAGACTGTCCTGGAATCGGTACTAACTCACTCGCACAAGTCGTTTGAAGTTTCGGCCACGAGCGCCGCCGGGAAGGAGCCTCGTCCTCTTTGTTCCCTGGGGCGCCTGTTTACCAGCGGGCGCCTTCCAGCTGCGACAGGGCGCCATATATCAGACGCAGCGCAGCGCGCCCTGTGACGTAGGGCACCCCGGGGAGCCTCCGCGAGCGGGCGGGCGGGCGGCGACCCACTGGCCGAACACGCGACGCACGACGTAACGGGGAAAGCGAGTCATCTAAAGCAAATGTTATTAGTTATTTTTTGTTACTGTATTGATAAGCACTACGCGTTGAAAATAGAGTCACTCTGGTATTTAGGAAAATACTTTCATTTGACATGAATTACAAGTACCTATGCTAGGTAGAATATACCTTTTAACGATTCAAGACCAAATATAGTGTCTCCCCAGTTATATAAACGAATCGTGGTAACCTTCGTAATGATATAGACATTATAGAATAATAAACATCTGTTATTATGACCTTAAGCACATTAATTTCATATCACACGATCAGAATCGTTGACTATTCAATGTTTGTGCATTACTTTTCTACATCCGTATATCGAAGAATTTGTGGAACGTGTGGTGGACATTCTCGCCCACTCTTGTCCACGTTGTCCACCCCATCCCTTCTGCTTCTTCCTTCAACTATCTACTCATCGCCCAGATCTTAGCATGTCAATATGTCGATGATTATGATGAAAGGCGGCGGTGATGATCACCATGCTTTCAATGGGTATGCTCGCATTGAGAAATTCCGTCCACCAAAATGCAGTGATCTGTCTTAGATGACACAACCATATCAGCCTATCTGCAATAACACGCATCGAATAAACAAATGTAAAAGTAAATAAAACTACAAGAATTATTTTAGTTCCAAGATGTGCTTCTTTGGATATAATTATGTTTTACTAAAAAGTATTTAAGCCTTTACTCCAAATCTCCAAATCCTTCTCAACGCTTATGATTGATATACGATTGTTTGTGAATTGTCGATCCCTCTACGCATGTTTTAAGGATAAGGAAAGGAAACATCACATCACTACGTCACATGAACTATTTGTACAAATTTGATTAATTATTGATTTTGGGCATTTTGTCAGTGGAGGCGAATATACCTGTTTTTTAATCAAACAGATAGAATGATATATTTCATTTTGCATCAAACACTTCGCAATTAAGTGTAAGCAACAAGTGTGAACACTGTAAAACTAAATATAATCTCACTCATAAACTGACTTGAAAACTTCGTTTTTGTTGAAGAGTAAGCTGGTAGAGTATTTACTTTTAATGCCCATGAGTATAAACTTAAGAGGGACATCTGAATCTTAAAAGCACCTACCGGGATCTACAAGACCCAAAGATGCATTAACGTAGCTCTGAGCGGCCGTTTAATTGTTGATATCTTGAGGTGTTTTAACTAATAACACCACGTTCAAACACTATACAAATATATTGTTCGTGAAATTATTCAACCAGAACCAATGAGCAAATGTTACCTTCTCACTTTCCGTTGATATAATATTCCTTACTTTAGAACCATTGTTCAAACTTCTGAATTACCTTCCCCAAGGTCTTTCCAAATTTCCAATATCCTGAAGTCGCAACTAATTTGTTTTAAATTATAATTTCACATGGATATTTAACCGGCCTACATTCCGATGTCCGTACTCACACGGACTCCACCCAGTCTTTCTAAACAACCGTACGTCCACGGTAACAGACCCCACCATCCCTCAATTATTCTTTACCAAGAGTTCATAAAACTCGTACAAAATTTATATTTTCATATCGTAAGACGAGGCTCTACTGTATATCTTTTCGCAGTCGGCGTAGCAACAGCAGAGGGTTCGTCGTCCTGGTGTCACTGCGTTGACGGGCCTACCCCGGAACGCGCTGCTGACAAGGCGCTATCTGCTGGCGCGCGCACGGTGTTCGGAGAATTTAACCCGCCAGAGACCCGGAGAGGACAAAGTCTGTCGCAGACACATTTGCGCTCCTGATAACGCGGAGGAGGACACGCCTCGCCCACGTTTCGATGTTGCGCCCTGCGCAGGGGCAGAACAGTTGACGGTCGCAGCGGCGAAGCATTTGGGACGGTAGAGGGGGAAACACACCGCATCAGTAACTTTAAATACATTCCACACCACACAATACATTTTCCTTCATTAGAACTTTGCACCGTTTTTTATTACAATCACCATTTCGTGTTGGCCTAAGCGGGCTTATTTTTTACGTGCAGTACCACGACCACGACCATATGAGTGTCCTTTATCCGAATGAATTCTCCTGGTATTTGACATTCCCAGAAATTAAAATGTTCAGAGTTAAGGAGATGTAATAAAACGTGGCCACTAACTACACTTTTATCTACCTTGACGACAGCTGACGTTAGTGTGATTATTTTAAAAATATGCCTCATTTCTTTTGATTTTGTTATTTGCGACACACGAGGCTGGGTATGGAAGTAATTAAGTGTGCAATATCGAAGGCGGTATGCTAGGCTGACCCCTCCCAGTTGACTCTGGAATACTTTACGGACATTCTCTGAGTGAAGGTATTATATAGGATACAACTGTTTAGACAAACCGGTTACATAATAGACGTACCATAACAGTGCAATTTTCTGAATCACGCAATGTAGACATCATCCAAAAGTGTATCCGTTAATTAATACGCTTAATGCTTGAATCCGGATGAAGCCATGAACTAGAGCCCCATACCAAAAATTCCAGACGCACATCCCTAGAGGAAATGTTTGCAAAACAGGCTATGAGGTACTCGTACATGCTCTTTACTGTGCGGGTGTCGCCTCATATTCTGTCGTTTTGCTTACTGTTCATCCACAAAAAATTACCTTTCTTAAGGATGAAATAATCGAGGACTTCCTCACGGCTAAATCTATCGAAGAGAGCCTCTGACAGCTAGCATTTTCTCCCAGAGAGCAATATAATGCAACTAGTCTACCTAGGCAATTTTTGAAAATCCACCATCGTCGGGATTCAAACCGTAGGACTTCCCTATCGAAGACAGTGCCAATGCTTGTTGCCCTGATCCATCTCAGACGGACACTTTTTTCTGCGACATCCCGCAGAATTAACTGCCTTTTTTCAAGGCTGAAAGAGTTGAGGCCATTACCTTGCAAATTAAATGGGGCAACATGTACGTACGAACTATCACATACATTTTACCTCTTTTAAATATTTCTTGAACGAGGAAAGCTCTAGTATGTAGTGTACGACCGATTTGCACGCATCGGGATTTTAATCCTCCTCTAAAGTTTTACGTTGATAACGGAAGATACAAATGAGTTCACGCGAAAATTAAAGATTTTTTAAAAAAGTATTTCCATGGAACAAATCAATAATTTACGAAATCAGATGAAAGGTATTTTAAGCTTTTAGTTGAAAGGCGTCAGCTCTGCCGCACAAAACCTCAGAGCAGCCCCTGAGTCCTGCACCCCCAGTCTCCTTTGAACGTCCGCTGCCTCGCAACCACCCGCTGCGGACAAACTCCCTCTTGTCTTCGGTACGACCCGTTCCAAAAACATTTATTTTTCGCCTAAGCGGGCACATGAAAGTGAATTCGTCCTCAAAAATTGCGTGGCAAATATATATGCACAAATTAACTGAGTCTATTTAATTGTTTGCAGGTTTATTACTTTCTGCAACTTTTCCCCAGGATGGTTTTCCTGGGAAGAGCGCCACCCTAGAGCCCTTAAGGAGCAACCACTGCTTAGAGCTAAAAGGTAACGACGACGGTCGAACCAACAGCCAGAGGCGAGGGCGACGGCGAGGGCGAGGGCGTGGACGAGGGCGAGGGTGTGGGTGAGGGTGAGGGCATGGGCGAGGACGAGGACGAGGGCGAGGGCGAAGGCGTGGGCGTGGGCGTGGGCCGGGGGCAAGGGCGGAGGCGTGGGCGGGGGAGAGGGCGTGGGCGAGAAAGTGGGGGCGAGGGCGCTAGGCGAGGCGAGGCGAGGGCGGGCATACGAGCGGGCGGGGGCGAGGGCGAAGGGCGAGACGAGGAGGCGAGGGCGAGGCGAGGCGCGGCGGGACAGCGCGGGCGGGACGAGCGCGGAACGAGCGGGGGCGAAGGGCGAACGGGGGCGGGACGGGGCGGGGGCGAGCAGGCGAGGCGGGGCGGGACGAGCGAGGGCGCAGTCGCGGGCGGCGAGCGCGTCGGGACGAAGGTCGGGGCGGACGAGGCGGGGGCGAGGCGAGAGGGGCGGGCGAGGCGCTGGCAGGCGCGCGACGGCATGAGGCGAGGGCGGGGGCGGGACGAGGCGGGTCGAGGCGAGGCGAGTGCGAGACGAGGGACGAGGCGAGGCGGAGGCGACGGCGCGAGGCGGGACGAGGCCGGCTGGGAGAGCGCGGTGGCGGACGAGTCGGGGCGGACGAGGGCGGGGGCGGGACGATGCGAGCAGGGCGAGGGCGAAGCGAGCGGGGGCGGGGCGGGCGAGCCGAAAAGCG
This sequence comes from Gryllus bimaculatus, assembly GCA_017312745.1. NCBI lineage: Eukaryota > Metazoa > Arthropoda > Insecta > Orthoptera > Gryllidae > Gryllus > Gryllus bimaculatus. Next base: position 93,534 of record BOPP01000321.1, read on the forward strand.
GAGGCGCGGAACGAGGCGAGGCAGGCAAGCGTGGCGAGCCTGGGCGAGGCGTGGGCGAGGGTCGGCGTGCGTGCGTGGTTAGGCGAGGGCGAGGCGAGGAGTCGGGAGGCGCGAGAGAGGCAGGGCGAGGTTGCGAGGGCGAAAGCGAGGGCGGGCGGGCGGAAGGGCGGAGGCGAGGGTGAGGCGAGGGCGAGGGCGAGGGCCGAGCAGGCGAGGCGATAGGGCGGGCGAGGCGAGGGCAGGGCGAGGGCGCAGGCGAGGCGTGGCGTGGCGAGCGAGGCGTGGCGGGCG
>BOPP01000321.1:94441-262391 GCA_017312745.1 Gryllus bimaculatus
CGAGGGCGAGGGCGAGGGCGAAAGCGAGGGTGAGGGCGAGGGCGAGGCGCCGAGAGGCTCCGCAGCGCTGGTCCTTAGTCACGCGTGCGCGGAGAGTCGCGGCGGGGCGTGCGGTGCAGCCGTGATGCATGGGCGCGGCGTGCCACGCCAGGAGACGCCAGCACGAACGAACGAACGAAATTGTTTCTCAGCAAAATGTCATAAGAAGAATTAGTTCATATCATTGCACAGAACAGTGATTCTCAAAATGTTTATAGATTCTATTCTTCAGGTAGGAAAACTTACTACAAAACTACGGTGTAAATTCCGTAAATGACGGGTTTGAATATTATCATTTGTGTTCCTGGATGTACTTGTACAGTAATTTCAGTACCACTAATGTGCTTTTAACTCCCTAAATGAAACACAGGGAACGGTAACACAGCGCTCTGAGAGTATTCATCAATGTTGGAGAGACCGAAGCGTACTCTCGATCTACGCGAACGTTAACTCTTATTCCCTGTCGTTGATATCGTCTTCCAAATGTGGCGTTAATTTTTATCGATCATTCAATTTCTCGTACTTCTTTGTTTCCCGCGCGGTATTCAACAACACTTTCATCATCGTTCTATCATTATTAATGCCCTCTTACTCCCTCTCCCTCTTTCAATTGTTTTTCCCTCGTCTCCCATCTCCGTCCACCATTTCTTCGCTCTCTGGCCACGTTATCCTCATGTTCGTCCTCAGAACAAGTGTTCTCGGACTTAGTATGGCAGGAAGGGGGTAGATGATATTTTTTGCTAATAAACATGATTTGGAAAATCTCTTATAACAAAGTCAAACATGTGCTCTTTCCCCATTATTTGTAGAACTATCATTGCATACTTGCATTTGGCAGGTAAACGTTCTGCCCAAGAGGATTCTTTATACTTGCCTACCAACAGTGCGACGCGTTTTGTCTATCAAACAGAGGCCACAAAATGTCAACTTTTGTTTCGAACACTTGTATACAAAGATGTCATTGTCATGAAGACTAGAGGTTTAATACATGTTCCAAGCCCCACTGTAACTCTCTTCCAGCAACCACAACGCATATTCACACATTCTGCCTCTCTTCATACTCTCGCCATCCTTTTGTTATTCCTCAATTCTAGCGCCTTCGAACCCCTCCGACACAAACACACACACACACGCCTGTCATTCTTATCGACCTCATTCTTATCTGCAGTGTTCTCAATGCCATCACAGTACTCTCATCACCGTTCCCCTCCCCTGTTCTATTCCTTTGGCCACATTTCTCGCTTTTCACCACTTCATCTTCTCGCTGCTATCCTCATTTACTTTGTAAGGCTCTTCCAGCATCCGCCACGTCCACGGCTTTCTCTCTGCCACTCCTCATATCGGCGGCGTCCTCTGGCTATCTCTTATTCCCCGCCGCCGCCAGCGCCCTCTGCACAGCTCGTTTGCAGCGCCAGTTAATTAGCGCGCTCTGTCCAGGGCGCACAGCACGCAGGGCGGACCTTCATTTGTAGCGAAGCAACAATGGCGCCTCCTGGACGCACGTTAATAGATATTTAAAGGGAGGCGACGCGTTTTAAATGACGCTCCCTGTGCAAGCTGCCCCGGCAGGATTTACCACGGTGTTCTGCGCAATGTAAATGTGTAAATAAAACATCGGTGGAAAAAAGATTTCCACACCATAACAAAAATACTCCCACCAAATGTATCTAAAAGGAATTTTCGAATAAAAGAAAGTCTACAGATGCAAGCAACAGACAATTTTTGTCTCCTTAAGAAGGATCTTTACCTGAAACATGGTTTCCAAAAGAAATTCCGTTTGTGTCTCATCAATCAAAAATGAAATTCTGGGACGCATGTTTATTACATCCCTTTTTCTGAAAAAAAATCAGGTAGGCAAGTGGAAAATCTTCCTGATAGGTATTATGAAAAGATATTGAAGTTTTCCCCAAAGAATATTAAAATAGAACTATGTACACAACACTGCAATAAATGAGAATCGGGGAGGAAATATCAATTTTAGAGAAAATAATCTGAATGGATATAGCGCTAGGCATCGAACGGGTAGAGTGACACAGACAGATGGGAGGACGGACGGTCGGACAGACAGAGAGGCGTTTTGCCGAAAAGAAGGTTTCGGTATCACACACTCACAAAACATGGATTTTGATTAAACGCGTTAAAGAAAGTACTTTACTATATTAATGGAGCAACATTTATCCACTTTTGATATCAAGGGCCAAGAATTCGAGATACTTTGGGCAAAAAATTGCCACTCTCTCTCTGGAGTATTACAATACTATATTAATTTCATAAATTCCTAGAGAAAGTACAACAGAGGAAAAACTTCTACTACAACGAACAATAAAAATTATAACAGGAGGCGCTCTGAAGGTCGTTTCTATCATTTTATACTTTCAGGACCTGCAGGACCACAACTATGATCGAAATGTTATTTACGTAGTGAAATATCAAGCAAACACTTTTTAATATATGAAAATATATTGAAAAAATTAAATTACGATATCAAACTATGAGCAAAATTATTACCTCGTTTTTTTCATCTAATTTATCAAATATTTTACGTACTAGTCAAAGATCTGATTCGATTTTATGACATGATAATTTTAAATGACAGGAATCTGAAAAATGTCGATAATCAACGTTGTTCTGATAAATTACTTTCCTGCAATTTTAATTACTCAGTATCGTGAATTATGAAGATCCAAGAAGATTTTAACTGTCAGTAAGATAAACGTTCATTAATCAACCACGCCTCCGCTTTTTTGTTTAAAGATAAATGACAAGTCTTCTTTTTAACTAAGAAGCAAATTTATGAGTTATCGGTGTTTCTACACATATCTCATATTTTTAAATAAAAAGGGTACTTCACAAAAATGCACCTTAAATGTTACTTAAGTAGTACCGATTTTGAAACCGCAAAATGTCGGTTGTTAAACACATACGTAAACATTCAAATTGAATTCCCGATTAGCGGGTAACTGCCTTAAGAAGTGAAAAAACGGAAAGTAGTCTGGAATCCGAATTGACTTACTAATGTGTTGTGTTTTTAGTTAATATCTAACTGTTAGGTGATTATATGTAGTGTAAAATTATATTCGCTGCTAAATGATTTTCGGCGCTGATATAATTCAATTCTGATATAGTCATCGCTCGATGTTAGCATACGCCTGCTCTGTATGTATGTCAGCTGCCCCAATCACATTAAATAAATTACAAATCTTTCAAAACAAAATATTAATAACAGTAAATGACCCTTGTTTTTCAGCAATAAGACGATCCACAACGATCTTGTAATAGAACCAATTGCTTTCATTATTACGAAACTGACACAAAGTTTGATTTTTTCAAATTGAAATCGCGTGCGTATTTCTCTATCAGTCTATTTCTGTATATGTCAGTATACACATGCATATTTCCATGTGTCCAACTATACTTCGATAATTATCCTCTCAATAACCTTGGTTGACGTTTTCAGCTAATCAGGGAAATAACAAGTTACCCCTTCACACCGTACTGATAAATAACTAGTCGGCTAATCAAGTGAACTTTGCGTCTGAACGTTGTATTGCGATTGAAAAACCAAGTACTCGCACCCCAGCGTGTATTGGGCCTAGTAAATAATAGTCGCTGCACCGCAGCGGATCAGCCGTAGCCGTGTCTCCGGCGAAGCGCTTTCTGAGCGTTGCGTCAGGGTCCTCGGGGCTGCAGATCCTCGCAGCGGCGGAGGCGGCCCCCACGCGCGGCGCGGCCTGGACAATGACGGATCGGCGTCACGTGACGTCAGCGGCAGCTGGGCGGCGCGCCCTGCGATTAGCGGCGCTTTTAGGCGAATACAAACCATTCTTAAACATAGGCCGGAAGACCGCGGGCACTGAACGCTTTCCAGGCAGCTTCAATGCATCAACTATGAAAGGTCGTAATATGTAGTGAATTGTGGTTTGTCTGCACCACACTTTATTGACAATATGACATTAGTTTTTTCACTGTAAATTTATCTTTAAAATATTAATATAGCTTAAGCTTAATTCAGCTTAAAGTTTCGTCCCGCAATTTCATTTCTCTTGCGAGATTTTAAAGTCATAATAATTTCGTTCCATACTACCGTTTTGCGCAGGAAAATAAGTATTCAAAGGTTGTTGTTCTTTGGTTTTTTTAATTCTTCCAACGCATGTGATCAGTGAAAACATATTCTCTTAGTTTTCATCATACTGAAGTTGTCGCCAATGTTCGATGAATATTTTCTTAAAATGCGTGAAAATGTCCATTATTAAGTTATTCACAATATATGCTCATAGTTCACTCATTACACAACAGAAACATCAAAATTTATTTCGCAGTCAACGAATGTAGGAAAATTTCTTAAAGCAAGACGATAGGAAAAATGAGGAAGGAAAAAAGGAAACGAAAGCAAAGATCGTGCTCGGTCCGCGGCCCGTTTCTTTGGCCGTTACTCACACATTCGCCTGGTGTTGACCGGAGAAGCCACGAAAAAAATACCAACCAGAAGAGGCTGTGAAGTACCGATCGATCTGCCGAGCTTTACAAGCACCAGAGACCGGCGTGGAAGACCCGCCGCCTACGCGGAATGGCCGCAGCGGAAATTTCGCGTCACGTGTTTCCTTATGAGCACGAGCAGAGCTGCGCGGCAGGCGAGCGCCGCGGCAGCGCATTGGCAGCGTTTAATCCGCGGCGGATTTTGTAACGCAGTCGGGCGCGTTTCGACCGCTGCCACTCAAATTTCGTGGAAGTCCGCCCGCCGTCGAGTCTCTTCGCTCCTCTCTGGGTCGAACTCCCTTGCCTTCGCTTATGGGATAAGGAAAAGGAACTTAGCGCTCCGCACCGTCTGTGGGAGCCTTACAGCTAGTGTAGAGAAAGCGCCACCATCGCAACACAAATCCTACTATCAGAATAATATTTCTGTCTACTTGACAGATAGCGACTGACAGTAGGGGTTCCTTTATCCAAATGGAGGCTTTAAATTGTGATGACATCACTGAAGAGTTGCCAATGGTTATTTAGTAAAAAATAAAATCTTACAGTGTAATGCAACTGAAATTTGACATCTTTACTTGGTTATGCATTGTGTGTGCGGTTCTGTCATCAACTGTTGTGCTCCATTGAAATTTCTTTCTTGAAGCTGCTTTGTGTTCTGGTGCAAGAACGTCGACCGACCACCATGTCTGTCACCCGGGTAAGCGACAACCACCCTCGACTGTGAAGTAGGCAAAATGTTATTCCGCCAATAGGACTAGAGTCGCTGCAGAGACGGCGGGATTGCTGGCTCTGAGCCAACTCAGCGGGTCGAAGCTTCACCTCGCACATCAACCCCCCCCCCACCGCCAGAGGCATCACCTGCCGACTCCGCCATCTGCCCGCTCGCTCGCGTGACACTGACGGATAGGGAGGGCGTGACGTCACACGCCCGCAGCGCGACCGCTCCGTGCAGCGACGCGACGCGACGCGACGCGCCTGCCCTTTTTACGACGGACCCGACGATAAATAACGCGCCCACGGGGCAGGGGGGGAGGAGAGATGCGACCAGAGGAAGGGGCTGGGTGGGGCGAGGAAAGTAGTTTGGAAGGGGGAGGGAGAAACACGGCGCGGCGGGAGAGGCAGTAAGTGGCAAGGAAGGCCGGCGCTTTGATGTGGTGTGAGGTGAGGTGAGGAGTGTGGTGGAGCGAGGTGGAGTAAGGCGGAGTGAAGTAGAGTGGAGTGAGTTGGAGTGGAGTGGAGTGGAGTGGACCGGGCTGGAGTGGGGAGGGATGTATGACATGACGGAATACTGCGTAAGATGGGGAGAGGGGAGGGGAGGGGGAAAGTATTGGGGTAGTGCGGGTAGCGGAAGAAGCAGGAGAGGATGATTTGTCGATCGTGCACGAGAAAGTAGGCGAGCTGGCATGGTTGGTGTTTGGGAGAGCGGGCGGAAGGGGAGGGGACGGGCCTGTGGGGCTTGAAGATTTCGGGGTAAGGGGTTGAGGGCGAGATTAGCGCCATTGGAGATATGTTGGGCGGGGGAACGATAGCATGTCTGTGGATGTGACGGAGTATTTGTTGTTGTGTGGGGTGAGGCACGCGGAGGGAGGAGAAGAGTGTTTTGGAGGGAGAGTCGAGGAGGAGAGGTTGACATGTTGGTGCGGAAGGGGATCTAAGAAGACGGACAGCTGCTGCAGGTGGGCACGTGGAATAGGCCGTGAGCAAGTTGTGATCGGTTCGCGGCAGGGTTTGCGCGTGAGCTAAGAAGTTATTGGGGCGGAGGGGGCGAAGGCCGAGGTGGAGCAGGCGGCTTCGCTGGAGATGGGAGGAGGAGACTGGATGTGCGCGGGAGGATGATAATGTTGGGTGGCATACTGGTCGAGGGCGGCAACGGATGTGTGTGTGCTTGTGGCTGAAGAGCGCCGCCGTCAACCTGCGAAAACTTCCCGATTTATGGCGGGCGTTACGGCGCCGCGGCGGCCTAAAGGCGGCGGCAGAGTTATGGCCGCGGCCACGCGCGGTGCTCTCCGGCGGACGGCGGGCGAAATCAATTCGGCCCCAAGGTTAATGAATGTGTTCGGCTGCAGGCGGAGGACAGCCAAGTGGTCCATTCTAATGCGCAATTCATTGAGCTTGGAAGGCGCCTTGTATTTTAGTGCGCTTCCGATACTCTCTTAAAATACTTAGATTATCAAGTGGACAATGAATACGTAATTGAAAAGATTTATTTCAAGGTTGATTAGGAATAATGAGTACGCTAAAAACAAAGTTTAGTGTGATTTATGATCAAATTACTGATAATACGCAGAAAGCTACATATTGTTTTTCTTCTCGTTTACTTTCTTCTTCTCCTTCGGTGCAAGGACAAGAAAAAGCAGGAATGGAAAGCGAGTTTTCATTAGTCGCAGATAACTTTTAATATGGAACTCAATGAATTCCCTTTCGTTCGAGTGATGCTCGTTCGAATCATGACCATTACTCTATAAACGTCATACATATGTATTGATACTCATAATGAAATTATTTCAAAATTTAGTATAAATGTTAATTTCCTCGTGCAAAGGAAAGTCGTCTGAACTGCAAAATCCAAGACGTTTGCGCTAAAAGAGCGTTACCAGGATGAAGTTAAAACATTAGTTGGTATAATAAAAAGATAATTACGATTTCCGAGTGACAAAACACATAAAATACTCCCGTTATAAAGTATACAAAAATGTTTCTAATAGAAACAAGTGATATTACTTCACAGAATTTCTGATCACTGGAGACTCCGACGGGGGAGGACGTGGGAGGCGTATTTCGTACGTGTGCGGAAAGCCTCTCTCGCTGCAGTTCTTCTCGTTTGCTCTGTCGAGTTACAATTAAGATACGAGCGCAGCAATGAATCAGGTGGATTTACTAGCCCCGTTTCGTCGTGGTCGACGAGCTAAGGCAGAATTATAGCTGCGTTACAAGATTTGCGATCTCTTCTACTCAGTTTCACTGGCGCACTGAGAGGGGGGGACTCAACTCAGTGGGAGAAGCAGCCAAACGCATCGGCAACGTATCCTCGTTTAGGTTGATCGGACGCCAAAAATTGAAACTGTCAATAAAAAGAAACAAATTGCAATTAATTAAAAATGTTTATGCTCTTCGGTTAACTGTCCCCAAACTCTGTTTTAATTCATAAATCAGTGCATTCTTTGTTTTAAAATCTTCTTGTATACTACCATTTTTGAAGTAAAAAAACAACTTTGTCAATATTTCCAGCAATTCTGTACAAGTTAAAAAGAACTTAATTATTTTCCGAACCGGCTGAGCGTGGTTCAAATCCTGCATTGCTGCTGACTGCAGAGTCTCTCAGCGGGAAGTTCTAGAGTTCGAGCCCCGATTGTTTTCGGATCGCGGGCTGCGGCTGATCTTTGCTTCCTCCTACTTACAAACACTTACTAGCACTACTCTACCAGACATGTCAGGTAATCATTTTGAAGCTGAGAGCTTGTCCTGTTGGGGTAGATTCTTGGAGGGGGAAATCTCTCGCAAGGTGTCGTGTAGGTCAGCGCCGAATGTCACCATCCTGTTGGAGAACAACATTGCCACCTCCCGAGATAAATCATTCACCACACTAACGGGACCATTGAACATAGCAGCTGACACGCGGAAACGTCAATTAATCAACCTTGTTTCGCTGACCTAGCAACTAAACTGCTTTACTCAAAATATATATTTTTAAACTAAACCAAAGTTAAAAATTATGTTTCTTTAGATTTTATTGTTGAATGGCGACAGATCTTTCACCGCGCTGTCTATAATTACGTGTAATTTTGCTGCAGGAACTGATTAGGTGATTGACTGTTTCGTCTTGAAGTCTGCAGAATTTCACGTCACCGGATCTGCGGGAATGTCAAGATTGTTGGCTGGGAGATAACTGCGATGACCGATCAGTGATACTGGTTTCGCAATCCAATAAGAAGTAATTGATTTCCGGCATTGAGTGTTGTAAGCCAGAAGAGATATTCACTATTTGGTTGCACTATCTTTTTGAACATGATTTTCGCTTTATAACGACGAGACGTATGTCTCAACTTGTTGATGGCAGATATCAATTGTGTAATGAAAACCTGAGCTTTTGGAAGCTATCAGCACGGGCGTGTCTTTTGTTGTCATCTTTGAGAGTTCGATGTCCGAGGCTAGTGCTTCTACCTCTGCAGAAACAGGAGCAGACACGTGTACGCACAGCTCCATGGCAATGCCCCCCCTCCAAACACACCGTTTAACAACGATACCAGCTCCGTATCAGACATTTCAGTAAGTGTACCCGTTTTAATGAAGTCATTAATTGGCGGATGCGTATTCCTACATACATCAGTAGGAGAATAACAGGCACAAAATAAATTTAAGACCGTAGTGAATGGATGTCAGCAAATATTCTTTCACCAATCGAACTATAACGGATGGAATATATTGCCTGCAAAAACCTTTGAACCCTTTCCTTGAAGCGTTCAACAGTTTAAAAAATTAATTTAGGATATTACTAAGTAAATAAGGGACTTAACTAAGATGAGTAGGTTAAAGAGTGATGCATAAGTGATACACTATTGTGAAGTGAGATGCCGTGCAGTATAGAGCAGAGAAATAATGAAGGAAGCGATTTAAGGGTCATAGTGATGTGCAGTGTAGTGTAGTGCAGTGCAGTGCAGTGTTTACTTTTTAAGCCTATCAAAGTCACCCACTCTTGCGTATGCTCGTAACTGTGCGTAAAGATTCACAACTAGCGCTGTATAAAGAATACACATGTGATATCTATCAGTAAAAATGCGAGGTAATAATACTAAATTTGTTAATTAACCATTATTATTATAATCATCTCTTCCGGATCCGTTCAACATGAAACAGCATATACTGATGTAACAATGGAAAAGCCTAGTGAAAGTAATCTATATGCATTGGTGGGTTTCGTGATACGTTACGGGGCTGCAATAAATCAAGCAGATTGAGGAATTTATGGGCGAAAGCCCCATGATTCAGGTGCGCGAGCAGCCGGGTAAACGATCCATCGAATCAGCGCGGAGCAGCGGAACAGCGACGCCCCTGCCGCTCCCTGCCGCCCCCTGCCCGCTTCCTGCCGCCCCCTGCCGCCCCTGCCCGCCCTGCCCCTCCTGCCCGCCCCTGCCCGCGCTCCGCCCCCGCGCCGCCGCCGCCCCAGCGCCGGCCCCGCCCCTGCCGCCCCCTGCCGCGCCCCTGCTACCGGCCCCGCCCTCCCCCGCCCGCCCCGCCGCTCCGCCGCCCCCGCCGCCCCCCCGCTACCCCGCCGCCCCCGCCGCCCCGCCGCCCCTGCCGCCCCCTGCCGCCCCTCTCTGCCGCCCCCCGCCGCCCCCCGCCGCCCACCGCCGCCCCCGCCAGCGCTGTGGACGTAATCCGCTCGCAAGGCGCGCGCAGACCGCGTGGCCGGGCGGGCGGCGGGCAGAGCGGGACAACAGGACTCGAACGGCACAGGAGCAGAATACGACGTCGTGAAACAGAATGGATCGGCGCCAGACAAGCCCAGAAGGATGGCTCAAAACGCCGTTGTCTGCTAACCGTATTGCGTTACTGCGTCCTGTGAAGTCACAGAGGTTAAGCAGCTCGAGACTGCGGGTTCGTGGATGGGTGTCCATATGGGAACTCCGCGAATCTTATGGCGCCGAGCACACGGCCGAAGGGAAAAACACATTTACGGGACAAAACAAAAATACGTGGCTATATAACAGAAACAGACAACTAAAAAATATAACTGATGGCGTAGCAATGTGTGACGTCAAGCTTCGCATCGTAAAACGCGCGTTATTTATATTAAAGGTGGCTTTTGTATACGTTAATTTGTGCAGAAAAGCGAGTGTGTTCGAGAACATCTTATACAAATTAGTGTGAGCACATTAATACATCGTGATTATAATTTTTTTTTCGACATAATCCGAGAGTGTGGTTCGAGTGAACGACATAATTTCTAGTTAGTTAGTGCTTCATTTAGCCATGTTGCAAATTAATTGTTGCAAAGATAAAATTGAAATGGTCAAATATTCTAACGGTATGTGGTTGCTTCTCACTGTTATTTGAAATGCTAACAATGAAAGGAATACGGTTGACCGATGCGAATATTCAGTGCGAGTTTATGTGTCAAATTAGGAAAGAAGTGAACGGCGTACTCAGCATAAATAGATCTAGATAATATTTTTGTAATAAAATTCTACAGTTACATTTATTGAACTAATAGTTAAGCACAATTATTTTCAGCATTATTTCTGATGTTTATTCTTATTTGTATTTTGAGCAACATGAATCGCACCGACGCACAAGTTGATTATTAGTTGATATAAGAAGGGGATATTAAATTGCAGCTTACAAGTATTTTATTGTTTGGGATCGCTTTTGGACTCTTCTTTGTGTGACTAAAAAAACTAAAAGCAACGAGCCCTGATCACAATAACAGTTTCAATGTTATGACTGAAATATATTACACCCCAAAAGACAGGAAAATATTTGTAAGGATTAGTTCCCGTCCACTAGAGACATATTTAAAGTTCTACTAGTAAATACTACGAAATCTAAAATGTATTTCCTTTTCTTATTTTCCACCATTATTTTTTTCTTTTAAATGTTTGTGACCAAGATTCGCTTCAGTGAAAAAGAATAAAATATTAATAAATACTGACAATTTTTGTACAATCACATTGTGTGATACAAATTACATAACACGCAACTGATGAATACAAGGTCTCTCTTTGATGTCCTGTCGCGATGTGCGGTGTGTCGCGAGAATGATCGACTTACCGAGGGTAAATAAGGAGGAAACATTGTTAGATGTCCTGCCCGGAACGCGCAGTTAGATCCTGCGCTATTCCCCGATTTAAACACAGTGGCACTTCAAGGTCACGGTCTGGAAGGAGAGGGGGGGACACCGTCACCCAAGCGGGAGCATCGTTTCCACTTAAAATGTTGGTATTGGAGCCCCTGATCGGACGACAACGTCGTCCTCCCTCCAGCTCGTGACCTTCAAGTACCACTACGTGTAAATAGGAGTATAATCCGTTAGTGGACGCGACGCGACGTCGAGTACGAAGCGGGATGAAGAGCGAAGATGGGCGCGTATCTGGCAGCGTCGAGTGGCGGTCGACAGCGACCAGATGGGCCACGCCCCTCTCCCTGCTTATCCGCACACATTAGGCTCCGCCCCGGCCCTTCCGCCTTCGATGGCCCTCGAGTCCCTCTCGCCGGCGGAAAGGTCTCCCCACACGCCACTTCCACTGAAGCACTTAGGCCTCGGCGTAATCATTACGTTCAGCCACCAGCAATTAGTTGTTGTCAAAAGAAGCATCTCAACAGTGAAAAGAATACTGATTAACATTGTGAAGTGAACTTACAGGCTGTTTGTTATTGACATTCAAATGACATCGAAATATTGGTCAAATCTTGTTTCCGTTCATAAGATAATAGTAGGAACTTTCTCTGTATTGGTGTATTACACATGGTCTTTCCAGTTCGGATTTTATGTCGATTTGAGGGTTAATATAAAATAGATAGAGTGGTGCTCGGAGAAAAAACAATTTCAGTGCCCAATATGGCAAGAGATTGCTTGAACTGCACGATTTTACGTATGTTAATATACATGAGTTAATCATAAAATTATCTAACTGAAAATAATAACAAATAATATCTTCAGCATGATTATCACGCATATTTACGCAAGTACTATTACCAGTATAAACGCGCAGTGTTCTTACGTTCATTATTGTAACTTGAGTTTTATTTATTTCTAATGTTCTCTTACTGCTTGCTCAATGGTGGACTGTGAAAGAAAATCGGTCAATGCATCTTGCACCCATCGTATTAGTATTGCTATTTAGAATATTCAACAAAACATTCGTAACGTTAAGTACCTGTTTGCATATTATTTATTATATTTTATTTCAGTTAAAATGTAATTCAGCTTTTCTTCGTTGAAAATAAAATTTTTAAAAGGAATTCATATTAGTTTTAATTAATAAACATCTTTAATTATTTGCACCATGATTAATAAACTAACCTACACAGTCAAATCGTTTTATTAATATGTTGGTATGACGCTTCTGGCAAATACTTCACCACTCAGAAAATATTAAAATAATTTACCAGTCGGCAAACAATACCTGCTGACTTGAAATAGAACGGGGAGAAACTTTTCTTAGATCGGTGATCTAGACAACTCCGGCTTTAATGAACCCCTAGAATTCACGATATTCGATAAAAAGTAATTTATCTAATAAAATGGTAGCTTAACAGGAAACAAGGAAAAATATTAATGCATATGTCAATGAAGTCACAAAGGAATTAACAGAAAATGTTTTACCCCGCTGAGACTTGCGTAAGAAATTTATTCCACCTAATGAACAGGCTTTGTAAAAATTCTTTCCATCTTACTACCATTTTATTTTCCCTCATTATTAAAAAATTACTATGTTCATAATTTCATTGAAGATGAAAGCGTATTGTCTAAAACTATTGTTGGAGGCAAGAAAAAAAGATAGGATATTCATTTTTTTTTCGGAGAAAGATGTTTCCAAAATTATTCCTTTTGTGCCAGGCCGTTGCAAATAATTGAATTTCACAACGTTTTTACATTCGTTTCCAAATTTTAACAGTCTTTCCATATGGACAAATCATGAAACAACCAATCTTGTCCTAGCGGATTAGAAAATGTCGTTAATTTTTTTCTTAATGCATTTCATATGCATTTTTATTGCAAAATATTGAATAATTGCAAAATATGAACACATTCGCCAAAAATGAGCATCAAACTCGCGCACTCGACGGCCTGCTTAGCTGCTACGTCCGCTGAGGCTGAAGTCCCATACCTGCCTTGGCTTCAAGGGTCGCGATTCGAATCACGCCTCGGACATAAATGTCTGTGTATGTTAGTATGTGTTTTCCCACCCTCGTACCCAGCGTTAAAGGTTACAGCGGTCGCTTTATGATCAATCATTTGAAAAGCGACCTAAAATTTAAAAAACACACGTAACTCCTTTTTCCGATTTCTCCTGATATTCGAGAGAGTAGAACTGTAAAGTAAAAGAATTGAATTTCTCATGGATCTGCCACATGGACTCGATCTGTCTCACCTGAGAAAGAGTTCAACGCCTGCCACCCCCCTCTCTCCATCTTCCCTACCCTGACCTCCATTGCCCCCCCCCCTGGACGCGCCTCCCAATTACCGCCGCCATTAAAAGTCGAGCGCGAGGCGCAGCGGAAGCGAAACAGCAGCTGAAGAACGCCGCCCACGCAGTGCCCCTGGCGAGTCGGCTGCGAACGAACCGCAATGGCGCCCAACTTTCGCGGCTTCTCGCCTTTTGTTTCGCATTCTGATGAGCGAGTTGGGGAAGTCTCGCTTTCAAATCATATTCCTTTCACGAACTCCCCACCCCGCCCCGCCCCGCCCTCTTCTCAGACGCGGCCGCCATGTTGTCCTTCCCCCGGACGCTGAGTCCTCGCGGCCAGCAAAGCCGACGCAAACAGTTATGGAAATCTGGAACTTACTGGACGCGTTGTAAACTTTTCACTGGACAGATATGAATCCGGCCTGAGCTCACGCTTCGCTGTTTCACAGTGTTGCCACTGGCGCGCTAGTTCCCGCGAGCTCTCTAGAGCAAGGTCCCTTTGCGGCCTCATCCCACGCGATTCGTGTTTTTTAAGCTCTTTGACGCGTCGAACTATACGTGCAGCACTGCCGCGCGCGCTATTGAAACAGCGATCAATATAGTGCACCTGGATTGAATTATTGATGCTCGTCCGCCGCCAGAAATGCAATGCGCCACGGAGGGAGGGACCGTTTTCCAAGCATTTTCTATTGAACTTCCACTGCGTATTTGATTTACAGTCATCAATATGCAGGTTCTGTGAATAATTATTTCCATATTGGCAGAGAACTCAGTAATACAATGAAAATAGTTTTATTCTGATTGTTATTTTGCAAAGAGATAGGATCACTATTGAACAAGCTATGCCTAAAAGAATATCAATAAAGGTATAAACTGGTAAAACCAGATACAAGAAGCTAGTATTCCGCTAGAGGTTAATAATATTGTCTTGTGATAATGAAGCCAGAAAATTAATGTTCAATCGTACCAAAGAAGACAACTTTACCCTGGGAAAAATACAAAACATAATTCTACTGGTCAATTCGGTTTGACATGCATACATTTATAATAATGTATTAATTACATTACTTTATTACTTAAGACAAAATTCATTATCTTCTTCTTAGACTTTTTCATCCGCCCTCTCATAGGTCTCCACGGTTGCACAGCCTTACGAAAATCATTGTCGAGTCTGGAGGTTTTGGTTGATCTCTGAAAAATTGTTATAATGTCTTTTAAAAAGTTATATCACACGATATAACGTTATTCCATTCAATAACATTAAAAAATGTGCAATTGTACTGAAAAAAATTCTACTTTTAATATACAATATTTATGATGTATTATTGTTTCCACAAATAATACTGTACGACGCTTTATATATACAAACTTCCATAAATATTTTATTGACGGTTAGTATTCACCCCCTGAGAAATGCATCATAACTAAGACAAAAAAGTAGAATTCTGTAGATTATGCTAAGAAGAATTCAACAAAGAAACGCGCATTGTCATTATGTTACACAATGAATTGAAAACTGTGCGATCATCCTTGTAATTCTGCTTTTGGCCCCTCAAGGTCACTCTATTTCTTTCCTTGCCTTTGTAGTACTCTTGGTTGCAATAATGGTTGTGGTACGCCTAATAATGGGCCAATTCCGTATTGCCTGTGAAATAAATTTCATTATTTGATATCCTAAGAATGTTGTGGGCGCGGGTAGTGGCAGCGTTGCTAGAACCGCAGAACATCGCTGCAGGCAGCAACTGCAACGAATACTCCTCGGGTGGAAGCGATAGCAGTCTTTCACTTCGGCGCCTGGGAGAGCGATCGCCAACGAAACAGCGAGGGCGGGAGGAAAGACGAAAAAAGGAAAATAGCAGACGGAGGCGGCGGCGGCGGCGGTCACAGCAGACGCTGAAGAGGCGATCCATCAGAAGAGGAGCTGCGGGCGACGGCGCTCAAGCCCCAGCACGAAGCGGCGGCGGCGGCGACGGACGCGGAATACTAGAGCGAGGGGCTCTAGGGCGGGCTCTTCGCTGGGGCGGCGCAGCGCCCGGGAATTCAGAGCAGCTGCAGCTGGCCGCGCGAGCCACGACCCGCAGCGCCAAAATACTTCCAATTTAGTTTTTTAACACTTCGCCAAAATACAATGCAAATAAGCATTTAAATGCATACTCAACATACATTAGGCTTTGATTCGGTAAATACATGTGCGTTGGAAATACTCAAATTACAGTAGAAACAATTGTATTACATCTTTTTACTGAATACGGAAAATAACTGAATTACAATAAATTACTAACTGACGGTCAAAATGTCATCAGCCAAAGTTAGGTGTTCTTTACAAAAGACAGTAAACATATGAGAGTGCATGCCTTCACGTTGATTCATTTAGTTATACTAGTTGATTTTGCGTAAAACTACTTTCACATACTTTAATCGACGAACTGCTCTCAATGATTGTAGACAATGGATATTTCAAATACGAGTATTTAAATATTGTCTTATTCTACAAAGACGTACTGCAAAAATTAAACTATATTTACATTTAGATGATTTTTCGTAATGTAATTAAACTAAAAATCAAAGAAACTAAACACAAAATTCAGACATATCTGGGTTTATTCTTCCACGAACTTTCGAATGAAAGCAAAAATAAGATACACGAATGTTATTTTTATTAAAAAACTTTGAGAATTCCTTTTTTAATTACACTTGTTTTATTTATTTAAATAAATCTCCAAAATACGTGTACAAAAAACTTTTTAAAAACTTTAATAGAATACCTACTTAAAATATGCATTTCAAATACAGGCTTTTAAATACTGTCCAATCCTGCGTAGCGGGTTACTTGCGACGCCATGAATTGAATTGACACTGATGACAGCTACGTCTATTTTACTTCTCATGATTTTATACTATGTTTTTCTGGATAATACTTTTGTAATTAGATGTCCGGAGTGTGGAAATGCTGAAGTGGTGTTTACCTTATTCAGGATAAAATAATGGAAGTTGTCTTTGTGACCATGCCTCTAGGACACGTCATGGGCAACGTACTAGCTTTCCGTGATATAATCGCGTGTTCGATTACCGATCGAGACAAAACTAATTGTAGCTCTTCTTTCAATTCGTCTCCTTTTCTGTAGCAGTGTGACGAATAAAAGCTCAGGCAGGCGGAGTTTGCTAGTTGCTGAGAAGAGAATACGCAATGGTCGCCACATGTGTGTCTTGCTCCTAAACGTGGGAATTAAATTAAACCCCAGCATAGAGGACCCAGTTGGATAGTTGACAAATATGGACAGTCGACCCAAAATGACCAATACGAACATACATCTTTGTATATACATCACGAACATATTTTATTCACACTTCGTACGTCGATACATACATCTTTGGGAACTTTGCCAAAGTAAGTTGACATAGATGTATGGAGTCAAATTTTTCTAACAATACTTCTGACTTTTCGCTGCCTTCATGTAGAAATTTTCACGTAAAAAAATCAGTTCTGTATCATTTTCCTGTTAACTCCAACATAGCAAGATATTGTGTTAAATCGAAAGAGTGAAAGTTAACCTGCACCACGAGATCGAATTTCGAAGGCGGGGTATTATATTCCTAGAATTAGATAACTTTGTAAAAAACATCTGTCTCTGAAATCTGTTAATGAAAGAACGTCATAGCTTGACAACTGATGTGTTGGTCTATTGTGAAATTCATTGATTTAGCTTAACATGTCCTACAAAATGTTATAGACATGCTTAGACTCTATTGTTATAATGTTGATGAAAGTGAACAGTAGGAAGGTTTCCTTTAATTTCATAAAATGAACTTCTCATAAACATTATTATTTAGACAGCATTAAAGGAGTCTATTCTCTAACATAACTCTCTGCTTTGTTTCCTGAAATCGATGGAATTCTAACTTATTGTTTTACTTACTTATTTAAGGTCGCATTAACTTCGAGGTCATTAGCGACCACATTATTGATTTTAACGTTAGGTGAAAGTAGTCAGTTGTCTGCCAGAGGACCGCCAGGTAGTAAGTCCGCCGTATATGCGCCCCTTTACAAGCGTCCCTGCGGCACTATCCAGCGGCTAGAATTGGTGAGGAATTGGGAACGGTAGGGTTTAGAATACTTCACAGGGTTTGAACTAGCCCCTATGAAGCAGTCTAGCTCGTTTTGTGTGAACAAATTTCACATGATATTGTTCCCGGAGAATCGAACCCGGATATCCGTGGTGAAAGGTAAGCGACTTTTGCTTTGAGCCACGAGTTGACTACTATTATTAAATGGAGGAAAGAAGTTTAGAGGAAACAAGATTCTGAATTTCATGAAACTGATGACGAGAGCTCATCACATTCAAACAATATTACTTAACTTATCGAACTACCTAATAAAAGCAACCATGTTGAGTGCGAGAAATTTATTGAAATAAAAGCACACATTTAGGCTTTTTCTATTTCATCATTTAATCTCCTGCGTTCTAGATTAATTACCAAGCAGCGTATAAAAGAGCTACTCTTGATCGCACAGTCCTAATTCCCTGAATCGTGTTTGAGTATTTAATAGGTCCGGAAGTTTGTAGCATCACCCCTTCACAAAAAGCAACTGCAATTTAAGAACTTGAGAAATTCCAGTTTCAATATGAATTCCAATTACCACACACAAAACACATTTGTTCGTCTTGCACAAGAGCATTTCATTTTCCTAAATGAAATCTTTGACATTAGCATAAATGTGCAAGGAAGAATTATTTAACACGTGGTTCCTACCATGAAAAGCAGACGATCCGTCTGCTTTACGTCAGCAACTGAGTTAACGATAAAGGTTTTCACTATTCAAAACTACACAGCAAATTGGGATTCGCCCCGAAATGTTTTTCAATGGAAATTCGCAATGCAGAGGATTGCAAGGCGGTGCCGAGTATACTGATCGCAGACGTTATTCATTGAGAGAGAATATTTCTATATTCAACATTATCGACTGATCAAGAAATTTTAAAATTCCATCTGGTGGACCGTTCAATACGAATACAAAAATAAAGTTCTAAAGTGCACCTTGCAAAACTGCTTAAGCTTTAATAAAACATATTTGCTTTAACACTCTGGCAAACGACTAAAGAAACTGGAATCTCCGCTAATCGCCGACCACTTGATCATAATCTTTGCCAGAACACATTTGCGGGCTTCCTTGATTCTACTCAATGGTACAATAGCAAGCGGGTAGAGAGCGGGTGTACGTTCGTGTGTTCGTATATGTGCGCTTATGTGCGTGTGTGCAAGTGTGAGTGAGTGCATTTGAGCGTCCATGCATGCATATGTAGGCACGAAGTGGGTGCTCGCGTGAGTGCAGGGCGCGGGCGGTCAGAGGCCGTGGAGGGGGCGGGGCGCGAGGCACCGGAAGTGGACGCGTCGACGGGGTCGTCGGCGGCGATGGGCGACAACGGGCGACGTCGCTCGGGGCGAAACGAGGCCAAGTATCGGGCGGCGGACGGCGGGCGGGACACGGTGTCTGCGGCGGTGAGGGAATTGAGATAAAGGGTTGAAGAACCGGAGGAAAGGAAGAAAAGGAAGTTGATTGCGTGGGCGGTGAGTGAAAGTGAAGTTGGGGGAGGTAGAAGTTCGAGAAATGGGAAGGAAAAGAAGGCGAGGAGTGGCAGAGATGGTAATCAATTTATTGTAAACCCTTCTTAATTCGTGTCCGAATGCTGAAAATTTTTAATTGAGCTTTCTTCTCTTCCCACCCTTCCATAATATAATTAAAACTTGCTTTTCAGAATACAAACTCTGCTCACCGCAAATGAGAGAAATATAAATAAAAGACCAATGCTTACACTGAAATTGTTTAATTCCGAATTGCCCAAACTTCCCCAATTGCCCAATCAATAATTACAAGTGTAACGAAATGCAATCCCCTAATATTAAAAATGTTAACAAATTATTGTAAAATGAAAAACTTTCATAAGGCCACAATGAATGAAGATGTATGAACTAATAAAAATAAATACATGTTGATCACATCACAATGCAAAGAATCATTTCCATTTTTAAATACTGCAATGTAACTTCTAAAACTGACTAAGAATGAGAGACAGTGTGAGTAGTATTTCCTAGAAAACTTTTGCATTTTTGTCTTATAAGCACTTTATAATGAATGAAAGTTCAAAACGAATTTTAAATTTTCTCTACTTCTCTAAAACTTTAATTGGCATACTTACTCAATTACTATATCTATATATAATCAATTACTATTAATAGTACTGAAGAATTTGAAAGTATTATTATAGTAGTATATTTCAAGATATTTTATTAATGTACACTGATTTAAACGTTTGGTCATTTGAGAGTCAAGGGCAAGGAACTACTTACATATGGCGGACACTACGAGCAGATAATAGAATTGAAATTGTGTATGAAACCAAATGTGCGTCAGCAACGGTAGAATTGGCGATGTGTGTGTGTGTGTGTGTGTGTGTGTGTGTGTGTGTGTGTGTGTGCGCAGACGACGGCTGCAAATGTGTGGTTTGGGGGAAGAGAAATTGAGGAGGCTTTGGTGGGATGTCTCGGGCGCGGGGCGAAGTCTGTGATGTTCCCTGATATAACGACAGAGGGAAGGAACAAGGGGCCGAATGACAGACACAATGGTGGCGGTCACGTAAAATCTGCGAGAACAACTCGGACATGTACTCATACTCCACAGAGAATGAAATGAGGGCGCCCAGGAATTGGGGAAATGGACGACGACGGCAATGGCATCTCACTCGACTACAGCTTTGAATGTTCAATGCTGGAGAAATCTCTAGGAGATACGAGTAACCGCGTAGGCCCGGGTAGAGATGATAGGCTACGTTATATGATTACCGACGTCACCTAGAGACCATGGAAACAACTATGTATTCAGTAATGGGAGAACGAGAAAGCCGAGAAATTGAGAGAAACATAAAAGCTAATTCTAAGAGGCGTCTGCGGTCGGTGGTTAAGACCTGTAAAGAGTTTTATCTGACCAAATGATGGCAAATCCGAGGCAGAAAAATACAGAAGGAGAGCATGGCTTGCATCAAAGATGAAACGCAAGTCGCCATTGCAGAGCGGGATTTGCGTAGCCAGGGGGATGTGATGCCGGGATCGCAGGAACATCGAGTCGGAGAGGACGCAAAGGCTGACAAATGGAAGAGGAGAAGCAGCCGAAGAGGACTGCTAAAGGAGAAGGCAAAAAGGAAAAGGCAAAAAGGAACAGGCAAATAGAAATGTGATTGGAGCAGAAAATACGTGACGGAAGTGGCAACGGCGGCAGAGACAATTGCGGCGGAGATTCAGACAATTGCATGTAAATGCCCCTCCTTCGAAGGCAATAACGGCGGCGCTGCCAACAAGGAAGAGCGCGGAGGGAACGCGTGGCGGGCGGAGATTTGAGCGGCGTCGGCTTCGGCGTCGTTGACTGCCCGGCGGAGGACGAACAGCGGACGGGCGGGCGGGGCGGGGCGGCGGGGCGGGGCGGACGGGCGGGCGGGGCGACGCCGCGGCTGGATCAACAACAACAACGCCGCACAGAGCATATTGCAATGAGAGGCGCGAATGCTGACAAATATGAATGAGAACACTGAATAACGGAAGAAAGGAAGGAGAATAAGAATTGGAATTTGACACAGGTGGCGGAAGAGACGAGAGCAATGCAAAGGGAGACCTCCAGCTAATTGGGCAAGAAGGCGATGGAAGACTCCAAAAATCACTCTTCAAGCGGAATACATTGCAGTAGTTTAGAAAGCGCAACTTTACCTAGGAGTATTTGATTCATTTCAACAGTAAATACTTATGTGACGTATGTGGAAGAATACCATCTGCGCACATTTTTTTTTAGCTTTAGCGTTTCTTGAGTAGTGGTGTAGATATGGATTCTAAAAAGTGGAAGGCAAAGATGATTTGAAAGGTGTTAAAACAGATAGACTTAAAAATAAAGGACTAGAAACGGACAGACCGAAGGAAGAGAAGCAAGAGGTGAAGCGAGTGAAAACCCATAGAGGAATCGTGCAGACGGTAACACAGGAGGACATTTCAATGCACTAAACTAACTACACTGGCAGATTGGAGACGAGGCGGAGGCGACGTGAGCGGGTATCTGAGTAGCGAGCCGCGTGGCGCGGAGGCGGAGCGCCACACGAGAGCGGCGGACGCATCGACCGTAGTGGGAGCGGGGCCGCGGGGCGGGGCGGGGCGGGGGCGGGGAGGAGGTTCAGGCGGGGCAATTATCCAGCGCACGCGCCCGCCATCATGGACTGCCGCGCGCCGCACATCGACTCCCCACCCCTACCCCCAACCCCCCACCCCCGCCCCACCGCAGCCCCCACCACGTCCCCGCCCCCGCCGCCCCACCGCTGCCCGAGGAAAACACGCGTGGCGCCGACGACTGCGCGCCGGCCGCCGCCCCTGTTGCTTATTCCTTGCCCCCGCGCTGCTCCGTCACGTCGCGGCCACTAGACCGTCGATGCGGCGTTACACTGCATTGGAAACAGTTGGACGTCATTACGTCGCCGTCCATGCTTCCAAAGCGAGGCGACAGTCGATGACCTGTCATTTTCGAAGCTTTAAATAAACATTCTAACCTCCTTTTAAAATATTTCAGTCAGGTTTTCGTAACTATCTCCTGAAACACTGGTTCACGACACTGCAGAATCTGTTACATATAAAGAATAAAAATTTCAATGTAAATTCACTAGCCGGCCTTGGTGTTACTTGCAGATGTCACTATATGACCTTAGAAGTTGAGAAACGACCTAAGTTAAGTAAAAAGGTAAACACTACTTCCAAAATAAAATGGCATACAAGAGAAAGGAAACTTAAATTTTTCTCGAAATAATGGTACTGAAAATCCATTAATTCACATATCAGAATCCACACAACGTTACAAGTTTTCAAACACAGATAATATAATAAGTTCCATATCAAAACATATTTGTTAATAGATTACAAAACAAGCGAATTGTGACTAACAACATTATATAGCGGTTTTCTTCAGAGGATTCAACCAAAAACGACTCAACAAACACTGTAAGCCAGAAGATATTTCATCGATGAATCATTTGGAAATAAGTTAAAAATATATCTCATCATAATCTCTTATTTTTATACAAGAAATCCGATCTAAATGATTTCAATACAACGAAGATAAACATGCTTCTTGCCTACTTGGCCACACCAGATACGTGACTAGCTGAAAGAGTGGAAGACGCATAGCTAGCAACAAACAGTAGAAAATCGCCCCCCTGGCCCGCCACCTGCGAATCAAAGACATTTTAGCGAGAAGGCGCGCTGTTTCCGGAAAGATCGCCGCGCACTTCCCGGAAGCGGGCAGCCGTATTTGAGGACGAGATTCCCAGAAGCCCCGTGGAACGATCTCTTCGGGGCGCAGCCAGCCCCGGCGCCGCGACATGTTTTCGCTTCTGGGCGGGCGCGGGTCAGCGACCATGCGGCTTCCTGGGATCGCGCCAGCAACAGGGCTTTTGCAGCACCCTTCGTTGTCGACCTAGAATAATTATGGTTCGAGCATTAAAGAAAACTTTCGCTTTTTTTTACTTCGTTAACCAATTTAGTGGAGTGGTTATTATGGCGAGGTTAAAATAATTTATATCTTCTCGTTTTATTACATTTAAAATGCAAAATTTCAGAACAATTAAACAATATTAACATGTGCCTTCAAGAGAAGGCGTTTCGACTCTTCCACTCGTGAAATTAAACCAATACTGTTTAAGTATACATACAAAATGCTCCAAACATGGCGGTGTATCTCAAGTCTATCGCTTTTTCTACCGGATTTTTCTTACCACTTCTACCTACTGGCCAATTATGAACTGTGACTCATCTGTCTTAGGAGGCGTCGATCACGTCGATCATCGATCACTATGTCGATGTCCAATAAATAGCGTATGTACTGTAACATAACCTCTGATTTTTACATAGCTCTCAGTCATTTTCTATATTGGGCGCATTTTGGAACTTTATTGGACATAATTTCATTTATAGAATAGTACTATTTTATATCGCTCGTGCTTTGGAAATTGTCAGATAAATCCTCTTCTTGCATCGCGAGTCACAGATTTATCGGCAATTTCGAAATCGCTCGTTATATTACCTATGATCATTTTAATTAATTTGCTTCCAATTGTGTAACATTACTTTTTAATGAGAATTGTTGCCATCAGTTTTCGAATGAAAAAATAGAAAACCATTAATTAATATATGGATGTGTTTCTCGACAGCATGATGAAGTTTACCTTGTCAATATTTACCGAAGTATATTTTCCTACATATAACACAAATATTGGCACGTGTATTCAACTGGTGAAGTATGGGATGAATTACATGTGAAAAATTAAAGTGGTGAACGATATTACGTATGTAATTGTTGATGTATTTATCGGCGTTGTTATTTGATTTCTTAAAACATTTCAAAGGGGCATCCTTCATCAATAGATATTCCATTTGTGGCATATCAGACTTATCATATTTATCAAGCAAAGTCTTGATTCATAAATGACACCTAACATCCATGGAAAGATACCAGGAAACTAAATGAAAAATCAGGTGAACAGTAACCAGAAAAGTTTTGTTGTAGCACGTAACTCTACTAACGATTCTATTAATCAGTAATTTACAAAGTAATCCACTTGTGGTTCTATTAATCGAGGGGGTTTCTCCTGCTTTGATTGCGCGGAACGGGAATTTTAGACCTGCGTACAGCTGTTATTCAACGACGTTCACTCAGAGTAGTCAGTCATTACCGAAAAATATATCCCAATATTATTTACACACTGCACTTGTGACCACCAGTTGAGTCACGATTTCAAATGTTCAAGGTCAAGTGTCTTGAAGAAAGCCAAGAAGCTGAAACGTAAAAACAAGGAGTACAGGTATATATTATATTTTTATGCATTTTAGTGAAACGTGAGATGAAATGTGCAGCTTACAGTATACTGGTGGAAATAGCAAACATATTTCATAATACTCAAATAAAGAATATAAAGAAAACTTAAGTTTATATGAAAAATTGTACAGGAATTAGAAAAAAGGCGTAATTCGGAAAAAATTGCTGACATTCTTCTGATCCTTAGCTTTGAAATGAAATCTCTATGACGTAAAATTGTAACATCACGTAATGTGTGGTCACGGGCGGAAGTTATTATTAAGAACATAGGGTAAATAAATAGCTGAAGAACAGCGACCACAGAATTACAATATTTCCTTTGCCCTTTACCCATTCTTGTTTATGCAGTAAATGTAGCCATAAATGAAATATTTGCCTCAAAGGTTGCCCCATGTTTATTGTCTTATGTGGTTCGGCAACTCTGTTGTACGTTGTTCGCCACAAATCCCTTCCTCGAGAGGGAAGCAAAGCCGTGAAGGCCGTCGCTGTGAATTAGCCCATCGCCAGCGGAGGGTGCAGGAACTTGCGGCGCTCAAGGCTGAACATCTGAAGGAGTTCGAGCGGCAAGGAGCAAGAGCGCGTAGGCAAATGGCATCCCTGGAAGCCGGTACCTACTGCTAAAACCTTAGACCGCATTGTTTTCCTAATGTCTGAACGTCAAACTACGTAGTTCATAGTAACCGAAGTTCCCGTTTCCGACGTTCGCGGCATCCGGTAGCCGACCGCCTCTTTTAATGAGGTCTCTCCTGTACTTTTAGTATATTAGTAAGTTTCTGCTCTTTCGGTTCGGCAAAATTGCATTGAAACCCAGTCTCTTATGATACAGTATGTTTTAAGCTTTAGTTAAAATAATAAAGTTCGGTATGTATGCGGTAAATACTTTTGTGTGGTATTTAATTGGATGTGGTAGAGAAATTTCTTTACACTATTCATCTGATATGCACCAATCAAGGTGTAAAACAATTATCGTTTTTTCTCACCCACTCTCTCCGCTGGCCAGTCAAAACGTGCGATACATCAAAACAACCGCTATCCTGTGCACAACCGTGGTTCATTAAACGACACAGTAGAATCTTGCTAATCCGAACCCTGCAAATCCAAAATTTCAGATAATCCGAAAAAACTTCGGACGGAACAAAAAAATGATATTCTTATTCGTACTGTAAAGAAATGATTTTATTATTACTGTATAACCAAACAACTACTTATTAAAGCACAAGGTGTCGAAATGAAACTTTCATTACTAGATGTATTATACTATGACGTATATCTCATGTTTATGTAGTAGTAATATTCACTTCAGAAAATAGGTAATCATCTTTTGCTGAAAGGAACTTAATTTGCGATGTTGTAATCTCTGATGTTGCTATGAAATAATGTGATGACGATCGCTAGGGTTCGTTGCAATTTTCTCATATCGCACGCTATTTGTTAATTCCATATATGAATTCTTTTATATATGCGGTACATTTTTCCGGATAATCCTAAGTTTCCCGAAACAGAACAGACCACACCCTCAATTCATTCGAATTACCAGGTTTCTACTTTATATTAAAAGCGTTCAACGAATCACAATATAATTAACATTTCTAGCAGTCTTAAGGTTTTTTGAACATAATTTCGTTTGTGCAATGGCCTTATTGAATATCTCTCGTGCATCGAAAATGTTCGGAAAAATTCCCTCCACTATTCCCCTTTCCGGAATTTATTGAAAGTTTCAAATGCTCAAAGTTTCAATTGCTCATTTACCTATTATCATTTTTGAACACTAACCTCCACTTTTGTTCTCTTGTTGAATTGAATTTCATTGCGGAGGAGTTTGAACATCGTAGATTGAGAAGTATTGCCAAATCAAATGTTTTGCCCTGTGTCAAAAGTGAGGTGAATAAAGTGTGAGGTAGATGGAACATTCCGCAGCACTCAAGGCGCGGGGCGCTCCTTTTGAAAGACGTTTCCCGGCCTCCGAGGGTAGGGCCTTCGGGCGGAGGGGTGCGCAAATGACCTTGAGAGAGTTCAGCGCGCACCGCGTGCCGCTACAGACCACAACTTCCCCGAGCGGGGCAGCAGCGGCAGCCTGAATCTGAAGCGAAAACACAGCTGGGCCCATCAAATACACGAAGGGATCTATGTAGTGTTTTAAATTTTCAAAATGTCTCATAGCAATTACGTTTAAAACATATCATGCAAATTTCATTGGTTATTCAAAGTTTGATGATAATCTTACAAAAAGGGTCTTCCCGGGGGAAGTGCTGGAAGAGTAGTAAAACGTTCGAGAATTGGTTTTGATCCACAATAATACATTTTACTTTTTCACATTCTACTTAAGTATTGAAGAAAAAGTACAGTGATATTACAGTGAGAGACAGCATTTCTTTGGGAGAAAACCAATATTGTCGTTTCATTAAAGTTGATAAAACATTCTATTTTATGTAGAAAAGTACTTCCTCCGACCCATTGTGCGCACAGAACTCAAATTTTGTACGTCTTTCGTTGTTGCATGGCATACATCTGTCCGACTGTAAACAAACTCTAGCGACTAAACCGTAGGCAGGATTTTCATCGAAATGTGTATTCTTTGATTGATTTATCGATTTGGCCGAGGTCTCGGTCCCTTAAATTCGAAAAGGATATTTCAATTTTTCCGTTCAGCGTCGATTTTTTTCGTAATAAAATCATTAAATTAACTTTTTTATTTTCTTATTTTTGTGTGTAATAAAATCAATTCAAAAGCAGATATGTAATTTTTTCTTTGATGTTTTTCCCTTTTCTTTGAGGTAATACAAGGTACACTTAAAAATGACGCATGTCGGAAATCGAATTTCGAAATGGCGAAGACCGAATCTCGATTTCGATGGCGTTACTCTGCAATTTCGAAAATCGTGAATGTTACAAAGACAGAAAGAAATTCGTTCTTACCCTCCACTACACAAAGGAGTATTTTTACATTTTAATTTTGAACGTTAGGCATTGTATTGCTTTCTCGCCCTTACTCGTAAGAAGAGAAAATAACATAATCGCGCTCGGGAAAACTGCAAGCTGCTTTTCGACAGAAAAACTCTTATAACCGGTTCCTGGGATCAAAAAAGTGGATAAATATTTTTCCCGTTCGTTACTAAATAAGTGAATCTGAATCAATACAGTTTGATTAAAATAGAATAGTGTACGTACCACGGGCGTTAAATAGTTCTAATGATCTCGTTCAACAAAAACCCCTTCGGCAAAAGGTCCTCGAGCAATTTGTCACCGCTCGATCATTAGAACCCTTATAACGCCCTTGGTGCATAAATAACCATTTCACTTTCGCGGGTGAACGCGCTTTTAGGCCACTTCCTTCGCTTGCGTTCGCCCTGAAAGGATCGCAAAGCCAAATCCGGTGCGAGGAGAGCACGAAAACAAGCGACAAGCGCTCCAAGACCACTGCTTTGCAGCTCGCAATGTATTCTCCCCAACATATCTCAGTATCGGGCAAAAGTATTTATACATTAATATTCTGGTTACTTTGAAATATATTACACACGCAGAGTAACTAATATTTTTTACAAGTTATTAGTTAGTTTTGCGAATGATAACTAATTCAACCACTCACATTATTTTGTAGTATTTATCAATTTATGTTGTTGAGCGCAGGAAAATTTGCTGATATTGATAATATTTGATATTGAAGTGCACAGAATATTAAATTTTCTATTTAATTTTACTTCGATTTCGAATCCGCTTGTTTCCATGCATGCTACATAGAAGGGGTGTCCAGAAGAGCAAAACCTCCACAAATGCAAGAGAGGTCCAAAACGTTTAATTTTTAAAATGGTAAACAAATTTTCGTGTCCTTCAAAAGGCCACGAAAACCTCCTTTTCAACCACCCAAGATATTTCGAATTTATACGCGATGACACTGTGTGTTGCAGAAAACTTGTGTTGCGGGCAACCTGCTCTGTCACAATCTGCTAATATAAAAAATCCGTTTATATTATAACATACATTGGTGCACAAAACTGTGATATTCCCTACACGTATTCTAAAGATGTGTGAAAAAATATATTTTTAAAAATTTCAGTTTGGGTAATCAAAAGTTGATAAAATATTATTCAGAATATTTTGCTTTCGAGCTATAATGTGTACATGTTAATAGTATTTTTATTCCATATATTTTGCGAAAAACTATGCCACAATCAGCTGTTCAACCTGATTAGACTGAAGACCTTAACTGTGAACTCACTACATAGTGGTTACTAAACAATCTCGTGAATCTGCGTCACAGCCGTCCGCAATACAGCGACCAACTTTTTTCCCCTGTTCTTTATATTTCTGGCCAGCGAGACTGCGCCGCCGCGAGCCGTAGAAACGGTTATGTTTGTGTGCGCCACCACGCGGTCGCGACTTTTCAATTTCCACGAGCTGCCGTTTCTACTCCAACGCGAAGTCGAGGTGGAAGTCTAAGTGCTGGTCGCAGTCACAAAACGAGCCCCGCAGTCGCTCTGCATTACACGCAACACTCGCCACACTAGACACTCGTTTTTGTTTTGCGACTTTGCCAGTAGGTGTGTTAACTGCAAGAATTCTACCGCCCCGAAGCGAATTATTACAACGCACTAGGGGCGCTGAAAAATGCAACCATTTAGTACGCCCGCCGAGCGGTGAATAACTGTTTCTGTACGCAGTATACACTCAAATGTTCTCCAATATCGCAATTTCTAAAATAAAGATTCACAAACAGTAGTTGATGAACCCTACTCCTAGGGGTACAAAAAAGGTGTTGGTGAGTTTGATTTACATTACTACTGCACAATGTGTTATTTAGCATCAATGCGCAAATATAAAAACAGACAGACAATACCAAACAACGTTAAAAAACAATTCTCATACTTTGTTTTAATTGTTAATAAATTTCAACTTAATCTCACATTTGTAATTATTTGCCATGTACATATAAAATATTTTTTAGTAAATTCCAAAATTCTTAATATTTCCCTAGGTAGATAATAGATAGATGTATAGATAGATTAGAAAGTAAAGCAATTGTTTAGAGAAATGCCTTTTAGTGGTATATTAATTTTTGTAGCCATGAGCGAGGAGTACAATATTTGCAAATATCAACAAAGTAAGTTCGTAATGTAAAAGAGAACAACCCAATCGAATTGGGCCTGCGCCCGCATACGCCCATACCCAGTCTGCTAAGGTATCCCAGAGTTCGTAGGAGTGAATAACACAAGAGGAGTCCATGAAAAGACGCAGCTGGCGTGTAATGTGCACCCGACACACCGGACAGCTGCGGCTTTTCAATTTGCCGTTGCGTGCGCGTAGCGAGTCTTCTTGTGAGCGTGGTCGAAGGGCCTGACCTCCAGCGAATCAATGCAGTCCTGCTGTCACTCCGCAATACATCGACAAGGCGCCATTATGTGCACACCAGGAAGAAACCGGCGGCCCTGAAAAGGTCACTGTGCTTGGGGTTCCTGCCCAACTGCGCCTTTTCAGTTCGGGCGTTAACACGCTTCGTTGCTGATCGCAAGAAATATGCTCGCGATGATTAATTTCACATGTCAAGTCCACGGTACATTTGTAGAAATATCCATCAGGATTGTCGGATAATAGAAAGACATTTATTTCTTGTACCAGACAATCAATTATTGTCATTCTACTACAAAAATCATGAGATATGTTTAACAACACTGTTTCCAATCTATAATTTCAAAAGAGTCCATTGTTACGTAATATCTCTTAAAAGAGTTTTAATGACAATTTTTAACAACTTAAAAAAATAACCTGATGAATTTGCAGAACATCTACACCAATGCCATGGAAATTTATGGGGGAACTATTCAAGCGATTGTGGTAGTAAACTCCTGAATACTTCACAATAACACCACTGTGAAGTTCACTAGTGACGCTCGTAGCCAAATGTAAAAGAAGTGGAACTCGCCTCCTCTTTCTCATAAAACATGCTGGGTTCCGGTCAGATAGCCGAGATTGTTAAGGCATTATTACCCTAGTGGTCTCGTACGAGAAGAATGGAGGTTTGAATCCCGTCTCGGGATGGGTGTATTTGTGTAAAGTACGATTTATTTAGTCGTGCACTTGACGTAAAACAGCTGTTGCTGTTTCATCCAATCGGGAGCGTATATGTCGCTACAGCTACACTATGGGAACGGCCAAGTTCCCGATTAGACAAAACCGTGAACAGCTAGTTTACATCAAGTGCGCGGTTAATAAATCCTAAATCCCTACATATATATAAGCCATCCTTTCTCCCTTCACTATCATCGTCATCTCATCGTCCATAGCCCCAGGGCTAACAACATCGCAGGATAAAAATCGGGATTCAGCTAAAATGCTGAAAGGTACTTGCACCTGCTAAAAGCAGGATTCACGTGTATTTGAGTAGCCTTTTATGCGAAAAAAATAACACGATAGTTTAGATAGAAACATTTTGTCAAGTTGCCAGGTGAGGAAAATGTTTTGCGTTTTTCCCGCAACTTCTCGAGTCCGCTCTTCGTAACGACCTCTTCAATTACACACTATTTTTTTCATGATGATAAATTATTTTTTACTCTTGCATACGTGAATAAGTATGATAAAATAAACAAAAATTAAGATATGAAAAATAAAAAGTGTATGACTAGCAAGAGACAATCCTTAAAAGTTACCAATTCATCGTTTATTACTGTTATTTTTGAAGGTGTTTACTTCTCAACTAGCGACTATTTAAGACAAATCTTCAAAAAACACAATGCACTAGCTGTGATGAAAAATCTGTCATTTATCTCGTAGCTTGGAATGTTTTGCACACTAAAATATTCCTGCATTTAAATCGCAACTGTTAGGGATTATGTTTTTCGCTCAGCACAAAATGTGCAGTTTTATTTTCCAACTTAAATTTATTTCGTTGCAATCATAACACGCGCGTCATTGCAGCGGAAGTCTCGATGCTCCACAGGAAATTAAGACCACACACGGTCTTTTAAATGTCCCAGATAAGATTGCTTTCCTTGGGTACTCCGAGGAAAAGAAACTCAAGGCCCCAGAGAGAGAGGGGATTCTGATAACATTTCTCTGGCAACGAAGTTATCAATCATGTCTTCGACAAATTAACTCCAGAATGAGCTTTTCTTCTCCTTTAATTTTCTACCGATACGTAGGTTAACACACAATTGCTTGAAAACAGTTTACAAATAATGATGAAGTGTATTTCATACTAAATGAAACGTATGGTGCTTTGTCTTTCTTTAACCGTTTCGTGTCTGATTTAATTTTATTTCCTGAATTTTGAAACGCAACTTTGTATTTAAGTGACTATTTTACTATTTCATTACTGATTACTGAAAATTGTTGTTAATGTTTAGTTTTTTAGAAGTTGTTAGAAAGACATATATGTCCCATTGGTTATTTCTGGCTACAATGGAAAATAATACTGAAAAGAAAATTATATTTTCTATACTTTTAGCTATGAAATAATACAATAAACAAAAAGTGATAATAATTACATTTATTTTAAATAAAATTTGGAAAGGCAGGGATTAATGAAATGGGTTATTTTTCATTCCTGAAGCATTTTACCTGTAGTTTTCCGTTTTTGCTACACCTCTACCGCTGTCTTGTAACTAAAAAAATGTGAATTGCCGAAAATATAGAAATAATACCAGAAATCTATTTAGGATGTAATATAATGTATTAAAAATAAGCATTGAAACAACAAAACGCACAGAAAAAATGAAACTCTTCAAATGGGGGAACTTTTTCATATACCCACGAGACAAGAAATGCGAAATATCACTTGTAAGCGTGAAGTAGAGGTTTTTGAAAAATAATAATTTCAGCATCAATGTAATTAACTAAATGATGGAAAAAAACAAAAAGATACCTTACAACAAAAGAATACGAACAGGAGAAAGTAAAACTGTCCAAAACGAGGAACGCAGTGAGCACCTCCCTGCAACAGCGACAATAAAACACTAAATTCTTAGAATTACTTGTATCAGAACATTAAAACGCACTCTCCACATGATGGCAGAATGCACCAATAGCGGGTTATATGTATCCCAGAGAACGTTTTGAGGAATATCTCAGGTGGGATATATCTGTCCCACTGAGCACGAAAGGGTTAAACCATTACAATAACTTTGAACAATGTTGGAAATAAAAATAAAAATTTTCTCTGCATCTTTCTAAAACAAGTACACGTAATGGGATTGGTTTTAACAATTCTATTAATGTCCACTTAATCGTTACCATTTACTGACGACTATTTGTTGACTTGATCATTTAATTGCCTTCTAATTTAGAGCTACAAGTAACATATTGCATGATTTTGCAAACCACGCAAAAAGTAGGTTGAAATTAAACGCATAAAAGTGTTGCCAAATATTCCCTTATTCGTTGAATACACCTTCCATGAGAGATTTCTATTTCACGAAAATATGAAATATACTTCTTTTGCTCTGAAAGTTTGTTTGTTTCTAATAAAGAAAGTTTTCAGAACGTGTGTTTACCATTCGCTAAACACCATTTATGAATAAACAACTTAATAACTATACAAATCGTTAAAAAGCTGAATAATCTTCTCTTTCTACTTAAAATAAAGAAACTCTTCAGTTTTTATCGGAAACTGTAGACATTTTATATTGGATACAATATTTAACCTTATTTGAATTGTTCATTGTTGCATGCGAGGAATGAACTGAACCTGGATGTTAAGACAAGCTGGGCAGCAAATAATGTGAAGATCCCTCAAAACAAACCTAATCAAATTCATTGCATTTGAACCCATGTATCAGTACACGACGATCATTACTTACTGAAGTACGGATACGGTTCGTAGGAAAAATGTTTAATAAGTGTTTGCGAGTAGGAAAGTGTTTAGGGAACGGAAGCAATCTTATTTCACATCAATTCACAAGGAAGGACCAAAATCGGAGTGTGAAAATTAGAGGTATAAGTGTAACTTCATCTTCGGGAAGACTGTGGGCGAATTTTAAAACAGAGAATTGAAAGGGAGTTTAATACAAAAGATGATCAAAGTGGGTTTACAGCTGGTAGAAGTTGTATCGATAACATCCTTACAATAAAGCAGGTGGTAGAAAAGAGATTAGCTAGAAATAAGGAGACTTACGTTGTATTTATCTACTTAGAAAAAGCTAATGATACAGTCATATTAGGTACACTCTTCCAAGTTCTGGAAAAGGCTGGTATCAGCGCCCGATATATAAATGCAGTAAAAGATTGGTATGTTAATCAAGAAACAAGAATAAAAGTGGGTAATGAAGTTTCGCAGTCCTTTGGACAAACAAAGGGTTTGAGACAGGTGCGTTGTTTATCATCTACTTTGTTACTACCTCCAAGATAGTAAAAAAGAATGGCAAAATGTGGGTAGAGGTTTGGGAATATACACTGATGAACATTGCCTTCATACATTATTATTCGCTGATAGAAGATTTTGTGATTGATGGTAGTGGGAGAGAAGAAAAGTAATGATATATCAATAAATGGAGACCAGATAGAAGCATGTCATGAATTTAAATATTTGGGTGGAATTATTAGCGAAGAAGGAGATTCCAGAAAAGATATTGCTTCAAAAATTACACAAGAACGGCAAGCTATTATAAAGTTAAACTCGCTGCTCTGGGGAAAAGAAATATCCAAGTCTACCAAGAAAATACTTTTTGAAAGTATAACACTGTATGGCTCAGAAACATGGGAACTAAGGAAAAGAGAAATTAATGAGACTGCAAATGGATTTTTTGAGTTCTCTAAAATAGAACATATTAGAAACAAATAAATTATTAAGCGAATACAGGTTCAAAAATCAATAATAGAGGAATTGAAATCAAGAAGGCTGAAATGGTTCGGTCACGTGAAAATACTTAATTGTGGGAGATGGCCCAGGAAGGTTTGCGAGTGGTTTCCTTTAGACAGAAGAAAGAGAGATAGACCCAGAGAGGAATGGCAGAATAGGATTTTATGAAATGCAAAGCAGAGGCCTAGAAGGACTGGAACGGTAGAGTGGATAGAGGGATGCGAGAGTCGTCCGCAAGTGATGTAAAATACTTACAAGGAGAAGACTTTGAAGAGCATGGAAGACTACCGTAGACAGTTTTCAGGTCGGAGAGAATAAAACTAAACCATGAAATCGCAGAAAACGGTTCGGATATGCTGAATAACGCTAAAATCCCGCAAATACGCATGAAACGTGATTGTTGCCGAGTGTCTGTTCATTACGGCTACAGCTATTTGGGACCACCGTGGGAGCATCAAAGAGGTCTTTCAAAAGTAAGCAGCAAGGGTAAGTAAGATGTAATTCAAAGAGTTGTGTCTACTGGTGAGGAAGTAACCCAGTTTTCGAATCCGTCTAGCACATTGTAACACAACTCAGGAAAAAATATTTTTAGCCTTTTCAACTCGAAAAACGCATTTGGAGGAAGGGGTTAAGGACATTGGCAGATGATCAACAGTTCTGTAATTTGATTTCTCTCGACAAGGTGATTCACATATTATGTTACCCGGGATCCATCTGGAACTTTCTGGAAGAATTAGAGCAAAATATTTTAGAGGTAGATTAAAGCGATATAGGGGTGAATTTCTGAATTACTATATTGCTTCTTAAAATTGTAATGGAACAATTTTTGAAGTATTTTATGGATACCTTTTTTTGCCCCACTTTCTATAGAAAAGGATGGACGCTCTAGGCCACTCTGTTGTGCTAAAAAATATGTTTATTGCACCCTTGCGTACTAATAAAAATATTGAACAAAACAAAACCTGCTGGATGCGTCATGATTCATTATAATTAATAATATTTACGCTGCAATACTCTACTGTTACTGCTATGAATCCAACTGTCACATACCTACTAGTTCCCTGACAAAGGCTAGTATACTTAAAAAGAAACACAGCGTGTTTGTTTTGGTATTTTCCATTATAAACACGAAGATAAAAAAGGACGATTTGGATGCAAATATACATAATTATTCTATTTCCCACCATTTAGTCTGGAAAAGAAATCAATTTTTTTATCGATGAAGAAAAGAAAATTGATGTTTAAAAATTTTTAAACATAGGTATCGCGAAAAGATTATAAGTGTGTATTCATATCTTTAGGCAAATATTTGAATGAAGTTTATGGAACTGAATAATTTACGTTGTCTAAAATCGTAAAGATAACTCTTCTTTATAATCTACTTTATATTCTTATTTGTCAAAAATATATAACCCATCATTGCCTATAAAGACTCGCATACAGGAAAACGTTTGCACACTGGAAACTACATTTACCAAAATAATTATGATTATTGTTTCTTTTTTCTATACAATTCTAAAACTTTAAGGATACTTTATCGTTTTTATAGAGGGAAATTAGAAGCAATGTTTGCATTTAAATGTCCAGTTTAGGCACTTGATTCAGTAGTTTTTAAGATGCAAAATCTCACTTGCATTTTGCACGTACACACGCCAATATAACATGCGAAATACGGGTTTTGAAACACATGCACGTTTACATTAATTCATGGAGAATGCCAGAAATTTACATAATATGATCTTGGTTGCAATTTTAATATTTTATCGTGCGTGAGGCCAGGTTGCGAATTTAGCATTTTATCTATGAACTTAATCACATAAGCTCTAAGATTTGCCTGGCATCTGACTTATTCCAAAGATGAATAGTGGATAAGTTATTTCCACAACAAAATGTAAAGGTTGAATAGCATTGAGGAATGACGTTTTGCTCTAACCAAATTCATCGTATTACCAAGCAACTTCAAATTTTGACCAGTAGCTCAATGAATTAATTCATTAATTATGCTGAAACAACTTCGAAAGCTCATTATTACTGAGTCCTTTTCGGTTAATATCTTACATTATATTACAACAAATTAATGAAGGGATGCAAATTAATTTTGAAGTCTGGACTGCAGTAATATCATGTAATTACTTACTAATGTTATTAAATAGACTAAGAAGTCTTGAATTTGAGTCAAGACAGCAGAGGTTTCTTGATGTGCGGTTCCAAATAGGCGAGAGAAGTATTTAGATGTGAACAATTAGCTTTTATCTATCATTTCTGGGACAATTTCGGTACAACTCCCGACGGCTGCCGGAAAGTACCGCAACTGGCATTGACTGTTGCGATTCTCCTTAAGCTGTTCTGATTCCACTGTCTTCCTTCGGATGAACGTTTGGCTGATCCTCTTCACCGAGTAATTTTATCTAAAAGATCGTTGTCGAAGTTCGTGAAGGAGGACTTGGTCAGCGCATCTCGGGTCGCTGATGCACGGAGAAAACACGTTTAGGGCTTGGGTGCGAGAAATAAAAGATCGTTTGGAAAAAACAAATCCCTTGTGATCTGAAGAGAAAAAGCCTTTCTCAACAAAAATACTGGTACTGGAAATACAGAAAGACTTCCCAGTTCTAAGTGTGGCTCTAAGTGCCGCAAAACAAGTGCAATAATATTAATAAAATTATAATGTGATATTGATTGCAGGACAACTAAAAAATGCCTCGTTCAATGTCTTCAAAGTCATGTCAAGCGTACCAAAAAAATTGACTTCTGTAGTCAGGGAGCAAGCAATACGCTTGCAACTGAGGGAACGATGCTGCGTTTGGTTTTCCCAAAACTTAAGATACTTTACACGAAGAGACAACTGTATCTGCATGTAGAACCGGGAAGAACAACAATTAAACTTAAAAGATGACCATTATTTGTACTGTCGGTGATAAATATACATGATGTGCTATTAGATGTACAAAAAACGTACCAAAAGTCAGTTTGCTGAGCATATTATGCAAGTTCTTCTGAATGATGTCACCTTTTAGAATTTATTTCTTAAATACCGCATTTTTATTTATTTAGATGTTCTCGCCGGAACGCGATATTACTAAAAAAATACAGAAACCACAATCACAAGCGCACGTAGGATTTTTTGGGGGGGACAGATATTATATCCTACCGATTTTATGATTTCTTAGAAAGAATTTTTCATTTAGGGTTAATAAAAAATTATTTCATTTGTCGAGTTATTGTTAATAATAATGAAGTTAACAATTGACATACCGAATGGCTTTCGGTAGCATACAAAATTTGGTCAAAAGTAAAATTTTGGTGTAGATCATTGGCTTCTTGGTGAGAGGGGGCTGAAGCCTGATGAGCTCTCCCCCCTCATTTTCGAGGCGCCACTAATCTTGATATATAATATTCTTGGATATTTCTTTAGCTTATAATGACGTACGCAACATCCTAACGCAACGAGTTGATAGTTGATGTATTTATTCTACAGTTCTGGAATTACTATTACTACTTTTTGAAAAAGTTAATACTTTTTTGAAGATTAATTATTCCATTTTATAATTAACTTATTTTATTGAAACTATTTTTTACTTGTTGACAAATAAGCGGTTGACAAATTAGATTGCCGTGATCTACGGGGCCAATATTACTGCCCAAAGTGTACAAGCATTAAAGCGACCAGTAAGCGTGACATCTCGGTCGCTTATGTTCACAGCGTGTCACGGGGCACGGAACTAGGTCCAAGCCAGAGGGGGAAACGGCGAGGCTGTCGGAGAGTTATGGGCGGCTGTCACGCAGTGTTGTGACGAGCATTTTTGCTGCTACAACAAATGTCAAATTAATGGGTTTCTACGAACACCAATGCCTTAAATGCATATATATTTACGACAAATGGAAGAAAATTAAAATTTCTTAATGACAGGATTAGCGTCAGAGTGAACAGACTTATCTACGTAGAAGATATGCATTGTACATGATTTTAATTATTTAATCGAAACAATGAAAATAAAAATTATCTAATAGCACATATAGTAGAGAGAAAATAATTAAATTTTTTAAGACTTTTATTTAAGAATTTAAAATTGTTTAATACATTTAAGTAATATCATTGAATGTCACGTCTAAAATGAAAATAAGGTGTGGATATGTTTCAAATGGAATATGATCATGATAATGATGAATAAAAGAGATTACTTAATTTGATACTATTTTCTCTAATATTTATATTATTTATAATAACATTAAATGTTTTTACAAATTTTGAGAATTATTCGTATTACTGTTAATACAGTAAAAAAATCCAGTGATTTAACAATAGGTGACTCATATTGTATTTTACGTAGGAAATAATATATATTGACGAAAGGTTGTCGAATTTTTGCAATTAATGCAATTGACAAGGCCTCAATGATATTTAAAATTCCAATATGGAGTTAATTTAAAATTTTAAGAGAATTCAAAATAATCGATAATTATTTATCATGGACGAAAATAAAGACAATTTTACTACCAAGTAAGCGATAACATGCAATTTTAATAATAAGACTCGTTTCATTTAGCATCTACGAAGACAGATTGTCAAAATAGTTTTCTATATGAAAAAGCCATCACTTCTGCTCAATATCGACCACAAGAAGCTTTTGTTTTACAACTTTGTTTATTAATCACTTATCAAGATTTGTTTTGCCCAACAATCAACACAATGAAAATTAATATCGATAAATTAATTAAACGCAGAAATTAAGATAATCTAAATTAAAATTCTTTAAATACATTAAATATAAGCAACAAGCCACATTAGTCATACATGGGAAAGGAATTGTGCCTGTAATTTTGGCGGGTTTCAAAATTAAATTCTTTCATGCAGAAATTAATAAAAAATATCTTAAAAAAATAGCAGTATGAACTTCACAAATATAAACTTTCTGGGAAATTTTTGGGGAATGTCACTCTTAATTTGCTCCTTCTTTTTCCACTTGTCACCAAATCTTTTCCCACCTCTCCACGTGCGGAAACCAACACGATTTCAATGATAAGTACATGGTAAACAGCTCCGAATTTACAAAGCTTACGCCCTACTTTCAACTCGTTTCGAGCATTCGCATTTCAAAAGAGCTAATTAAAAACGCTTTATTAAAAGTAAAATATGAAAACAATTATTTCCTAACAAGAAAGTGGTTCATTTATTGTTTGAAACGTCTCTTCATGTAAAAACATAACTCTGTACGTTAGGCACACATTGTTTCTTGGAACTTTGATGCCAAGTGCCCGTTGACTCCACGTTTAAATGGGTATATTACACGCATGATATGTAAACCACAAGACACCCACACGCGCGCGACACGAAATGGAGGCACCAGGGCACACGCGCCCGGGGACACGCGGCCAGCGCGGCGGCCAGCTGGGGCGCGGGGTGGCGCGGGGGCGGCGCGGGGGCGGCGCGGGGGCGGCGCGGGGCGGCGCGGGGGCGGCGCGGGGGCGGCGCGGGGCGGCGGCGCGCCGGGGGCGGCGCGGGGCGGCGCGGGGGCGCGCGGGGGGCGCGCGGTGCACCGTCAGCTGAGACTCACCGGGCCGAGGTTCTCGAAGCCATTGCGCTGAGCGACGCGGTGTGCAACGTCCAGCCCAGGTCCCCGCGCAGCTTCACCAGGAACGTGTTGGTGAAGACTTCCGCCTCGCGGGCAGTGCCAGCGCGGCCAGCAGGCCGGCGGCCAGCATCACGTACAGCGGCGACGCCACTGCGTGGGCCCGCGTCGGCGGCGTATGACGGCTGCGGCGGCGGCGGCCGCAGCGACCCCCGCGGGCGGCGGTTCCCGGTCAGACGCGGCGGCGGTGCACGCGGCGGCGGCGGCGGCAGTGGCGGTCTTTCGCTGGGTCATGTTGCTGTGCGCGGCGCGTCCCTTCTCACTGTGGCCAACCCCCTGCACACCCACTGGCGACCGTCGCGGCGACGCGAATATTATACCTCGGCTCGTGACGTCACTTGCGACGTCACCGGCAGTGATTTCGCCTCCCCTCCAGCGGGAGGCGGCGGAGGGGCCTCGCGCAACATGGCGGGCGGCGGCGCGAGGCCGAGCCGCGCGTGCGAGTGTCGGGGCGCCGCGCAGTGGGCTGCGCATGTGTATACAAACAGCTGGCGGCCGGCGAGCCTTCGCCCGACAGCCGAGCGGCGCCGCCGATCGCCTGCTTAATGCCGCGCATAACAATGAAGATATGTGAGCGCGACGCGGGCGTGCGGGCGGCGGCGCGGCGGGCGGGCGGAGCAGGCGGGGCGAGGGGGAGTGGGCGGGGAGGGAGGAGGTTAGATACGATACGGAGGCGGACGGCACGCGGCGCCGCCGCCGAGGCGCGAGCGGCTGGCGAAGATGCGCGCGCCGTTTATCAACTGTTCGCCTTTCGCGCTTTTATACTTTCGCTCGCCGGGCAGGTGGCGCAGGCGATGGCACCGGTGCTTCAGCTCTTGCTTCGAAACACATGTGCTATTTTGACGTTGTTATACGTAAAGGAAACAGGCCACAAATTAAGTAATACTTATCATTTTAATCGTCATTCAAGATGTCAAGAACTGGTTATGGGGGCCATAACGCAATAAAAAGGCAATGCACTTTATGAAATGAAGTAAATAGAAAATCAGGAATAAAGTAATGTGATATAAAAATAACTATTAAATCTAAAAGAAATTGAGTTACATTACACGAAAGGGACACAGAGAAACGTTTTAGATGAATTCAAATTGTAGCATTCCAAAATTCAATATATTCTTATTTTTCGAATATTAATAATTGTTAATAGGAAATATGTTTATTTGAAAAATACATGCCAACACATTTTCGTAAACTTAAGGAATTTTAATTTATCAAACCTAGGAACGTTAACGACAAATAGGATAAAGAAATACGAAAGTTCTATTGTAATATCTTTTTTGTGAGAAAACGCCCCTGCAAATAATTATTTCACATCCCTACCATCATATGTCGATCTCAGAACACAGTCGTGTAGTTCTATAAGAAAATTGTTAATATGATCAGTGGTTTCTCACTGTTCGCAATGAACGAATGGAGTATAACACTGATACTCTCCAATGTTTTCATTATGGAACTATATTTATGGACGGTTTGGTATACTTAAGACGCGTATACCGATAAAAAAGGGAAACTAAACTTTAAAAAATTATTTAAAAATAAGAAAATCTGAGAGAATCTTGGAACAACATTTTTTCAAATGAATATTTTAGAAAATCATAGTGAAATCATAGCAAAAACTATTTTAACATTTTAGTTATGAAATAAAATCAAAGTTCACAATTATTGAATGAACTATTTTAGATTAGGGAAAACCAGAATCATTCTTCATGAATCATCAGGGGTTTTCATCTAATATGACGAAACTTATGCAACAGTGAAAATGTGACTTCAGGTTACGAGGGCAGAAACCAGAAATGAAATTTTAAAATGTAACTGAATTGCTTACACGATATTTAAGGTTTTAGAAAGATTTGGGGAAATCAAATGAGTATTGTATGTTTAAGATGTCTTCATTTCATGACATCAATATTGTCTAGAATTGTTTTCAACAAGACATGATTAATTATGTAATTATTTTGTTTCCTGGTGCGACAATGAAGTATGTAGAATGGCATATCCCAATCTAGCGTGAAGTTCCTCTCTCGGTACATCGTGAGATCGAGATCCGACCAACATTGGCCAGCGACAATACCGCTCCCGGAATGTCCGACCAGCGTGGCACTGCCACGGCCGGCTGAAACTCTAAGCTCCCAGCTGGGCTCCTTAGATGCGCGGCTGTGTACTGCTTGTAAATATAACGTCACATCGATTTTGACCCAAATTCCGTTGATGTGCTGCATTCGTCAAACACTCGCTGCCCGAAGATCTGTTTCGGATGTTGCCCCACTCGCCCGGAAACAGCTGGAGGATGAAGTCCATCTGCAATAGCAAGGCCATCTCTAATAATGTTGATGGGTTTGAGCGTGGCATCTACCGGTTCGTTTGGGCAGCCCTCGTTGCCAGAGAGCTGGCAGATCGAGGGACTCGGAGGTAACATGCCCGGGAAGTCGGCACCCCCACCACAGCAAAAATCACTGAAACCATTACCATTCGTTTGTACCTCGTTTGTACCGTTTGTACTACAAAAACATGCGTTTATTTTAAAACCCCTTTCAAGATGCAGCACTTTGTACTGTGGTGGTGCGAACTTCACACTGACACCGCCGCCATCATAAAAAAATCGCAAACATTGTAAATCGTTTCTACCTCCTTTGTGCCGGAGAGTTCCTCCTGAATTTTCGTTTGTACCATGACGTTAATGAACATACAGCCATTTTAATGGGGTGGCGGGAGGAGCACCTGGCCTCTACCTCCATTCTCGACCTAGCAACCGTAAA
Source organism: Gryllus bimaculatus (assembly GCA_017312745.1). Taxonomy (NCBI): domain Eukaryota; kingdom Metazoa; phylum Arthropoda; class Insecta; order Orthoptera; family Gryllidae; genus Gryllus; species Gryllus bimaculatus. The sequence goes on from BOPP01000321.1 coordinate 137,152, forward strand.
AAAATGCGAAATCATTCTCAATCGATTGTACCTAGTTAAAACTGGATAGTTCCACCTGAATTTTAGATTGTACCAGACAATTAATTAGGGCAGCTGTTATATGTAATCTAAGGTTCCTGTGAGCCTATCAGTGCCACTGTCGGTTCGACCGATTTCAGGATAACTGAAGACAGAGATTTCCTGGTAAAGAACTGTCCAAACCAAACGTTTGCAGGCTGAGTTCACTTGGGCGAATGGAACCGGCCTCGAATATAACTGTAACGTATCAAAAGGCTTGAGTTGTTCATTTGAACTGGTTTTGAACACATTTTTACGTAATTTTTCTCTAGTTTTAGGGCATTTTAAAAATATTTTAAGAGCATTGATCATTTTTGGCGACGTTTTGGGTCATCAAAATCTTCTCCATAATTATAAGAACAGACGTTTATTCATGTGTAGTAGTAGTGAAAAAGGGCTACTGTTTCTACCTATTGCAATAATTGCATATATATACATATATATATATATATATATATATATATATATATATATATATATATATATATATATATATATGCAGGTTATAATTGCATATATACACCGCAAATTATAACCGCATGTTCGAAATTATTGCATGTATACACAGCATGTTACAATTTCATATTCGTTGGATTTTTTTAAACTTTTTCCAGTGATGGGTGAAATGAGGAAATTGTTTCGTTTCCAAAGTTTTTTGCTGTGGTGACTGTGCCAACTTCACGGGCAAGGTCACTAATGGGTCGGCGCCGCCCCGTCGGTGCCCTTGGAATAAAGGGCTCCGCACTTTGGCATCCAGTTCGAAAGTTAACCCTGTTTCAAAAGTTACAAAATCATCAATGTTCGCAGAGCAAGTGGTTTGAAATCTGGATAGCGTCGTCCAGTTCCTCTTGAGTTATTTTCCTAATAAAGTTTTATCTTCGACGAGAAATATGAAAGGATTGGTGCTTTATTGAAATGCTTGCAACAAGAAATGGATTCGTGCTTTATTGAAATGATTGGAAATAGTTGAGTAGTAGAGCAGTATGAGGAGTCAATGTAGTATGTGAACCTCGATGTAGTATGTGAAGATACGATGGGATTCTGAATCAAGTGATAGTCATAGGGTCTGCGTTAAGCATACTTCCACCCAAGTTTATGGTATGAGCACCTGTTCATTATTAGAATCAGCGAATCCACGGTAACTAGTAATTCTAAATGTCAGCCTCCCTACAAATTATCCGGTGCAATTTATTTTCCAAGCTCTGCGAAAAATGTATAAGATTATATTATATTAGATAGATGAAGAAAGTTATGAAATGTGGTTGACAGACGGCGGTTCAAAACGATTTTCAATATCACATGGTTGTAGAAATTTTCACCGCGTAATGAGCGACAACAGCATATTTATGATACAAAGAAGTGACAATGTCAAATCTTAGAGAATATAAACAATATGCGTGAGAAATTTTGGTATCATTTTGCAAGGAGAACAAACTAAAATGGGAACGATGAAGATTTGCAACATTGTAGCTTGGAATTTTTCTGGGAAGTTTCAGCAAAAATAAGAATTTGCCCATCACACGTGTGGATCAAACGTTCTAAAAACCACAGAAAGAGAAGGAATATAACAAAATTCATACATTTTATTCATGTTTATGACAAAACAAAAAAGGAGATAGTTGCAGAGGAATTTCACATAAACTGCAAAATGAGATTTTCACACCGTTTTCTTCACAACTTGCACCAAAGTGAATCTGAGCGCGAAATGCGATCAAAATAGACTTTGTCGTTTGTTGGTGAACAACACACAACGACAGTGTCTCAATTAATTAGTGTTTTATCACACTGATACACTACAATATCTATAATAAGTATGGATGTATTCTTGTTACCTAAACTATTTGTAGTGTTCCAGGAATCAAAGTATTTTTCGCTCCTGTAGTGTTCAAAAGAATGTTCCAAGCCGAAAACGTAGTTTTTTGTGGAAACATTTTTAAGTGAACATTTTGCCCTGCTTTTAGATTCATGGATCAATTACAATGACTATTCCACACGTGAAAAAAATAGAGTTTAATTATACATACAAATGTGTAATTATATTATACACCCAATCAGTGCGGTGTATCTCAAAAAGTATATCAATTTTTCTATCCGATTTTTCTTGCCGCTTCTAGCTACTAGCCAATCATAAACTGGGACTAGTCTCTCTTAGGTGACGTTATACATCGATCGCTATGTTAATGTCCATAAACAGCGTATGTACTGTAACAAAACCTCTGATTTTAACATTCGCTAGCAGTTATTCTCAATATTTGGCTCATTGGATTTGGACATAACTTTACTCGTGGAATAGTCCTATTGTATACCACTCGTGCTTTGCCAATTCTCTTATAAATCCCCTCCTCGCTTCGCGAGTTGGAAATTTATCGACATTTTCCTGAGCACTCGTGGTGTTACCTGTGATAAAACGTGATTGAAGATATTCCTCCAGAGAAAACCATTGAACTGCTCCAGGAACCTCCCAAACTACAGAGAAAACTACAATGAAATATGTCTCACAAGAGTATTAACCCCAAAGTTTCCGACAGAGACATACGAGTAATTCTTTAACAACAATGTTTTATCCACTTAAATTGTTCATCTCCTCGTTTTCGGAATATAATAAATTATTCTTAGTTTGCTCCCTGGTAATAGAACGGATTACTGAATTTATAATATCCGTCACATATTGTCTTGAAACTATAAAAGACCAATGTGAAGAAAAATGGGCAATGAAATGTTTATTCGTTGTGCGGGGTGCGAAATCATTTATGTTATAATCATCCAATCGGATGCAGTGATTGCTGCTTCTTGTTCGTGCGCATGAACGAGAGGCTGCCCTGCTGCGCTCGCCGCTGCCCGCCGGCCCTACGCGCCGCCCCTCCGCGGGGCTGTCCAGCGGATTTTAATCCCCAAATGGGGACATTTTGCGTCGTGGAGAAAGAATGGGGAAGATAAATGGAGGGGAAGTGTTTGGGGAATGATGCGAAGAAATACATTTCACCCGGAATCGCGATAGAATTAGCATTCCCTCAATTATTATGAATAAAAAAGAAACAATATGCGTTTTCTCTCTCATTTTTATGCATCAAAAGAAAAATAAACAGCAGCCTTAGGGAAATAAAAATGTGAGAAAGACGAAGATATTATAGGGCTTCGAACAGCTGAAAGGACGATGACTGGTTGATTCGATTTATTTGATTTTAGAGCCCGAGTCAATGGAATCGCCAGGTATAGCTCATTCCGTTGGTCCATAATTTGGAGAATAATTTTTATTTTAAAGTTGGGTCATTTTGTTTTATTGGAGAGGTTATTTGGGGTAATTTTGTAGTAGTGGTGGGGAAAGAGCTCGCAACACTTTTGGCACCCCTGGCTGCGAGACACCAATATAAGGAAGATTCTAGCTTTAATTTGCAGTGTAAACTGGCAGTTACTTTTTTGTACAGGAGATTTCGATAGTGCATCGCCTATGTCATTACATTTTCGAGGGATATTTTGACAGGAAGGCTCTGATACTTCTCTTGCAAGCTGGACTTGTCTAGGTTCAATCTAGTTGTATTTTGGGCATGGTGTTCACTTATCCACGCGCCGTTCATTCCGCTATTTTATCGTACCCATAATTCGCATCCACGATTTATAACCTCAGTGTTGGAGAGTATATTACATTCACGTCACACGTGACTAATCATTCAATGTACGCTCTACCACGTTGGACTTTCGCTAAATCGCGGGTTTTCGACATTATCATCTATGTAAACTACTCGTATTAGCGATTTTTATTGACAATTTAGCTTTTAATCAAGTTGTAAAAAATTCAGGAAGTGCGTAAGGATATGTATTTGAGCATTCATAATTATTTCATGACCATAGGACGAATGCATGTGCTTACCATGGCTTACTTGTTTACAACATTAATTATAATACACCCTGAAGTTTCAGAAAATCCTAAAATAGTTGTATCCCTGTCACGAGAGTGGAAGTACCAACGTGACAAATCCGAAATATAATTTTCATCCTTCACAACAACGATCAATCCGCAATTCTAACAACAATAATCCAAAAGAGAAAGCCCTTCGGCCAGCGCTAAAAAGTGTTTTTCTTAGAATGTACCCAAGGAAGTTTTGCACTAACACGGAACAACTTTAGATCGTTCATATAAGCATACCTTATAGTTTTTGGATCATCACCACGACATTAAAAACACTTTTCGAATAATAACAAGTATCCAACTTATCCTACCGTACTTGAGTATTTAATAGGTTATTAGGACGAATATGTAAAATGGGTCACCGAGATATGAAACGTGACAGCAATAGAACAAAAAATAAATGAGTAAAGAGGTGTTCGTCTGATGGATGCATTGGAGCGTGACGCCGGGTGACAGACACACATTGTGTGAATAACCCTGGCTAGACACCGTTCCATCCCGGCGGGACAGCCGGTGGGAGTGCACGCCAGCAAGCCATTAGCCAGCAGACCCTGGGGACTGCGAGCTGCGACCCAGCCCTGGGCGCCCGAAGCCAGAGGATTTTGCTACAACGAAAGTTTCTGCGCACATTGCCACAGGAGTAGTGGAAAATCAGAGATGGAACAATTACTGGTAAGTAATGAAAGACACAAAATATTTTGTAAAATAGGTTGTCTTAAGTCATAAAAGACGATGCTGGCCCATAATGTGCTGGAGAACTAAGAAGGTGGCACTTGGACATAAAACATCAGAACGCAGGTACAGGACGAGCTGGTGAGCTCAATTGGTATAACTAGAGTGAAGTAAAGAAAACAAAATATTCTGGGATATGGTAGCTAAAGTTTTCTAGCAAAGGACCATCGTTGACTAAACATGATAATTGGCTTGCAAGAATTGGAGGGAAAGAATAAATTATGGTGTAAGAATTTGATCTTAAATTATATTTCAAGAAAATATCTTTGTCGCTAAAAACGTCAATTCCCAAGTTAGGTTCTGCCAGTTGTCTGGGGCGAATCCTGACAAATACAAACAGGAAAATATTTTTCTTAGAGTTTCCAATCTTCTGTGATAGCATAAAGTTACTGGAATAACAAATATATCAAAGCCATTTATTGATAGTGACGACTGTATATTCGACTTCAGTATACTATTTATTAAATTGGTATAAAATAAATTTGAGCTATTCATTCAAAAATATTTCCCTTTATTAAATAAAGCGTGTCTTTGAAAATGAAAAGGCCAAGAGACCCGCTAAGATACTCGAATGGCATATAATGAATACATAATGAACATGTGAAAAAATTTTCCTAAATAAATTTCACTAGTATACTCTACAGGATTGCAATTTTTTAAAGAAATGAAAGACGAGTTTAATTAAAATCTCTCTAAGACTACGGGGAAACTACTTTAAGCGGGATCAAGTTACCCGAGGGCCTTTTATCCGGAATCCTATTATCCATGATTCGATTTCGAAGTCATGTTATCCAAGATTACAATTAAGCGAGGTGATTTACTTTAAGTCAAGCTACTTAAAATATGGCGATGTGAGTAGAGGTGAAAGCTGACTAAATTGTGGGTAGGGGGAAATGTATTGCCCATACGAAGTCCATTTTATGTTTTTTCAATTATTCTGAAAAGTAATAGTACGAAAGTATGTTGTTTTAGCCTTTAATTTACTATGTTGAAGAGTTAAACCAACATCGCTGCCCCCGCAGCATTGTCGGCCGGGGGGTCGTAGGGCAGACGTCCCGAGATGGTGGCGGATTTTCGCTCTGGCTCCATAGCCGGGCGCCGTTCAGCCCCTGTTGGGAGGAGAATACTTCTGGTCTGCTTTTCTGATCAGATCTTAATTCTATATGTCAATGTGAAATTTTCTGCGTACCATACTCTTTTAATAAATATTCTAAGATGGCGAGAGAGTCAAAATTATTAGGGAAGTACGCCTAAAGCACATGCACTAGATAACAGTTATTGCAATGCTGATGTGTATCGTTTTATGAGTTAGGATGAACGGCGTGCAGAGGTCGAAAGAACGCAGAAGAGCACACCGCATCTTTGCAGAAAGAAGAAATAACAAAGGTGGACAAAGTGGCAAGCGAAATAAGATGCAGTTTTGCGACAAATGTAAACACAATTACAAGGAAAGATAGTGGACTGCACAGCAGTTGCATACGAAAGTGAAAGAAGAAAAAGAAAAAATACTGATGCTGCCACGGAGTGGCATTGTCTAGCTCATACTACTTCCTTTCCTATTTTTTGAGTCTCGGCTTGCTATTGGGTTTTATCCCAGCTTCTTTCTGGCTGTTATCTATTAGCACCTAAAAGACAAGGCCCTCTAGCGGCGTCTATTGCTCCGCGGGGGATATTCCCATGGAAAATCAGTTTTTCGCTCCCCGAACGTCGTATGGGCGCAGCTCGAGCACGGGCTACGTCTTCACATCTGCCCGTGTTATCGCTTGGACACATCTCTTGTGACATTGTTATGGGTGTAGGGGTCCAGGTTCGGAAATTACATTAAAGAAGTTACGTGTGTGTATAAATGAAAGTAATGATAAGAAATTGTAGGAAATTCTATAACAATAAGTAATAATAGTAAATTGAAGATGTCATAGAAAGAGCTGAAATGGAAGAGCGGAAGACCTATTCAGATTCAACAAGAATGTTGAACTCGTCGCTTGACATCGTGGAACCTCCGAGAAGGCAGCAGGCATGTAGGAAGACATAAGAATATGGATAGACAGTTTCAAAGAGATTACAGGTGGACAATGAACGAAATAGCACAAGACCGAGCAGAATCCAAATCTTGGTGCTTACTATTCACAAATCAATAAAAAAATTAGTGTGATAGTGTACAAGTGATTTAAAAACACACTTAAATACTGGCTAATGATTTTAAATAACAAATAGTATTAAGAATTAAGTGACTAGTGTGAGTAATTCAGAAGCACTCTTGTCGAAGTGACTGCTCGAGAAGCTTTCCATAAATCACCGTGAAGGTTCGGTAGTCTTAGAAGAGCATCTTTGCACGTAAGATGATTCCAATAACAAAGACGAACACACTAAACATTTTAAATGCAAGTTTGTAATATAAAAATATTAAAATGTAACAAAATTGGTGAGAAATATGTATCAAAAAGTTTAATGTATGAAAAGTGTGTAATAACATGAAAATAAATTAATCTCACTCATCTCTGCTAATTCCTAAGACTTAATAAGACCTTAGCAATAATTGAAAATTTTTAATGCCCTTAGTGTTGTCAAACATTTCAAATCTTACTTGGAATGTTAAACGCAGGTTATGATTAATTATTTTCATATTCCACACAAGTGTTATAAAACAAAATATTCACTAAATAAAAAGCATTCCTAATAGCTATAAAATTTGTGGTATAAACTTGACCTTGAAACAAATGTCGCGAACATTTTTTCACAATGTTTACTGTATCACTGTGAATGATAAAACCATTTCCAGAACTGACTTTCCGAGAGAAAGGTCATGTGTCGACCTGCAAGAAACGTGTATCGGGAGAAGGAATCGGCTCGCGCGAGCGTGCTGTTAAGACACCTCGCGAAGCCGTCCAACGCCTCCCGCCGAGGTCCGGGAGTGAGGGATCGGCACACGCCGCGCCGCCTTTTCGAAGGAGAAAGAGCAGCGGCAGAGGCGGCGGAGCGACACCTGGCCTCGGATCGACTGGGACTCGGGGCTTCGCGTCGCGACCGCCCACTCGCGCCCACCAGCTGGGGTCGGCGCGCCTTTTCCCTCCGGCCGAGCGAAGCGGCGACCATCGTTGGTGCGCCTACGCTCCCCTCTTTATTGTCTGCCACCCCTGTGCTCTGGGAGCGACGGCCTATTCTATCCTGCGTTTTCTAGCTGATATTAAGACAAATGCAACGCGGATCCGCACTTCATTACAAACAATACAGAAACGACTCCTCCCAAACGCGACGACGACGCCAAAACTCCACGTCGACTTCAAAACGCGACGACGACTCCAAATCGCGACAACTCCAAAACGCGACGACCACTATCACCTTGTCGAACCGAACCTCGATGACGCGAACTTCGATGACCCAAACCTTGATGAATGGAAACTTGATAGAACGTATTTCCGAAGACCTCCCCATGTGCGAACATGTGTATTTTGGTATTCAATAATCTGTTTAGCAACAAACAATCAATTATATGTTAAAGATGTGGGAAGGTCTAGATGGCGATCTAAATGCGAACTGGACGCCAGGCATGGCCTTTGTAGCGTATAAGAATGTATTTAATAAATTAGTCTGTCGAACACTTAGTTAAAGAAGGTAATAGGCTAATTGGCCTTCAGCTGTTTCTCTATTCATGTCCACGCGCTGAATCCGAAGCCGGAATGACGCCACCACCCTCCAGTTCTTTTGTTTGTTTTTTGAATCGTGAAAACCACGAGTTGTGCATTTAAATAATAATTTTATTTTTAATTTTGATTTTATTTCAATATTTTTATTTATTCGGTGCCCTATCGCTTTTCTGTTTTTTTAATTCGTTCATTGTGCATTTAAGTTCTGCGAAGGATATGAATTTGGTTCTTACATTCGCAGAATATATGGGCTGCCGCAAGCTGTTTAATATTTCCTCGTTAAAAAAATATTTCTTATCGGATTATGTGGAGAGGTATTTTCAGTGACCAGAAAAAGCTTAGTGGCTGATTTTAAAGGTGGCATTCTAGACCGCTCGCTGGTAACTTGAGAGTCCATATTAAATGTGATTTGGGGCTAATTTGAGCAAAACATTATTTTGATGAACTGCAAATGTATTCAACACTTATAAATTTTACATTCATGCATAATTAATTCAAATTTTAAGTGGGGTCGTGTGCCAGAGCGTTCTAATTATATGTTAATCTTCTATCAAGCCCACGATGTGTTTCGGTAGCCAATAAGATGGATTAATGTTTCCTGATTGACACGATGTATAGCTAACTCTTGGATTAGAAATTAAGGTTTGTACTCGGAAACTGTGCATTAACTGAGAACGAAGTCATTCGGAACGAGAGTGAAGAAGTATGAGTAACGTTTCATCTAATTAACTTGGCAAAGTTATTTTGGTTTCATTTGCAATATTAACTCAGATTCACAACTTTACCCAGCCGGTCTTAACAAACTTTAGAACTCGAAAACCACCTTATGCAGTCATTTCGTGCATATTTAATGCCTATCATTTTCAATATTTCCCTTATTAGAGTATTGTCAGTTAGCATGTTCAGGATTGAAAGTAATCATGTATTAATTCGTTTATTTATTTAAATATCACATCGTCATAGTTTTATATTTTCACAATGGACGGTTCTAGGATGAGCACTTTTACTATAAATCTCAATATGTTTATGTTTCAGTACGTGAAAACTTGCAGCGTTGTAGCTCCACTTGTTTATGAAACCAGCCACCGCGATTTTTCTATTTTTTCATAGTAGGTATATTTACGTAACATTTTCATTTTAGTTAAAATTAGATGCTATTTGCTGATGTATGTGATTCTGTTGCATTAAATTTCCAATGTAACATTTCAGAGAGGAATATTACATTTCGCTATTCTATTGATAGGAAAGTCGAGTCCTGTTGATGAGTAATGAGATTTTTCACAAAACCCCTGCACATCAAACGTGTGGGCAGCCGATGAAAAGCAGAAAGGTAGAATGAAATAGGAATAATGGCAAAAGCTCACTCGGCATGGCATTCATTGATTTAGGACAAATGTTTGCTGCCCAGCACTTGGTTAGCAACCGTGTTGCTTGCTCTTTAAACTAGCAAGAAGTCATGAAATGTGGTCAAGGCAACGAAATATTCTCCTCTTAATGTCTAATGTTCATATTACTTTACCACAAACCCTCATTTTTTAAATGCTGTTAACTGACTTGTATTATCAAAGGTGGCCTCGGTATGAAATTCTGTACTGACTTATCTCTAATTTCAGTCGCAAATTCCTTGTTTAGCTTGTCCTGGCAGTTTTTGTCTTTAAAGCTTTATTAGCGTTGGCATATAATACTTCTATTGAGTGCAATCTAGTTCTCTCTCTTCTAACTTACATATTAATTCAATGAAATCCAAAGACCCGAGCGTCCCGGACGCCAATATCAGAGGATGCAACTAGCCGCAGAAAACTCTGGCTAACGTCCACACGGTGCATAAAGCGTTTAATATTGAATAACCGAATATTTCAGTAGCACCAAATTATTGAGGGGTAAATTTTCTCTAACTTCTAAAGGGTGCAGAGGTTACGGTCGATATGTGCAATGCAATGTTTATTACAGATCGTAAATTCATTCGCACTCTTCGACACAAGTGTTTAGCATTCCCAGTACAAGTTGTCAAGAATGGATTAGAGGCACTTATTAAATAGTCAAAATTTAAAGATGCATTCCTGCATCTATCATAATATTATTTTTTAACAATATTCATTGTAATAAAATGTTTTCTCCAGTATTTTCAAATATACTTTATATATACTAAAATTATTTTGAATTATTTTGTTTTCTCTGTCATTAAAGTTCCTTTTGGTGACACCGACCTTTATTAGCCGTAATATAAATGACTGGTTTCTTCAAAAAGGCTTTTTAAAATATGAAGACACTAAACTAACTGAAAATCTACAGAGTATGATGTGTGCCACGCATTGCTTGATGAAAAACAAATACTAAAAGCTCTTTTCAGACAACCTTACACATTCTGTTTCTTGTTGCATCGATCAATACCTCCCATTGTACACTATATTTTTAACGGAAAGACTTCGTTTTAATGGCAAAGCCGGGGGAAATTGTGAAAGAAAGTGATACATATTTTAACGAGATCTCTAACGTCAAAGCATTGGACCTCAATTAAATTGGAAAGCTCTTTTATGCCATGGAGGCAGCCTCATACAAACTTTCTTTTAAACCTCTATAAAGCTGGCTTTCTAGTCTCTTCGAATACAGCATTTTCGCTTTTAATTTTCTGACAGTTAGGGAACTCGATAGTAGGGAGTCAAAGTACGTTTTAAGATAGTATAATAAATAGTATGTGTAGTATTGTAGATTGCACATAGTAATTATGCAATTAAACTTGCATGAATATGAATCTTAAACTAGCCAGAAAACGAACCGTTAAAACTAAATACTAATATGTATTTTTTCACATTACTTTTTCGTTAAGTAAATGAATTATACTCTTCAATTCCACTATTTTATAAAAAATTAATACTGTATTAATTGCAATCGTTATATTAAGTAACTAACAAACAAAAATATGAACACCACATATTACAAAAAATCAAACAGCAGCATTTATGAACAAACACAAAATTAATAATAAGAGCTAAATATTAGTAAATTAATTTCATTTCAAATATTGTGAAATAATCTTACTGACATCCCTGGAAGAATTGTATCGCTTAATTATACAACAATTAAGTAAATAATTATTTTCAAATAAATTGTTAATTAATCAATGTGGAGTAAACAGAAGAGAACCTGGTCTAGAATGATGCAAAAGATGCTATACTCACTTTAGAATCGAATGGTTCAAAATCGAGTCGAGTTAGCCTACTTAATTTTTATATATCATTAATAACATCTGCGAGTTTCGATTGTTTTTTTAAATCAAAGGGAAAAGTATGCGAGTCTTCTCTTGCCTCCAGTACATTCACGAGCGTCCCGCATGTGTTACTGGAAAAAACAACTAAGAATAAGTAATACGTACCATAACGCAGAGAGGCTCATACCGTGAAGTAGTCCAAAATGTTTCGAAATCAGAAAAATGGTAGTTTTCTTCATATTATTCTTAAAGTAAAGATAACTGTATTGCAGTAATTTGTTATTAGAATTGGGGATAGTAGTTAGTATTGTACCTGTGCCGCTTTTAAGAGTCATTTCCATTATCCGTGAACAGTTTCTACAATGAAAGTTTAATAAAAATATTCGACCCATACTAGAGAAAAAATTGAAACTGCTGAATCTCCATGGTTGGTATCTGCTAAAGACAAAATATCTATTTTAAACTAGCAGGGTTACGAGTCATCAATCGGGGAATATCAAATTTTTAAAGAAAATTGTCTAAAAAATTTTCAGGCGCTAGCTTTGATCACAGACCCATGGACGAACGACCAGACATTTTGTCATCTTTCCACTTCTTCGTTACCAGAACCCGGCAATAAGAGTATTTCTAACGACAAATCACCGATTTTGTCGTGTGATTACATTCCTTTCTCCTCTCACGTAGTAAAGCGACGAAGAACGCAATAAGCGTTACACAAGCCTAAGTGAAATAACTTGGTTGTGTAACACGACTGACCTTAATCCAGTCTGGATTTGCGTCACGTGACCCCGCGGTCGCGTCCAAAGTGTTCCTCTCGCAGCTCCCACGCGACGCGCAGTTTGGTTTGCGGTGGCGCTGCGCGGCGCTGCGCGGGGCTGAAGGGGGTGGGGTAGGTGGCGGCGGTGAGCGACAGAAAAGGGCGGGGTGGGGGGAGAGGCGGAACGGGGCGTGACGTCCCGTGACCGTGGACTGCGGCACCTCGCCCCGCCTCGCAGCCTCCCCGTGCGCCGTCCTCACTCTCATATAGCTCGGCGGCGGCGGCGGCGGTGGCGGGCGACTATCGATTGGAGGCCGCCCTCGACCCGCGCGCTCCGCCGTTCGCGGCCCCGCCGCCGCTGCTGTCGCTGTCGCTGTCGCCCTCCCACGCCGCCCGAGGACCGCGGTTCGCACTCGGAAGGGGGTGGGTGTCCTTTCTGGCTCGGGGGGCGAGGGCATTGTTTCTAGTTCTGCAAGGGGTTTAGAATTTCGTTTCTAGTTCGGGAGTACGACCTAGGACCTCGCTTCTGTTTCGGAGGTGGGTACTTCCGTAGTAACTGGAGGGGTAGCACCTCTGCTGTAGCAGTGGAGAGATAACACCTCCGTTCTATGTGGGAGAGAGGATCTCGTTCCTAACTCGGAAGGGAGATGACGTCTGTTTCAATTCCGGATGTAAGATCTTGGTTCTAGACTCGGCGGATACTCACATTTCCGCACTCTGTCCCCGTGCCCATCCGTTTTCTACGTTTATCGGCGCCACTCACGTCGTTAGTGACAAAGTCGGTCCTACGGGAATTCATGCAGTTGACAGTTTTCCACTGTTTCATATGAGGGTCCCAATTGAGTTCGAATTCGCCGTAACCCCTCATTCTGAGGAGATTTAGAAAGATTTTGACCGATTTTGAGTGATTACTGTAACTTTTCACTTGACTAATTCCGGCTGAGTGTAGTTCTGAACCATCATTGCCTTGACCTGACATTGCATTTACCTGACTATGCAGCAACTCTGTCCAGGAAGTACAAGTTTTGCAGTCCCGACGGCGGGAGGTCCAATGTTTGAAACACTAGCTACATAGCTAATTCTAATTCAGCAACTGTCTGGATAAAAGTTCTTGTAGCTGATGTTAGCCAGATTAGTACCCTGACAGACGAGCCACGGTCCCCGCGCGATCTTTCCTTCCTGTCCCTTGTCTCACCCTCCCCACACACGCACATTCTTAAATGCACTGCACTACCACACATTTCAGGAGACTAGTCGAGAGCATTCTGCTTTTGCTGCAAGGGCGGTTCCCCAAGGGGCTTGGCCAGGTGATACATGGAAAGGGAAATGCCCTTCAAGGCTTGAGGTCAAACATTTAAGTCACAGCGATATCTCACGAGCTAGTGGGGAAGAACATTTAATACCTTAACAAAACGAACAATCTTAGCTTGACGTCCCCCAAAGCCTCAATCAACCTCTCTCTTAATACGAGAACTGAAAACTTCTGGTAAGTCAATGCTCCTTGGAAGAAAGTAGTATAATGGAGTGTCCTATTGGATGTCACGTTGGTAAGTCATTTCTGACGCCGGCGACAGCTTGAATTGACAGAGTCCTGAAGGGGGGGGGTGAAAATGCGACAGTCGCAGGGTTCATCTCCGCAGTCTTAAAAACGCCTGGTAAAATGGATGGTCCAAGATGGAGTGTCAGATGCAGTCCCTTTCCACCCTCCATTTTCCCCTCGTTTCCGTTTACTTGCAACGAAGACAACATTCCTTTCTAACAAAGGCATCCTCTTAATGAACACTCAGAATTATTTCAAAATGTTACCACATATGATCACAAAATGATCAAGATATTTTAAACAAATTATGAACTCTCAATCACATAATATATTATAATAAATAAATACTACGGTACTCATGCGAGAACTCTCGCATGTTAACACCCACCCTTTTTCTATCCATTTTCTTAACCTTTCCAGTAAAAAGGAAAGTTCATAATGAAACGTGTTTATTTGTTTAAAAAATGTATAAATGTAACTTCGTACATACAGAATATCAAATAAAAATAAAAAACAATGCAATTGATTGCTCAATAAAGTTTTATTCAGTATTATATACATATGTTATTCGAACAATTTACACTTCTTTAAACTTCCCAAAAAACTTTTCAACTTCTTTGAAAACATTTGAAGTAATTATTCAATCTTCCTTGATTCAATCTTCCTTGACAGTCAGCTTTTCGCTTTCTTTGATAGTCACAAAAATATTAGAATAGGTTTTTACTTTTGAGAAAGCCAAGTAAAGTTTTTCCCTGGGAAAACACAGTATTGAGAAAGGACAACCCTACTCTTTGCAATATTATTTAACTTCCCTGGATTTATTAAGAGGAAGAGAGGGTATTTCGGATGGGCAGGGAGCCATCTTGCTTCGGTGTGAAAATTGAAAAATTATTTGTAAACAAATATATTGGATTATTTTCTGCGATCTTAGGTACCTCAAGAAAAGCTATTCCGAACCAAAAAATTATAAACTTAATATTTTTATCTTTGAGTAATACCAAATAAATAACATTTGTTACCATTATAAACAATTCAGAAGACTTAGACTTCACTTCGGTACATGGGAATGTTGCTTGCATAGCGAATATTTTAGTGAACCGGCACCTTAGGTTTAATATCAAACGGTGTATAATTTACAATATGAGTTTGCATGGTGGACATTGATGTACAGACATCCAGATACCGCCAACATTTAAATCGTGCGTGTGGATTGTGATCGTTGTTAGTTGTCAAGTGACTTGCGCTATTCTTTCTATAATTTTAAATTTGATTGCTTTTATTAAATTCATTCAAGTAGTATTATAGGCTAGAACGTTTTGATTTTTGTTGTTCATTTATTTCAAGCTATTTTACTTTAGTGAATTTGAAAGTCGGTTTTTTGTGTTGTGCCATAGCACACGTTTTATCCTCCTACCTTCGCGTACCCGTACGAAAGCTCTCGCGCGTTCTTCCATATCCTTCTATTTCCATTCTAAGAGGTAAAGTTGTTAACGAAACGTATTTATTTGTTTACAAATGTATAAAGTCAACTTCCAATGTACTAACACAAAAACAACGCAATTGATCGTGAAAATAAGATTTCGATAAAGATTTATTTAGTATTAGTGAGAGATTTCTTGGAACAATTCAAAACACTTCCTTAAAAATATTTCAAGTAATTATTCAATATTCTTTGAAAGTTAGTTTTTCGCTTTTCGTGACAGTCACAAAAATATTTTGAATTTTGTTTTTACTCTTGAAAATCTACGTGACTGAACACATTGACTTGAAAGTTTTACCGCATCACCGCTGATAACGAAAATACTGGTACAGATAAAACAAACCCAACAAGACACGTCTTCACTCTTCACCCTATACCCACATCCCTCCATAATTAGGTATGTTTTCTTGAGCCCTTATTTCGCTAGATGTAAGAGGAGTGAGTGTTGATTATTTCGACTACAGGACTATTATATAAATTATGTAGCTAGTTTTTATTTGCAAAATATTTCTATTAAACAGGAGTGATCACTTCAGGTATTTAGATTTTGTTAAAAACACTCGTCACTAACATTTATTCTTAATTCAACAAATTATACCAAAAGAGTGGAGCCTCAAAAAAAAGCCTCAAAAAGCCGTGCGCATACACTACACAGCACTTGTAGACCTCGGCAAAACGTTTAATTGATATTTTCACTACATGCATAAAAAACAATCTTCATCGATATGAAGCAACTATTAATAGTACTTCTAGTTGTTGCTGCTAGAGCGAATCTTTCATTAATAATTATGCAAATAAACCTCGTCAGTCTGCGCAGACAACGGAGTACACAGGAAGCAAACATTTTATAAGGTAGAGGAATCTAATCCTTCTAAGCGTGACGTCACAAAGATGTCCAAAGGAAGGGTTGAAATCTATGTGGTATTGGTAGTTGGCAAGTGCCAAACCAGCAGAAATGTAATATGAAATAATATATCGTCTTGTAGATTACAATGTGAGGAACGTTTCTGTGAGGCCTTTGACTTTAGGAGTTATTAAACGATGTAGCTGAATGAGTGATGCGGGTTGCATTTGATGCATATTTAGATGCATTTTTTTAAACATATCCTTCATATTTTTGAAGTCAACGTGCAATTTGTCACATGTCCATTATATTCTCTTCCTTTAGAGACCTCATTTATAAAGATCTTTGCGTGTGACTGCCGCAAAAGGTATTATTCGACTGAAATAATATAGGAGATTATAGATCTTAGAAGTGTTTTGTTGCACATAACCCCGAGCAAAAGACATTAATCAATCAAAGCATTAGGATTTCTGCGCAGTCGTCGATTCTGACCCTGTACTTTGTTGTTAGAGCACCAAAAGGTATGCCCTTAAAATAAAATTACTGACACCACTGTAGCAAAAAATATTAAGAGAACTTTGAAATACATTTCTTCTCGTTCGCTTGAGCTTGGAATACCATTCCCCATCTACATAACCAGAGTGTTGGCTGCACAACTGTTTATTTCCACTTTCATCCACCTTATTTAATGTAATTAATGCATGTTATTTTCCCAATATTTAATGAATATTGCTGCTTCCGAATAAACCGACATTAAATTACTCATGAAAAAATGTTGATTTTTAATTATAATTACATTTCTCATTTTGTTAGGGAATTGCAGTATATTATTTTGCATATCGTGGGAACGGGGAGAACTTTCCCTAATTCCCTTTTTGTGGATCAGGCTGTTTGCAAAATCCTTCTTTCTTAACGTCGTATTTCCTTGCTCGGTCCCCGGATTCTGCCCTGCTACTTGTTGCTTTTGTAGGGTTTTCCTTCCGCAGGACAAGTGGACGACAGAGGGAATATGTTTGTCATTCTCTGATGTTACATCCCGAATTTATTACAACCTCTGTCGAATTTGAAGTTTATAAATAGACACCGCAGCATTGTTTTATTATTACTTACTCTGTTTTGCATTACATAACACCTATGATGGAATTCCTTCCGTCACCATTAATGCTCACTTTTAGAATTTCTCAACACGTAACCACATGCTAAAGAGTTTTCTTCCAAACCGTCCATTCCCCTTTTTGTATCATATGATAAATGATCTTTTTTATCGCTGCATAAAAGCAGAGACAGAGCAATTTACAGTGAAATAGAGCATTAGAAAATGTATTAATTGATTTTTCTACCAAGCGTCACTTTCTTATTAGAAGCACTTTCACTTATTTTTCAACAACGATTGAATCATTCTTAAATGTAATAAAAAGGTCAGTAGGATATTTTCTGCCTTCTACTAAAAGTATTTCCAAAACAATTCCCTAAATAAAGAATTCGTAGTAAAAAACGCCATCAAGGAAGCTCATTTCTCAGCGCCAGAAGTGAGAGGCCATTAACATCACACTCTTCTGTAGCGCTATGCTTGTGTTTGCAAAGCTTCTCATGGCTGAAATTGAAAATAAATTTTGAACGAGGGGTTATTACTGAGTTCCATAGCAGTTTTAGTTTTGAAAAGTATGTGGAGTGCATAACTCTCCGAGCTATCTCCCTGATCGTGATTTGAATTTTCCAGAAGAGTCAAAATATATTAATAGGAATTCCGAAAGACGCTTGTATTTACAAGCTGTGTACTGGCATCTTTTTAGAGTAAAATTGTTCCTTTTCATTCACTTTTTTAACCATTTTGTAGTTGCGCTCCGAATTATTAACGTATGTAAAAGTATGGAGTGTACATGTTACATGGATTTTATAGTATCACAACCAAACGTAGAGCTGATGCCATCACTATAGCACTTATATAAATATGTACAAATATTAAATGAATTTAAAAATGTTGAAATGATTGATTTTTTGTAAAACTTGAATGTATACTGTCAGCTAAAATAACGCCTTTGTGTTTGTGTATTCAACAATGAGTAGGTTGATAAGTGGAGTGACAAAATTATAAATTTTATTTATCTTTTTTGTTGTATTTTCTTTACTTACTTTTATTATAACATAAGGATTATGTAGAATTATGTAAAATGCTGCGGTACGTTAGTACTAGCAAATTCATGTTTGAGATATCTAGTAAATTCAATACTCCAATACTTGGGATAAACTAATCAAACTCGAAGCTGTCTTCAATACAAAAAATTTTATTCATAAGGTATACGAGGTAACAAAACAATACTGACAATTTTAAAGGAAATTTAAAATATTTTGAGTATAGTAATCAGTACACAAGCGCAAGTACTTAAGAGTTAAAATTATGACAGAATTCAGAACAGAATTACTTGAATTATATCGTCACGTCCGTTCTGTGCCACGAGAAAATACATTACATTGTTCCATATCCGACATAAATTCCTGAAATGCGAATATAGCGTCTGGTTTACAGAGACCAAAACAGCGAATGAGATAAAAGCAATTTAGGAGTTCGAGATGAAGGTCCTCCTGGTGTGGTAATGGAGATGTCAAATGCGTTTGCGCGGGTGGACGCGCCGTGCGACGAGGGCCAAAGGGCGGCGTTTGCGTATGGGAGGCCAACCGCCTGAGGTGGCGCCGCTTTCTGCCGTCTGCCACGGGGGGCGGAGGGGTTGCGTGGACGCAGCGCGGGCCTTTGCGGCGGGAATGCAGTGTGGCCGACCTGAGGTGAACAGGGGTTCGAAAGGAACGAAATAATGGAAACTACAACCCCTTTAATGTGTTGAATAAGTTACCAATGTAGATATTTGAGAGTCGATGGATACAATTATGGCAAATTAATTAAATTTGAAAAATTCAAATTAATTTGCAAATGTAAGAAATGTAGAAAATGTTTAAAACAATCTTCAAAAAAAATCTAAAAAGAAAGAAGACAAGAAAACACATTCCAATGAAAGACTTAAACCTTGAATAAGTAACTCCTTACCTAAACAAAGAAATATAAAAATAATACGTTGGAGTTCGTCCCTCACACCTTCATTGTATTCGTCTGCTGGAGCAACTGCTTTGCGCGCGCCTGTCTACATGAAGCACTGTGCGTCGTCGATGTTGCGCAGGCCTGTTCTTCATTAGACACTGTGCACCATCATCATCTTCAAGAAGGCCGTGCATCGCCTGCTACAGTGATGTCTGTTCTACAGGATTAAAATTTGTCTTCTGTGAGGAGGCCAGTGCTAATCGAAGCACTGTGCGTTTTCTGCTTTGGGCTGGTCTGTTGTATCTAAAGCACTGTACGTTTTGATCTCGAGGAAGAACTGTTCTAAATAACGAAAAATAAGCCTGCTGTAGGGAGTTCTGTTGAATATGAACTTTTACTCTAGATAGATTTGTTGTATATGATGAAAAGTATGTGGTATGCTGTGGGGATGTCTATTCTATACGAAGCATATGAATCGTTCGCTCTAGGGAGGAGAGATGTGTCTGCTGTGGTGATGACAGTTCTACATAAAATTCAGTATCCAGCATGCGATGAGTACTCTCCCACACGTTCTTGTCTTACCGGGAGAATTTTACTCCCCAGAGTGGGCACCTAATCTCTTTGGCTCTTAATCGTCTTCTTGCTCGGGGGAAAGCACTTTGGGTTGGCATCCGAATACGCCGGATTGCTTCACCCCACCGGGGAGCCTCCCAAATTAAACCTGAGGCCTGGGCCACTCGGCCATTTCAGAGCTTCCAGCTGCCCGGCATAGCACCGGCGTCGAATTAAGCGCCGTTCACACTGCGCCAGGACGCACCCCTGCCCAATTACCCATGAGTAGCTGTCTCTGACACAAGGAAGCCAGGTGCCAAACTGGGGGTCGCCCAGACCGACGTTCACGTAGACCAGGGCCACCAACCCTTTTCCTCACTACGAACCCCTTGGCGCTGTCGACCTGACTATCGCCATAATCTAGAGCAAACTGTTGGAAGATTCGTGTTCCTTGTCGGACTTCTACAACACAGAAGAATATAACGCATTATGTGGATTTAGGAACACGTTCCGCACCCAAACGTAGGCTTGTAGGGGCCCAAGAGGTGGGTTACCGGGATAACCCGGAAATCAGGATCTTAGCCCCGCGTCCTCATTGCACCCACCTTGCTGCGTAAGAACCGCCACGTAACTAGGACACAGGTGAGACATTTCGGCCTCCTCCCAGCAACCTCAGAACCTTCGTTGGTTCATTGAATAGTTGTTAGTGATTCCGGGCGCGTCAACTGCGAATGCCGTGTATGTAGTGCATTCGTTTCCTCGGGAGGTGGAGGTGGTGGTCTGATGGCGCGATCAGGCGCTGACCTACCCTGGCCAGCGGGATTTTCCTGAACTAGGTATCTCTCACCGCCCCAGCCGGGACGATCTCTAAGCTCCAGACCGATCTCCCGGTATATGTGGTAGAGTAGTGCAAGTTTCTGTAAGTGTAAGTAAGGGGTGAGGATAGGTCCAGGAACAGGAAGGATCATGGTCCGTTTGTTAGGATACCACTTCGTCATTCGCCTAGTGATAAACCACAGAATACTACCGATCAGAGCAGCCGGCCGATAGAATTCTCCTGCAGTCAGCAACTTAATTCGACCTAGCTGAGAAGCTAGTGTCGAAAATCATGCCACCGCCGGGACTGGAACCTAGGACCTGCCAGTCAGAGGTACTGCAGTGACCCCAGTTGATGCCGTGAGTCACCTCTCCCAGTCAGACGCCTTCGTCCGTGTGTTCCATCCTTGATGGAGACATAAAAGCACAAGATGTCGCAGCACCGTGCGTCCTGTTTGTGAAGTGCGCGCGGGCGGGGTCGCCGCAATAGCGCCCTCGGGCGCCGCAGCGGCGCAGCCTCTTTTGCTTCGATTCGCGCGCGGAGGAGCTGCGGGGGGGGCGCCGCGTGCGCTCTGTGATATGTATTCAATTTCGGCGGCGCAGGTGGGGTCGTCGTGGGGGGCAGCGCATTTCTGCGCGTGGCTCGTCGCCAGCAGACGCCGCCTGCCGACGCGGCGGAGCTTTCGTCCGCTGAGGTACGACTGCGCTGATGGAAATTGCGAAGTGGTTTTGAAAGAACCGGTACTTGCATTGTTCTCATACCGGAGGGGGAGAATAACGTTGTAGATATTTGTCTCTACGTTTTTTTAGGTAAGGGGTTATTATTTACTCATTTAGGTCATTCATTATTAGAGCCATTTCTTAGCCCTTATTGATAGTTTCGTTCTTCGCTTATCTAATGGTCATAAACCGTCGCCCTGTGCAGATGGCGTTTTCTCCAGAGTCAGACCTTCCCAAAAAAAGGTTTGAATCTTCAGTATCTGGCGTTGTAGAGAGTGTATGTATACCCCACAAAACAGTGAATTTGGGACCACTGTCTTTGAGAGTAGATGTATACTCCATAAAACAATGAGTTTGGAAAATTCCAAATGAAAGATGACGGTGGCTTCTTAGAAAGACGTCATGGTGGGCAGGAGATTTCTCACCAGTAGATTTCGTATAACACGCGCGTATCAAGGGGCTGGGACAACAATCTACCCTAAGGTAGATTTTTTCCTCTACCTGTGTTTAGAGAAGGAGCAATTGTTTCATCGTTTATGACTTGTTATGAGAATCAAAACGATTGTTCGTCCAAGATGTATACATTTAATTTTATATATTTAATACGCACTTCATTGTAAGAAAGATCCAGTGCATTTCATCATTGTACCATTTCGTAAGCCTGCAAGCTCCCACAGGCACGGGGAATTCTACGAATTCCTCCCCACGTCTCTTTCGCAGAAACGCCGCTCCAGTTGCAAGGGCTATGCGAGATGATGTAATTTCATTGCGTCGTATATTAAATACGAAACTAACCATAATTTTGGTAATTTGAAATGTCAATCAAAGCTGTAAATCATTTTAATTCTAAAATAACCATTATCCTAATCTCTTAATTACAATAATTTGAAACGGCTGATTTCATTACAGCAAAAACAGACGGGATCCAGCAGCTTTCATGAGCAAGCGGCGGCTGCGGCTCAGAGGCAGGTCGTCGCAAGTCTTGGCCGAGGGCACTTCGAGTCGCGCCAGCGGCTCCTCACTTCCTTTTCCGCCGCAATGCGTCAAGTGCGCGGATGTACATTCCATAACTTCAGTTAGCTCGCTGCAAACCTCGATCGTGTTCGGATTTGTCCCGCCGGCAACGAGCTCATTTTCTTTTACTTTCGCAATGTGCCACGCACGCGTGCGTACCTTCTGTGCAACAACCTATTAATGCACCTTCTGTCAATGGTGTTATGAAATAGCACAAGGTATTGCATACTTTGTATATTGACATTGCTGTATTTACACGCGAGTGTAAGACTGTGTTACTGCTTCTGCTGCGTAACGTATTTGTTGAACATTGCAACCGCAATCTTCTGAACTGTATTATTGACATGTAAGCTGTTCTATTGTCATTAAAAAAGATATGGTATTTTATCCGTATATAATATAATATTTTATCCAGTTATCAATCTGAACTGTGTTACTACCTCAGTGCGGGAATGTGTTAATTAAGATTGTAAGAGCAATTTCAATCACATCATTTAACGTGTGAACTAACAATTCTATGCTATACAATTATTCTATACAATTATTCTTCTCAACTATTCTATGCAATTCATAAACTACACTCTGCCAGCGACCGGCAGGTCTACCAACCTGCCTCTCAACTTCTCCCCCAACAGTGCTCCCTCATCTCAGGCAGTCTGGGATCTACTGGACAACACACGTAAAATTGTGTATTTTTCTTGCACCACTAAATGGTTATTTTATGTAAATTTCACACAGGTTCATGCAATTGTATTTACTGTAATTCAGATTGTTATCAATCATGATATTAACTGGCAATTTTAACTGCTTCTTTGATTATTAAATTAATTAAAATGTGCTTACATGCAGCATATCATTTAATTGCAACTATTTAATCAGTTTAATTATACTTCTTAATTCACATTTCTAGTATTTAATTCTGTGCGATGTTGACTATTTCCCAATCGATTAGCTTTACAGCAAGAAACAGATTCCATGGGCTTTATTCCATGGTGGTCCTTCAAAGTTATGGAAGGAGTGACGGAGAATTGGTATGTATTTACATTAATCAGCTCGCAATCTACAGTCTGCCGCTTATACCATCTCCGCCAGCAATGGTTTTGCAATCAGAATCAGCAATCAGAAATCGTCATCATGCGGGTTCACTTTGCGGGGACTCTGATGTTCTTTTACTACCCATTAAAATTATTAAAATTTAATTTTTGTCTACTTTTGTGGAGAGCAGTTTAATGCATGCGGAGGCTCGTAATGAATATAAAATTAGTTTTCAAAATCAGGTTTGACTCATTATGTCTTCGTGAAAAGGACCACAAGGGTAGAAAATGTCCAATATACCTGTTGCGCAGTGAATAACGCAAGTTCCCTGCAAGGTGATGTCACAATTTCCTGTTTTTCAAGACAAATTTTAAACGTTGCACAGGTACGTGAAGCAGGAATTTGGTAATAAATGGGTGAAATTTGGTAAAATATGCCACAATGTTTGTAACTTATTATTATTAAAGTCGTTATAATTCATTTCATCAGTAATTTCATCAATAAACGGCGGGCCACGAAAACATAGTAAATTTCACTTAACCTCTTATTCACTACAGATTGATGCCGAATCGGACGTGATCTTCACTCCGTCATCCTCATCCCCATCTGTACGAGTATACTCACAAACTAACGTACACTTACATGATCACACCACACACGTTGTGAAACCATTTGAAATCTTCAAGCGTGTCCTAACTGATGCGGTGTCTAGCTGGAAAGGACCGCCAGCGGTTGGGGGAGGTGACTGCCAGAACTGACTTTTCAGTCGAGGAGCAACATCGCCTCCTCTGAGGGTAAAGTCGTCAGCAGTTGACGAGCTATGAATCAATATTCACTTAATCTGTGTCACGGGGCTTCGTGTACCTCCGGCCCTGCCAGATGCGGTCCTAATGCGGTCGCCAGCAAAGTTAGTTCCTCTGAAATTACCTTGTAGTAACACTTCTTAGATGACGTACGATTTCGTTTATCATGCGGGTAGAGGTCTTATGAGTTTTTTGTTATAATAATGATAAATGAAGTGGACTGAAGGAACCTTAATTAGTGATGGAATATCTTCAAATTGCCAATGGCAGTTCAGGCCGAATTAAAGAGTTTATAAACGCGACTCATAAGCTAGAAAGTACTGTAAAGCCATCCCTCTAGGACATCGTAAATTCGTTGAAAAGGCCTTTCAAAATATACGAAAATAAATGCTCCAATAGTGCAAGAATCTTTGAAAGGTGCAAAACTACTCAGTCATCCAAACTTGAAACTTGATAATGTTAAATTGTGTGAATACAGAAAGAACATATTGAAATTCTTAGTGTACCTCTGAAATAAATAAACTAATCGAAGTTCAAAAATTGTCTTATATTTTGGGACTGTCAAACAAGTAAACGTCTAATGCAATGAACCAAAAATATTAGTCTATCGCGATTCTCCATAACCGAGTAGACTTTATTACCTTTCGATTAGGCTTATTATTAATTCTGCAATTAATAGTGAAAACTGGTAGCAGAATATCTAAGCTTTATATTCATTAATTTTTCATTGACCAACAAAGAAATACTTCACCAAATACATGTATATTACAACTTCACCGCACAACACTCTGATCCACTCATTATAACCCAAAGAAAGAAGGAGGTAAATGAAAGAATCCTTTTTGGAGGAGTCTTGCAGAGTTGAATAATATTAATTAGTGGGAAATTTTCCGTTTAATTTAATAAAATCCAAGTTCGGTAATTTGATTACCGAATGATTTGGTAGTTGACCACAAGAACAGTTGATGTCAGCATAAACACCCCAAAGAGTTTCCTTGGAATATTGTTTTAGAGCTAATTATCATTGACCGAACCTATTTACAATCAGCATTGCCAAGACAGCAAAAGCGACACTGACACAAATGAGCACCAGCTACAATCCAAAAAGACGACTTTCCGGCGCAATAGAGGCCGCAATGACAGCGCCGGGCAACATCGTTAGGAGCGAAGCCTCATTTTCGCTTCCTCGCCTCTACCCCGTCCCATCGACTGAGGGCGGTCAGGAGCGCGGGCGGGAGGGGGGGGGGAGGGGGGATCGGTGGGTGGGCAGCCACGGCTCGTCAGCGGAAATCGAAAACGAGGCCGCTCGCGCGACAAATTGCAGAAGTGCGATGTCGGCCCTGCGACGCCCACTCGATAGTAAATGATTTTCAACAGCTTGTCTGATGTAGGACTTGATAAGCTTCAAAGAGAAAGTTAAACATCAAACTCTCTGCCGCTCTGCTTCTTGAATTTTTTATGTTCTTTTTTCAAAATTAAGGAAGGATGAAGAAAAGTTCTGTTTCTGAGAGACAGATTTGACAAGTCAGTTGGAGATAGCGGAATATTTAACATTTATTAGGAAATAATTAAATGTCTAGAATATTAACTAGAATGTCACTGAACACGTTATATCACATGCGATTTTATCCATTTTATAGAAGAATTGTGAACGGATGATATACATAAATGGTAATTACCGGTAAGACGTTTTTTAGATACCCAATGACTATTAACTTTGATAATAAACAAATGTTCATGAATAAAGCGAATAACTGTTGTTTTGGAATCCAGACTTGCAGCAATTTCTTTAAACTTCAATATTCTATCCAAAATGACTTTCTCTTCACTATTGCGAAATTTTCTTTGGTGACTGCTGGTCGTCGTCGAGGAATTCTCTTCTAAGTTTACACAATTTGGATCATTTTTTACAGTCGATTATTAAGAGGTAACACAGTCATATACAACGCAGATGGTAATTCACGAAGTAGTTCGTGAATTACAAAAGGTGTATAACCTTCTTTTGTAACAAAATATCACATGTAATTCCACGAGTGCTTTGTAAATTGTTCATAAATCCACTAGTCACCAAGCGGAATGAAGATTTATCTGAGAATTTCCAAAGCACGAGTGGAATTTAATTACACTATTTCAGAAAAACATTTAAAGTTACGAAGCAGGTTCAGTAATACTCGTTATGAAAGGTAATCTGGTGTGTTTACATATTTTCAGTTGTTTCAATTACTCGTATAGCTTCAACCCTCATTCTTTGTTTGCTTATGCAAGGCCGTCTAGAATGTTAAAATCAAGGAGGTGTCGTTATACGTATGTATTCGTACACAGGGATACCACAGTAAATTCACATACAAAGTAAATATTACGCTTTGCCCATTGTGCGCTATTGAGTATCTGCAGACGGCCTCTTATTCAACGCTTGGGGCGCTAGTATCGCTCCTGCTGTCAAATGGATGCACCTTCCTCATGCATCTGTTAAACTGTCGATATACAGAAGTGGCCAAATTATTATACTACATACTTTTTCTCTGAACCACCTGACAAAAGTAACTGTTTGAAGTGTAATGTCTGTTAATGTTATTGTAAATGTATACACAGTTAATGGTACAATGAAACACGACCAATACTTAAGACGCCTTAAGGACCCAATGATTCCCTTACAAAAATGAGTTGTTTGGGAAAAAACCAATGACTACGCTCCCTATCACAACAGGAAGGACAGTTGGAAAACAATTTCAATACATTGATCAGTCTGGGTTCCAATAGTCTGCAAATAGCCCTGACATGAATTCCAACGAAAAGGTTTGTTTGATAATTGCAAGAAACTTACGATAAAACGTCATAAAACACAGCTCATAAAACAACCCCATTCGCATCTCGTAAAATGACACTCAAATTGAAAAAATGGATTAAACAGTGATTTTCCAGATACCTCAGAACAAGTATGTTAATTATGAAATATTTATAAAACATTAAAATCCTGAACACAGAGTGTGTCAGTATAGAGACTCAAACATATTTTGTCTTACTCGTGCTGCCCTTTTAACTTACTTGTTTATACTTTACAAGTAGGGATTAATACTGTACAAATATGAATAAATAGAAAATTTACATAACGAAAACATGAAATATGTGGGTTTATTTGATTTTATTTTTTGCTTCAAAATGTTCACAATTTTGTTCTTGATATTTAATTTCTTAATATATAGCTTCGGTCCTTACAAATATTTGCAAACTGATTCCAACATTTTATATACTTTTATCGGTGTTCTCTGGTGGTAGCTAGTCAAATAATACCGTCTATTTCTTTTTTCTGACGCTTCACCGAATCTTTTTGCCATTTCCTTTAGGTAACAGCTGTTTGAATGCCACAATGGAAAAGCGCGCTTTATTGCTCCTGAGAAACCACCCTAAGACAGATGAATCGCAGTTTATGATTGGGCACTAAGGAGGAGGTAACAATTAAAATCGATCAAGAAAACTTAATTTTTTGTGCATTACTCCTTTTATCTGTTAATACCGTAAGCATTCTTAAACAATGTCGGACTTAATTTCGTGAGTGGAATTGTCATCACAAGATACTCCTTAATCTAAATTGTGCGAACAGGTGATGTTTGTTTCCGTGTCTAGCACGTGGGAAGGTGCTTAGAAGAACGCCACAAATAACGTTAGCATGTGGAACCACAAGTGTCCAATCGGCCTCACTCACAATATTCTGTGCGTGCGCGAAGTAGGTCAGGCTGAGACCTTTTGGACCTCCCTCATAAACTTGCGTAAGAACATTTATAGTAATCGTTGTGTATCCGAATCATGATTTTATATCATTTTGAATTGGAATGATCATTCGTTATTTACCAAAACACTTTCTCTCATCCTACAAAGACAATTATCAACATGTGAGTAAATTTGACCCCAATTACAGAAAACAGATATCGAAATGAACCCTAAATATGTATCCATCACGTGCTCGAATTCTGAAATCAAAGTCAGTCTCTCATATTTAGAGATCTGATTTCCAAAATGGGTATCAATTTTAGTCGAGAGCTCAGAGTTGATGAATATTTTATAATGCAATCTCTGCATTTCACCAGACCTGAGATCACTTTTATCTCTATATGATATTGGAATATATTTGGCTCAAATTTCTTTGAACATACCGACCTTGGAAAATTATTAAATTTCATGACCGAATAAGTCTAAATGTCAAATTAGATTAGTCTTTCCCTGAACCTCTAATAAATTCCATCCGATATATCTATATAATTTAACATTGAAATTACAATAAATACAAACCTCGAACAAACTACTTGTAGGTGATGCGACACGCATTATGGCTCACTTTCCCGTGAATTGTCGGGTAGAGATGCGACTCAAACACTGGAAACACAAGGACTCACTAGATCTGCCGCAGATCCCGTCGCTATTTTTGCAATAAATGAATTTATAGATATTAAGAAAGATTTGTGGAGAACTTATTAAGAGAAATATTTAGATAAATAATTTGAAAGCGAAAAAAAACTGTTTTTGTCTAGTTTAAACAATGATCTTACTTGCACTCCATATGCTTGAAAACAAATCTCTCTTCTTGAGGATATTACGAGACTATGCGCCATTGCTGGACGGACCGTTAGAAAAGAGCTGTCTCCCGGCCAAACACGTTCTGTCGAAAACGTATCAAGTATTCCAGCACTTGAGACTGACTTATCATTTGCAGTGACTGTCAACAGTTTGTCGATGTCATTCGGTACACAAAGCAATGCTCTTTCGCGTCGCGGCACGTTTCGCTGTTACTAACATATTAACTCGTTTCAGTTTTTGTTTTATTAATTAATGTCCCTTGTTTGTTGCTTTTGCACTTTATTCGACACTTTCCTCAATACATCCACTTGGTATTAAATTTCGATGCTGTTCACTTGCATGTCTTAGGCAATCGACCTCTCGCCTATCGGTTCCTGTCCGTTCCCCCGCATGTGGTAATGCACGTAAGTGTGTAAGGGACAGGATAGGCCAGGGAATGGGAGGAACTGGTCCGGCATTCGCTTGTTGTTGTTCGGAAAAACAACGAAAAACTACCAATCAGAGCAGTCAACCACTAGAATTCTTGTCCGGAGAGTGACATAATTCAACAATCTTTCCACCACCGGGACTCGAACACTGGCAACTGCAGTGACATGCGTTTCTGCCCTGAGCCACCGCTATCAAATGGATTAATGTCAAGGTCTAGGAATAATATGTTCTGAGTGTCGTAATAATAAAGACAAGTCTTATATCGTCACGAAGCAATCATTACAAAACGGGTCATGATCTAGCGACGTATTTCCTTCTCCAGCAGTGACAGACTTCTACATTTTAGTTCGGACAATGAGGTGATCTCTCACCGATGGATGACCCTCTTCCAATGACATTTAATGACACCAATAGTACCATAAATTGAATGAATCACTGGTTTTAAGAGGAAAATAAGTCCATGTTTTCGTAAAAAGCATTGAGATATACATTTTCTTTGTTATTCAAGTTGTAAGTCAATATATAAGTGAAATTTGTCGAGCGTAAAGTATGTGTTCTATTTCCAAATAAAAATTCCAATCACTGAAAAAGATAAAGATGTCCAATACTAGTTTCTTATCCTCACAATGAAGAACTATTATTATCAGATTGTTAACGCCTAAATGCTTCATCACAACAATAATAGAGACTGAGGTCATCATAGACTTCACAACCTGGGATTGTGAACAATTTTAAGAAGACCACCAAGCCTCTTCCCCGTCGTAGCAGTACTCCTTGTTAGCCTGGTATGACTCTTTCCCGGTAAAGCAGCCAAAGTGTAGATAATATTTTGGTCACATCGTGGAACGTAAGTACATGTACTGATATGCGTATCAAGTTATCATTCATGTTAGCAAAAAAGGAGACACGTCCAGATTTACCTTTCAAGAAAGTGTATGGCTCAGCTGTTCTTCCAATTAACGGAAGAAAATAACAATGTTAAAAAATAGGAAAATACATTGCACATCAATATCTCTATTTCTACCAGAAACCTTTGAAGTAGCCTCAGGCACAGCCCAAACAATCAATGAACACAAGTTCTACAACTTTTGGGTAGAACATAATTTGTTCCAGAGGTCAACTGTGAATGATAATATTTTTTATTTTTATCAGAACTGTGGACTTCCCTTTTCATATCACCCATTCAATTACCGATTGCCTTACCTGCGGTCCTCGTTCCTATCTCGGGCGAGGCCTTAGGGTTACCCCTCATTTTCTTTGGATCCAAAGTTTAAATTAAGAAATAGTGCCATGGTAAGGATAGCAGACAAAGTACTATCTAATCATGAGTGTTTTAGGCAGTACTACCAACTACCACATAGCCGCGAACTACTGCATTTCCGCGACGAGCAGACGGAACGATCACGGACAGACGCAGACCATATGGCGCAGCTAATTGCAAATGGGCAGCGCATACCTGGCGCCGATTGCCAGCGATCCCGGTCCGAATAGCGCCCAGCGCCGCGAGTTAGCCGCGGGCGCCTCGACCTGTCACCTTTGGGGCGCGGGGCGGGCGTGGCGGGGGGAGGCGGGGCGGGGTGCGCGCTAAGGCGGCCCCGCGCGCTCGTTGTCTCCTAATTTAAGGTATCCAATTCCGCACGGCGCCGCGGACGGCGGCGGGGGGCGGGGTGGAGCCGGGAAACGGCGAGTCGGGGCAGGTGGGGACGGAGGATGGGTAGGGAGCGAGGGCTGAGGCGAAGCGAGTGGGGAAGTGGAGATGGAAATTTGATGTTCCGGGCAGAGCGCGACGGACGGTGCGCTGTGAGCGCGAGAGGAGAGGGGGCGACGCGTGCGTGTCTACAAAGCGGGCGGGGCGGAAAGCGAGGGGGTGGGGCGCGCCCTTGGGGGCCGCAGAGGAAGGCGGCGGGCGCGGGGAGGCGATATGTTTGCGTTGGGGGCCGGGCGGAGCCAATGGCGCGAGAGGAAGAGGGCCTGGCCCCGCGCGCCCCTTGACCTTTGCTGCTGGGAGGACGCGCGAGCGGGCAGGCGGAGGTGGGAGCACGCGGAGGCGACGGGGCGACGCAGGGCGGGGAGAGGAGGCTATGAAGAACCGCATTGTTCCTGCTTTGTTTAGTGAATGTTGCATGGCGATCGGCATCGACCTACATATTGGTTTCCGGGAGTGTTCATTCACAGGGGCGCAGCACCAGCTGGAGCAAGATCTAAACTAATGACTGGTCTCCCGACTTGTCTGGTAGTGTAGTACTTGTAGGTGTGTGTGCATGTAAAGAAAGGGTGGGGCAAGGGTAAGTAACAAAAAAGTGTGCTTGGTTCGTGGCGTGTTTGTTAAGGTCTTGCTTCGGTATTCAGCTTGTGTTGCTCAACAAAATTATTTATCCGAGCAGCCGGTTCTAGAATTCCCCTCCACAGAGCAGCGGTTGGTAGTACATAAACGTAAATATACTCGTGGAAAGAAGATAGGACAAGGAAAAGGGAGGAAATATTGCGCACACTATAGTTGTAAGATACTCCTGGTCGGCGGAGAGTTGATCAGAGCATCCTGCCGCTAGAATACTCCTCCATACAGGTGAATTTGACCTAGCTATCTAGCTAGTGTAAAGGGTCCGTCACTGTCTAGGGCTTCAACCCTAGAACCTCTCGGTCAGAGTCGTTACGGAATCAGCGCTAATGCTGCCTCTGAGCTTGACCCAGCCGGTGCGAGGAGGGCCGAGGGAGGCGGGGCAGGGAGGACTGGAGTTGGCGGGAGTGGAAGGACTGAAATGGCGGTCGGCGTGCGAGCGGGGCGGGGAAAGAAGTCAATGACTGCTGAGCGGGAGGAGGGGAGGGGAGCAAGCGACGTGAGGCGGGGGAGATGTGTGCGCAGTCCCTGCGGGGCCTTCTTCCGCCCCGCTTTCTATTCAGACTTCGGCGGAATGGACGCAAGGAGGACCCGGCGCGGAGGGGGCAGACGAGGGGCGGAAACGCCGCGCCGACGGAGTCGATACGTGATGGAGGGAATGAGGTTAGATGGTTCAGGTGGTGAGGGCGACGTGGCGTGGAAGAGGGGAAGAGGGAGCGATGAGATAGGCGAGGCAGTGTGAATGAGGCAGGGAACATGGTGGTTTTAGGCGACGCAGTAGGAAAGGCAGGATGGCTGCGCGGATCGAGCTCATTTACGTGTAGTGGTGAAGGTGGAGTGGGTGGAGTGGGGAAGACAATGCAAGGCAGGTTGGTGGATTAGTGAGGAAGGTTAGGACAATAGGGCTCGATGAAGAGGGAAGCTTGGCGGGCCGACCAAGGCGAGGTGGAGGCGGGTAGGTTAGGACGAGGAGAGGCGGGGCTGGGTGGGTGTGGCGGGGAAGGGAGGGGCGGATCGCGGTGGAGCGAGTGAGATGATGCGATGCGAGCGCGGGAGCGAGGCGGGATGGAGTGCGAAAAGAAGAGCGGCAGATCGGGAGAGGGCGCGAGACGAGCATAAAACGGCGTGGAGGGGGGAGGGGGATCCGCACTTTTGGGAGCGCCGGCTTCAAATCTCTGGAGGCTCCTCCGTAAATTGCGTGGAGGAGCGCGAAGCGCAGCAGTCATTAAGGAGATGTTCTCGCGCGAGCTGCTTACTCCAGGTTATATTGCGACGCGTTGACTGCGTCACGCGCCTCCTAGGAGACGCACCCGCGCGCGTTAAGACTCGCGGGATAGAAACCTCACTCTGCGGGCGAAGCACTAGCCATTGTGAATTTATTCTATTAATCCGGCTACTCGTTTTGCTCTGTTTTGCTCTTTGAGACGAACCCTGATGAAGTATCGCAATACAAACAAGACGATAGTGAATAATATTTTTTTCTATCGTTCTTTGTCATTTTTACTGTTCATTATGTTGTTGGGTTATCTCTTTGTCAGAAAATAAAATTATGTTTTGAAGAAATATTTCGAAGATTTTGTAAGTTTTGAATTCGAGGAAAAAATATTACATACAGCTCCTATTTTGTATAAATTGGGACCCTGAATAGGCATTCTTCTTGGACATCTGAAGTGCACGCACACTCCCGGCTTAAGTGCTTGTAAAGCTGGTATTGACAAGAATATTTTATTTGTGTCTTTCTCATTACTCTGTTGGATAATTCTCCATTAGTTTGCGAAACATCATCATCCGTCACAGATGTTTCGCTGCTTTTGGCGGAAGAGATACTTCTTCCTGGTTCAACCGCAAGGCTCTTCCTCTTTCTTGCTTCCTTGGAACCAACGTCAACAAGTTTTTTATCCTTGAAATATGGAATCAGAGAGTCGTGCATAACACTTTGAACATTGAGCATCAGAAAGTTTGGTCATAACTTCGTAAGGAATGAAAGGTGCAATTATTATATTCAAAAACTACTCAGTTAAAAAGTGCTCAAGATTGCATAGTAAAGACAAGACACACATGCCCATCATCTTAAATTTCATAGATTTATACTATTGTAAAAATCAGAGTTAATATCAGAAATAATACCATAGGCCCTACAATGTAAAAAGTGTTAAAATTATGGATATTCTCAAGCCAACTGTGAACTGAGCCCAAGACGTGTGAGATGTTCTGGAAAACACCATTGCTCACAATGCACACTCCCTAAACAAGGATCATTTCCCACCTGTGTTAACTGTCTACAACACCACCCACCTAACTATAAGGGATGCCAAATATATAAATAATTATCTACTAAACTAACCATAACTTCCTCCCGCAATATACATAATTTAATAACACACCTCAGCTTCAGATCCCTTCCCATCGTTATTTTCCCCCACTTTCTCATTGTCCACAAGTTGTAATCACATTCTACCAAATAATAATAGTAATAAACAGTTCCTTCACTACCAAGTAGGCTCAACATTCCCAACTTTAGTACTGTAAATCTTACATCAAACTGATAGTCCATAAACAGCAATATAACCACTAATAATAACAATATTATTAACAATACTGAAACCTTTAACAGTAATATTGTGATACAGGTGGTAACGCAAGTTTTCACGTGTCTTTGCCACACTTACAATCTCTTGTTCTAGCCTTAAGCAATATGGCGGTAATTCAATCATTAAGAGTTTATTAATTAACCATGTACCTATACAGCTCCACCATCAATAGCAATACTCACAAAATCCACGTGTTTCAAAATAAACGCCTTCGAAGACTTCTTAATACACCTTGGTGTATTCCTAACCGTCAAATTCACCGAGAACTCCATATGTCTTATATCCCTGACTATTTAATTAGCTTATTCTACAAATAGTATTCATTGCTTCCAATCTGTCTCAGCGCTTCACCTTGTTCAATAAACCAATTCTCCTAACAATAAAATCTGTTTTTTTCAAAGACATTTTTAGACCCCCTTGATTCACATCTCCCCATATGTCATTTCACAATACCATTCTTTAACACCCTCTACAAAACTTAACAATATCATACACAAATAGTCTTCCATTTATCACCTGACCATAAAGGTTTTTGACGTAAATACATAAATAAGTTTGTTGTTGTTATTTTAATACCTGATTAAGACAATCAACTTAGTAAATTTTGCAAGAATAATGTATATCAATTTCCAACGCTGGAGAACCACCTGCTCTTCATTATAATTTTAATTAAAATTGGGAAGAATTGTCAGTTGATATTCACTTTTCCATAATCATCTTTACCACTACCATATTATTAAGAAAAACTACCCGATTTTTTGTGATCACCTTTTTGCGTCATATAGTACCAATATTCCCAAGTGACATCATTATTAATCCAATGGGAAAGTATCTGCAACTCTTTTTATAAAACTTGATTACTCTACAACTCTTTTTATTTAAAAAAAGTCGTTTAAGCGGGCTTGGCGATATCACGCGGGCTTGGCGATATTATGCAACCCGCCACACATCGATGTCTTGACGCACACTGGATCGCGCACAACACGAAAACCGAGTCCTTAGCCCCTGAAAACATTGATTCGAGGGAATCAAGGAAAGGCGTTCCTTATGTTATAATCTAAAAAGTAAACCTGTAACTTTATTTTGGGGGGGTTAGTTCATGTAGACACTCACACTTCGTAGCATGAGCTGCCAGTAAAGTACCTCTAATACTATATAGATTACATTTACTTTGGGAATTATTGGTCATTTAATCTGACGGGTCTAAGTCGCTTTAAACCAATAAAATGGTTTAATAACAGACGCTTAGTAAAATAGAATTAATATTTAGAATAGAATCGGCCAGAATGATGCACCTTACATCCTAGCCCTACGATGATTCACGAAGTGGATAATTTTCATTTGGATCCACATGTTTTCTTTAATGTTTTAATGAATAACAGTTTTCGATGACTCATCAGATAATCAACAAATCCAGGGTCCTGGGAGCGAAGTGTTCGGACGTCATCCCTTCGCTTATCACTGCAGCGCTGAAAAGTGCGAACATCCAGCGATAAGTTAGTTCTCCCTCTGTGTGTGTGGGGGGGGGGCAATTGTGCAATGGGCAATTGAGAGTCATGGCAATTAAATGCTGCCCCGATACGGGTCAGCTCCATGCAAATGAATTGTTAATGCAAAGCGTTTATTAAAAAATCCGCAAATAGGTGAAGAAAGTGCAAGTGCATTTCATTCGTTCAACACCCAAATAGTTTCGCTACAATCAGTGAATCGAATGTACCCTACTGTGCAACTAGTGAAGACTTGGACTCCTCACAGAGGCCATTTCAACATTTGCAATTTTGGAAACACTCCTTGATGAATAGTATTTCTTTACCCGAAAGTATTTTTAAAATAAAATATGTTTAAGGAATGAGTATTATCCGCCGAAGAATAACCAAATCACATTAAAATTAAAAAATTCCGTTGGTCTCATTTTTTTGGATTCTTTGAATTTTTAAAAATTGCAAATTTATAAATAATTCGAGAAAGTAGATGCTTTAGCAGCACCTAGTTATATTGTTGAACCCCGCATTACCCATATATCATTCAAATTTTGAATGATGAATTTCTACCATTCAATGGAAAAAATAATAAGGTATGTGAAGTGAAGCGGTAATTGAAAATACAAGACCATGTGGTGAATATCAGTTGGGGTGAATGAGAATTGACTCCGGTTACATTCGCTGTTGAGATACTTAATGCTCCGCGACGCGTGCACATACTATTTCTCGAAGATGTGGTATTTCTCCCTCAGAGAGATTGACAGCGCTGGTCTCGAAATCCGGCAACCACCTACTCACCCGTTGCGGGTTTCCCCCTCAAGGTACATCTCCTTTGCATCGCCTCGCCCCATCCGGGTCAAGTTCTAACCATTAGAAATATGTGGCAGTGTGATGCATCTAAGCGTCTATGTGTGTGTGTGTATGTGTGTGTGAGTGAATGAGTGAGAGAGACAGACAGAGACATAGAGAGACAGACAGAGAGAGAGAGAGAGAGATATGTGGTGTGTGTGTGTGTGTGTGTGTGTAAGAGGAGAGAAGTGTTCAATGATGAGGAAAGAAAGATTATACGTAATCTTTCATCTATTTCCTTCGCTACTCCTCCAGAATTCGCTTGATATTTAATCTCAGAAAACTACCTAGAGCCGTTGTCTAGGGAAGTTTGGCCACTGACTGCTCAGATTGATAGTTTTCATGGTTTCTTCGATCAAAGCAACCCAATGTCGGAGCAAATCTTAACCACAGGCCAATGAGGAGCATAGAGTTGGGGGGCGGGGGATGCCCCGCTGGACGTTCCCCAAACTGGCGTGTAGACCGGCCCCGGATCTCACGTTTCAGCGAGAGAGAAACACCGCCTCCTTCCGTGATATAACATGCACTACTTACAGAACTAATGACTGTGACAGCATTTGACAGCGCAAACACGCAATAATCAACCAAAACTAGCAGCTGTAGTAGCCCAGCGCTACACAAGTGTGTAAATACCAGCCTATCCTCAATTACCTTAACCCCCATGATGCTACATGTAACAGTCACGCGAACAAGTAAATGTCACTGTAAAACGCTCGATTAATATATTTTTCAGTAACCAAAGAACAATAATCATGATTTCGTACTCAGTCTACAAACAAAGCATATCCTAATAGTTCTATTAAAATTACGTCGTCCTTAACCGGAATTCTAAAATCCTTTATTTTCAAGAAAAACTGTCTTATCTATTGTGTTTTGTAAGCAAATAACATTTATAAACGTCCACTTTTGAGAAAATAAATTATAAATTGTGAAATTTAAACATAATTCTGGAATAATATAAAGTATAATAAATAACTTCAATACACTAAAACTGCGATTCATTGTTTTGGATTATCTGTCATTAACTTATCAAAATATTCGTTCTGGGTGACGTTTTTATCACTGACATTTCATAATGCCATTGCTGAACATTTTTCCTGAAAATCCGAATTACATAAACAAAATCTTATGGACGAGCTTTGTTCGAATTTCATAGCAAAACACGTTGGTTCAAAACACTGCAGTGCATCTAACTAGTATGTCGATCACGATCATCAGCCTTACAACAAAGCAGAGTGGTGCTCCAAAAACCAATTGCTTACACTTCGACTTATTAAAAATAATTTCGAATTTGCTACGCGGGTTAGTTACATAAACAATTCCTTGATTAATAGTCAGCTACTAGTCTATCTTCATTTATTTATTTTCGCAGTCTTTTATCTGAGCCTGGATTGACGCTTAATTTGACCTGAAATATTGCGCGTCGTATCCTCGTTGCGCGCCTAGCCACTTTCCCGAAGGCTCCCTGAGCCTCTGCACTCGACGCACCCGAGAAGAGAGAGGCGTCCCCAGGTGCTCTCGGGCAGGCCTCACGTTGCGAACAATTTGTGGCTGACGCACTTCACTACGTAAAGAGCGGACTTCGAGCTTACAACTCGAAGAACTAATAACACGGCTATCTCCACAAACAAGATAGGTTTCCAAAAGATAGCTGCGGTGCATTGTAATTGCGATTCACTCCCCTCCACTATGCGGAAAGCTTCACATAAACAGACAAAGGAGATCACCCGAAAATTATTGTAAGAGAATGTAAAACAAATCACTTTTTTTTTAATTTTGAAATCCCTGGTTCTGATGAACTACAAAAGGCGTTTTTGCTTCTTGAATTTAGACTTTCAAAGTGTCCTACGAGTTATACTCGATAAACATTATAGGCAAAAAATGTAAAGAACAAATTTGAAGTTTCTTTATAAAAATTTTGTTCTCGTATTTTTCAATTGTCCATATTTTAATTAAAGTTAGCACACATTGCTTACTGAAATCAATCTCAAATCTGAGCTACACCAATTTTATCATAGTACTTTCCCCTATTCGAGTCATTTTTAAGAAACTTTCGAAATTCCCATATGCACGTTGGTGCTTTATACTATAGAGAGTTCACAAAAACGAAAAGATCCGTTTCAAATCCAAGGAACCGAAACATCACCTAGATCGTTTAAGGACTATTCATTTGTTAAAAATTCTGTTCGGATGAGGCAATAGTGTTGTTCACCAGCAAAAGGAGAGACAGTCAGATGTTTTGCGAAAAAAATTATTTTTATTATCAAGAATCCTCCAGACGTGGGTATGAGTGTACAACTTATATGAGGAAGCAATATATCAGCATAGAAACAAGTAATATCTACTATGCAGAATCTATAATGCAGAATTGTAATATTGTATAACCGTTCTAGAAATCACGAAAAAGTATATGCTGCTGTAGCACACTAGGAATTTTCTAGATCAGTGACCAAAAGACAACATTTTTCTGACAAAATATCAACTGTTTTTCTTCAGCATTACAAAATTTGTTTCTATTAGTAGTACACTTACAGCAAGTAAAATCAGGAACCCTACCCTCTGTCGAGTTTCTGTCGCGATTTCAATGTTGTTTGTGTAGACTTGTGCGCCGCCTGTGGGCTCAGAGCGGGGCAGCGGTGGCCCGGGAGCCTGCACGCACACGGAGGCAATTTCCGGAGGCAGATGGTCTGCGCGCGCGGACGCACGAGACACCGCAAGGCAGCGGCGCCGCACCCACGCACGCACGCGCGCACGCAGATCGGCCAACATGCGTCGGAAGCGGCCGGAAATCCGTCGCTGAACTACATGCGTGGGGGAGTGAC
This sequence comes from Gryllus bimaculatus, assembly GCA_017312745.1. Lineage (NCBI taxonomy): Eukaryota > Metazoa > Arthropoda > Insecta > Orthoptera > Gryllidae > Gryllus > Gryllus bimaculatus. Next base: position 176,374 of record BOPP01000321.1, read on the forward strand.
TCCCACAGTGGCACGAAAATTAGCAGTGATCGCCTTTGTAAACAAGGCACACATGTTTCTCTATGTTTTTGACGTGCTACATTCGATTTTATAAATGAAGCCAGAGTTGTGCCATCTCCCTCTACTTCCTTTTTAATCGCAAAAAACCATCGTGACATTTTTTTTGTTTTGGGGAATTGTTGTCAGCCCCAAAGACTTCACACATTTTTCTCTATGTATACTCTTTCTAACCCCTTTCAAGCGGATGCCTGAGCACTACCTTAAGCGACGGGCACCGCGCGCGGTCCTAGTTGCCCTTTCCGGTTAAACGACTTCCACTACTACCACCACTTCCATGCACCAGCTCTTTCATCTATGCAGCAGCCTGGAAGATCTGCGAATTCGCGGATGGTTTTTACGGAGGGTTGATTCGACAAAGAAGTAAAGAGCAAGAAAGGAAGATTATAAGATATTACGGTACCTATTATCAGTCGCAAACTTTCTTGATATTGCAGCTCACGGTTAAACTCATTACGTGGCTTCCAGAAACATTGGCGTAATGCATAACGGATATGTGTAGTATATATACTCTTCAGTATTGGGGCTGTTGAACTGGACTGGTAAAGCAGATCCCAACTATCCTCTCCACGCGAGAGCTCCCGCATGCGGAAATCTGAAATTTCTTTTCCCGCGAAATAAAAGGAAGGAAAAAGAGGATGGCGAAACGGGGGCTTATTTCTATAAAATGTATAATATCAACTTTCGTACAACTTACTGAATTTAAAATAAATATATTAAAATGTTCCAAAACACAACTAGATTTTTATATTACAGCGCAAGGAACAGATTTTGTAACCTCTAACCTAAAAATATTCCTTCGAATGCCCTAGTACGTACCATTTTCGAGTTGGCACGTTATATGTATCAGGCCTTGAAAACAGATCTTGCATCTCCTTGTGCTTGACTTCGCCATGTGTTTCCAACAAACCCTTAAAACGTATATAGTGAAATACAATTCGTCATCTGTCCCGGAAACAATATTTCCTTTGATGTCTCATTTGTTCAGATTTGTCTTATGTGAAAAGTGATCTATTTACCATAAATTGTATTTTTATGGCATACATTTTAACTTTCTCAAGTTCTAGTACGTATTTAGTATAGTACCTTGAAGAGATAGCGTTGTATAAAATTGCAAACAATTAGAGAGATTTTAAAGAAAATACATGTTTTGGTTCGTGACAACGAAAAAAAATATTTTTATTCAAAACAAGTTTGTTGTGAGATAACCGACGTATATTTAGGTTATTTAATTACAGGTGACGTCAACATCATTCTGAAGAAGTACGTCTCGAAAATTAATTTTTTAACAGTATCGAACAAACGATAGAACGTGATTAAGAAACAGTGTTTTAAGTTTGATGCTGCAGTGAAATGTACATGAATGTGTAAAGAGCAGTTTAAATGGTTTACTTTATAGATACAAACTTATTATTGATATATTTACTGATTAATGTAAATGTTAGTGCTAAAATTAGACACACATATCTGAAATGAATACTCCACTCAAATTAAATGTCTTCCAACATTGCTGACATCATTATAAGTTTCTCTGTTGTTACTTACACACATTTTCTGTATCTATTCATTATTAACGCTGAAATTATTTGTGTGTTTATTCAGTCACAGAAAGCCACATGAAATATTGTCGATTCAATTACATTCGTTCCTTTTATTCCTTTTTAGTTATTTTCAGTACTATACTACTACTTATTTCGTAATACTAGCATGTACACTATGTATTCTATACTAGCATGTATAGAAGCAAGCTGAATAAATGACCGGAACGGTCCTGTAACAATATAGTATATTTTATCGACTTACCCTCACGATCCACAAATTCATGAAATTATAAGATCAAGATCCATCATAGCAATATTTCCGGTCATTCTTCCTGCACAGTCATTATTAAATACCAACAAATTGTTTACTTAGTTTCAAGGTAAAGAGGAATGGTTGCACTAATTATTTCGTATTAATAATATCACAATGTCTGGAACTCTTCTGAGTCACTTTGTCTGTAAATGTTATTTTTACTAATAAAAACGGTGGACTATCCAGTAGGAGAATGTACGCTCAATATGAGAATACTTTTCCATGGGAGATATGATTGGAATGTGTTTTGAAAATATTCTTTATTAGTGTTTGAATTACTGTTTAGTAGAATTGTACGCATTGTACTACAAATGGGGCATAATCAAGTGAAAGACATTACTTGGCACAATGTTCTGACCAAACGTATTTAATGCATCTACCCATGAATATTTAATTCATTCGTTCTTTGCTTCTGAAAAATTCTGAATTATTTCTACTCAGTTTTCAATTACTTGTACCACAAACAGTAAAACATAAGCGATATTCAGGAAGTTATCTTGAAAAATTAATTTACTAAACATGTCATTTATCTCAATTTTTCTTGAACAAGTGAAGGAAGGACCAAAAGTAATAACTTTTGGGGGATAAAAATAATACAGAATATGAAAGGTGAATACGTCTCAACTAATTACAATAACATCACATTCTTCAAATAATGGAATGTGAAAATAATTTATCTACATTACAAAGATCTCATGTGGTGATATCGGCTACATGGCCATAAATAGCTAGGCTTTAAGTTTGTCACAATGCTATCACAACACATGTCCTGAAGATTAAAAGGATATCACCAATTGAATGACAGGCGCGATGCCATGTCATAAAACGAAAACTCTGAGCCATTGTACATTTCAGGTTTTAACGCCCACTGGGAGAATTGATTCTTGATATTTTAGAAATTTTCAAAATTATTAATTAAGCATAGCTCCAACAATTCGAGTTTTAAACACTTTTATTTATTACGAATTCAGGGTTGAAGACTATGTAATTTCCCCACTTTTTCCAAATTTCAGCCTTCGTAGGTCACTTGTCTTTATTCGTTCCTCATGATACGTCCAAGAGAAACATTTTTTTCTTAATACGAGAAGCTCTGTCAACGCAAAATAGCTAAATACGTAAGTTTACTCAATTAAACATGGCGACCAGAACTTCCGGACACTTTCGCCTTCAAAAGAGTAGTTAGAACATTACAAATACTCGACTACTAAATGCAGGGTGTACACGCGGATTGTAACTCTTTTCCATTTGCAATTAAAAGCGTAGGCGTAAGAAGCAGAATTTCAACGACCTTCGGCAATCTGAAACATTTCCGTGTTATATAACCTTATTTAATTGCATGTTATGTATTCGTTCTTATTTTTTACAAAAACTGTCATGGTAGAACTTTATTTTGTACGAGTAACAAAATAATTTATATCAATAATTGTTTAAAACATATAAGATAATACTCAATCGTTTCGATATTTATTATACAGAAGTAAAAAAGCACCCAATTTACATAATTTATACAATTTGACTGCATTTTTATTTGTGTTATTTTTTCTTTCTGAACAAATATATTCATTTCTTTTGCCAATTATAAACAATTTACATGTTTCTGTAGTGTTGCTTAAGCAATGCAAATTTTTCCCTATAAATCTTTTTTCAAAACAAATTTTGAGTGCTTATTGAAGCTCAGCCATTCGGAACTAGTTAATTAGACAAAATATGTCTTAAGAACTTATTTTCGAATTTTTGACTTTTCCTCCTCAAACACCCTCCATATGAAAAGCATACGAGTATATCTCATTGAAAGACATGTTCAGAAAAACATTTAACACCTCTTAATCGTTTACACTACAATTCAATTGCCTAAGAATTCAACATTTTGATCGAAAAGAATTTGAATTTCCAATCAATTTGTGTACATTTGATACTGAAGGAACTAGGTCAGAGTACAGCATGAGTAATAATTGATATGTTTCTATTAATATTCGCATTTAAATCGCATTCCAATTTTAAACACATGGTTCATAAACCAATGACTCTCACTGGATGAATTAATGCAACGTCAGAACAGTGTCTAATATAATTATTCCATGACGATTTCAAGGCAAATAACACAAAGCAGAGACATGAATCATGTGACAAGGAAATAACGAACTCCTGGTTACAGTCTGTCCATTTATCTCCATGATAGTGACACACAACATGCGAGCTACATCGATACGTTATGCAGCTTAATCTACGGTGACTCTCATGAGTTAGTGTTCCAGCAACAAAACTCTGCAGCTAGGACAGGTGAACAAGAGTACGCCGGACTCGCTATTTTGTGCGAGAGAATTGAAATCGAAATACGACGATATTCATCTCGCAGATCCAAAAAGCAGGCTGTCCAAAGCTTTGAATTTTGAATGTCGCTTCTCTACGACAACGAAAAAAATGATAGTTTTATTGTATTGATTGGCGTTTTCTATTCGAATATCATTTATTTTTGTGTTTTCAAGCAATTAATATAAAATACGTATAAAATATGTATAAAATACAATAAGATACAAAATACAAAAGATTCTGAAGAATATTGCTTCTCAGATGATTCTCTGAAGCAACCATTAGAGAATCACATTATCTAAATTTCTTTCAATCTAATTTCCTACTTTTTATTCCACAATTCATTTAAATTTTTAAAAAAATCACATAGTTCAGTGATACCTGTAGTGACAGTTTAAATAATGAACTGAGTTTATAATTAAATGATTTCTTAACTAACAAATGAATTATTTTATAAGTATTATTTGGAATTGTATAAATAGTATTTCGAACAGTTTTAGAAATATTAAGATGAATACTAAACGTAATAATTTTGACACAATGAAGTTTTAATGTAAATATAATGTATAATCCTAAATTGTGAACTGTTTAAAAAGTAGTTAATAAAATAACATAATTTAATTCGCAGATCAAAACATAGAAAAAATAATTTTATTCTGCCCTAGTTTCCCCAGTGGCAAATATAAGGACGTCACTGCAATCAAAACCTCCCTGAAAATGTATTTGAAAAACGTTATTTTTCAAGCAGAAAAACAAAATATTCATGTCAATTAGAATTAAGTGATTGCACCGAGAGTAATAATTTAGGAATGAAATAAAAGTCTTGAATGTTGTTGAAGGAATGACCTTCGTGTTTGGAAAACTCTGCAACACACCTTACCTTCGTCCACAACTTGGAAACGACATGCCCTCGGCTCTTGAAACCAAGTAACCCTCTCTAGAGTCCCTTTAAGACCAGAAGGTATGTTTCTTACGTTCTAATCTAAGATCTTTTTGACGATCACTAGTAAATGGAGTTACTTTCAAGGTATGCCGGTGCTAAAAATCAAGTTTTAGCACTAGCGCTAAAAGCCTGTTCAGTTAAAACTGTGAATGCAACGAAGAAAAATATATTCGTCTGATCAGCTATAAATTATCTTAATGTAACATGGTACCCAATTAATTGATTTGTTTACTTGAATTTAAGGAAATCAGCCAGGTCGTCTAAAAAATTTACTCCTCGCAAAACAAAATGTCCAGTTTACAACTCGTATCATAAAACACTATTTGAACTTTCTAGTACATTTTTGGAGGTTCTGCTCATCAGAGACTCCCCATTCTGTAGCACGGATTTCCAGAAGCGAACGTAACTTTTGAATTATGTAAAATTAAATTGATCGTTTGGTATTATTCGCAATTTGATCAGTCAACTCTTAGGTATTTATTTCTACTAGCTGAACCCGTGCGATTACATCGCATGCAAGGAAGAACTGTAATTACGTACAGAAAATACAGCATATACATGAATATACATATTTGTAATATTTATCAAGATCTTTACACATATATACATGTACTTTTGTTAATTATTTTAAGTTGCTTTATAAACAGCCAAGGTCATTAGCGACCTCTATTAATTTACATCAGATATACATTTTATAAATCTTAACAAACGTAAATATTAAGTACAGTAATATTTTACAATAATTCAAATCATTTTATCACGATCAGCATAATTGAGATATACTTTCCCATTGATTTGCAACCTTCAATTGCGAATAAACAATTAAATATTTCATTTATATTGTTTTTGATGCCAAGAGATGTCCTCAGATTTTGGAGGCTTAAACATTGAAGGATAATGTGGGATATTGATAACATTCCCCTACATTTTGGGCAGGAGGCTGGTTCAGTTTTTTAATTAGATGGGGGTGGGTGAGGGAAGAACGGCCAATTCTTAATCTTGTGATAATAACTTGTTCTTTCTTCTTAATGTAGTGTTTGGGATATTTGAGTATGTTTCCGTTTTTTTAAAACGTGATGTTTTGATGTTGAATCTTTCAACTAGTTATCCAATACCTTCATAATACATTTTTTAAAGTTCTTATGAAGTCAGGGCGTAGGCTTCTGCGGCCGGAGTCAGTATTTAAGGCCGGGTGACGCCGCGTCCACGGCGAAGGTGACGACGTTTCGGTCGCCATTCTGCGACCTTCCTCAGGGCATTACGCCCTGTGTGGGCGACCTTCCTCAGGGCATTACGCCCCATTACGTGAATTTCGTAATATTAATCATTTTAATTTTATTAATGAAGTGAAGCTATGATCTACTCAATATAAGAATTCCTCTCCTATTTTTTTCTCTTTTTTGGCACCTCACTTGATTTTTGTAAAATCATTAAATGAGAGCCGATTAGGAGAGACATCAAAACTGTTTTGTTTATATATAAGCTTAGCAATATTAAAATATTTACCCGGCAACAGTTCTTGACATAAAATGATGTAACTGCAATTCAAGAGCTGCCAATCGAAGTTGAGTGACAGTTCGACGCTTTTTTTATCTTTAAAATAATGATTTTCAAAGTCAGGGATGATTCCAATGACCAATATCAAATAGTAAGGTTTCTTTATAAACAAAACGGTAATAATTAATTCCCAGTCCATGTTAGATGTTAAATTATTCATTTTGCATGGTTTAAATTGTCCGAATTCATACACTACACGCATTCTGAATAAACCTCTCATCCCTTGGGTCTTTTCGGAGTTCTTCACCGAGACTTATATGTACTTCAAACAAGTCTGTGGTCCACAAATTGCGCAACTGATCGGCTGAAGGCGTGAAGACATCCCATACTTCGTCTAACACCCACTAAGAAGAAGTCGAACTCACGGCTCTTATAACCAAGACCCTCTGGATACTCCTGTTTAGGGACTTCGGCATCCCATGACGGTACTACTTAGATCTTAAACGCCGAAATCCGCCACCATTGTTTTTTAAGCTTTGCTGAACCTGTAGTGTAAATCAGTTCGTCTCCCAATAGAGTTAACTAGACAATGCGCTTGTCTTGACAGTATGTCTTCCAGGAATCATCAGGTTCTGCTATGACTGTACCTGCCACAAGATATTAAAGTTACGAATAAATGCGAATATTGGAAGCGATGTTAGGCCATGTGGAACATCGGACTAGTGAAGATGATTGGGTCCTTTTCTCTAACAAAGAATGATGTCGTTAGATGACATCAACATCTAAAAGAAGCAGGGTTTATTTGAAAAACCTCAAAAGCATTTAATTACAACAAATGCTCTTATTTTTGGATCGCATTTTTCAAAAACCTTTTTCTCAACTATTGTATTTGTCCTGTTTTTCAGGCTACTGATATAAACTTACATATTCTGCAGACACGTGACACTTTCAGAAAATGCAGAACCTGAAATTATACAATAGAAACACATGTGGAAGTCATGCTTTATTGAATTTCACCCTTGTAAAGCTTGATTATGTTAGTAGTGTAGAAAAATCTAGGTATTAAAAGTGACTAAGACATCACCTGGCGACATAACATAACCTGATGTCGCAGAATCGAACTGAAGGCAATTGCCCGGGAAGATGGTCGGCCACTAATGACGCCGAGGGGGAAAGGGCTGCAAGGACTTTATAAGTTGACAACATTTCCATGGTACCCGTCTAAGGAGGAAACTCTCCCTCGTGGATGGCGTCCAGGGCATAGTCTTCGATGTTCCATCTTTAATCTCGCCTCTGGGCAATATATTTTTTTCGTGACACTTGTCTGTTAAATATAGAACTTAATGCACATCAGAGAAACGAAAAGCCCAACCCTTCGGAACAATCGAAATAAATGAATTATTGCAAAAGATGGCTTATGAGTTCACTTACTGTCATAAGAAATGGAATACGAAGATTGATTTTTTTCTTAGAAGTTGTATTACGAAAAGTATTGAACGAGATCCGGCCAATATATAAATAAGAAACTCATATGGTTAATAATTCTGTTATCGCATCGATTTACCAACATCAACTGCGTCTATTAGTTCCTGTTTATCAGTCTATTTTCATTGCATTGTATTAATTGCATCAACCAAAAGCGTTCTTTTAAGTCTCCTCTCCCGCATGCTGCGCTGCATCTCCTCCGGCGGCCCCCGCCAAGGAGTAAGCACCGCGAGGCATCCGACACCGCGCTCGGAGCGCCGCCACCGCTCGTGCGGCACATTTCAGGAAGCGATGCGCCATTATTCGCGACACCCGATCGCCTCCTGTTAGCAGGCACGCCCACCCCCACACGGTGAATTGGACGACTCCCGCTCCCCCATTATCCACCTTTCCTCCCTCGTCGGCAGTCTTTTGTCTGGGGACGAACTGCGATGCCACACACAACAATGGGGTTCTCTTGGTCGACCGTAGACTCTTCGTTCTTTTGGTCTCTATGGACGAGAGTCTTCTTTCCACTTCGGGTATTTTCGTTCTTGAGAAAGCAATCACTTAAAGAAACTAGCATTCTCAAGAGGATGAAAATTGAAAAACAGAAGAAATCTTACCATGATATACCTGAAAATGATACGCATTTCCTGGAGTTCGATGGATTCGAGTTTTAAACAAGTCAATTAATTACTGCTCAATTTTCACATGTCCTTGTTTCAAATTTTCTGGCATACTGCTTTCGTGTTATCCCTATACCGTATTGGAGTAAAACACTTGAGTGTACGTATGTACGTGCGTATGTGCAGGATTTCGTGAGTCGCGTCGAGACCACTTTCCGTGCACCAATCGAGACGAAAGAGGTGTCATTCGAAGTGTCTACTCCTCCTGATGGGGAACTGATAATTTCTTCTCGGATCCCCCTAGAATATTCAAATAAATTTCCAAAAATGTGTTTTTGTGTTTTGGCGCTGCAATCTTAGTGATAATGCCATAAATTAAACCAACGCCTCTTAAATCGATCTACGTAGGTGGCGTTGATTAATCACTAGTATCCAAAGACATTGTCAACTTAATACGCCATAATTTTCTTTTACGACGTTGTCAACACTAATGTTGACAATCCTTAAGTGAACAATTGGATTACGAAGTAAATCGCACTACAGTTTGATATCAAGTTAAATTCGAATTATCGTATTTTTAAAATAAATTTACGAAAAACCTTTGAACAGTATTGCCTCGGAACTTATTAAACTTGAATTTCAAGTGCATATAGAGAAAACAAAACTAAGTACTGTTAGCGAATGAATAAATGCTCTTACGTTCGACTTCGCACTTTTACGTTCTTACGTAAGTCTGCAAATACCATTTTCTAAATAAATGTGAACGACTACTTATGTTAATTAAACTTTACTAACACCTTATTCACATAAACATACAAAATAGTCGCCTTTTCATGCTACATTCGCATGTAACGCTATATTAACATATAAAATAATTAATAGAGCAATTGCAGAAATATAAGTGAACACAAATTAGACTGAGTTTGTGAAGTATTAATTTCTTCAAAAATTAGGGAAGAAAATATGAAGATGTTAAGGAAAGTCTAGGAAGAATCTAATGTAGTTGTAAAAGATGTTGCGACTGAATATTCGGAACTAATTGGGAACGATCTGCACTTTTGCATTTAACCTTTGTGCTAATGTAAACAATAAATGAGCAAAAAAGCGTAAAAAGTAACGTTACTAAAATTTAAACATTAGCGTCAAAACCTTCGAGTATTGGATCTTCCTCAGGGCTGGTGTACGCGGAGTGTGGTCTTCCTCAGTGCTGGTGAGTGAGGAAGACCACGACAAGATGGTCGAAACGTCGGCAACACAGCCTTCGACGCGGCGTCACCCGGACAGCCCAGATCACCCACATGACTCTGGCCGCGGATGCCTACGACTTCATGTTGCACTTCTGTCACGTGTCATGATTCTCCTCAGTCGCAGGCCGCAGCGATGGCGGAGGTTTGATGTTTTACTAGAGTCTTCATATTCATGGTACACTCGTGAAATGGGCGTACGGGGAAATGCAAATTGCGACACGACCTCGGGGATGCTACGCCTCATCTCTCTTGCGCCAACTATAACGCCACGTCCAAATTCACTTACTCTGCCTTTGTAACTGCAGTGACCGATCTAACAAATGTGCCAGACTCTGGTTGTCTTATATAGTCGTTGCTGACCGGAGCGCCGTATTCTGATTGGTTCAAAATCTCTTTATTTCAATACGCATGGCTGTGCCAGTTGTTTTGGCTCTTCAGTATATTATCTGTGTATTAAATGTGTAAAAATGTGAACTTGTCAAAATGTAAATTGTTAAAAGGTGAAAATAAACAGGAATAACAAAACATTGCAGGAATTAGTTCATTATCATTACTTTAGGATAATTATAAATCGTAATGCCGTTCTTGATAAGTGGTTCCCCTGGGTTCTTTCGAAGACTTCCAAACGGATGTCGAAGAAGTTACCTGAAAAGGTGGCACAGGGCATCAACTGATGTCATTGCAGTGCCTCTGACCGGGAGGTTCTAGTTTCAAGCCCCGACGGTGGCAGGATTTTCGACACTAGCAGCTTGTCGAGTTCAGTCTGTCTGGAGGAGAATTCTAGCTGCCGGCTGCTCTGATCAGTAGTTTTCCGCGGTTTCTCCGATCAACACCAGACGAATTCCGGAGCAATACCCTAACATGCCACGTGCAACGCGCGATCCTTCCTTGTCCTATCCTCATCCCTACTTACACATACCTACGCTAACATCCATCAAACTACTACACACACCGGAAGAACGGCCGGGAGCTTAGAGCTTGTCCCGGCTGGGGGTGCCTCGCTGGTGGGTTATACCTTCTTGGGAAAACCCGGCTAGCCGAAAGTAGGTAGGCACCTGATTTCACCATCCAGCGGGGGAAGATCACCGCCACCTCCCGAGGAAAAGCATGCACTACACTTACGGGACTAATGATCTTATCCGTTGACACGCCCAAAATTAATCAACCGCAGCAGTTCGTGAAACAATGAGCTACGCCTGCACCCGACCGTTCCTTTTCCATCCAGCCCTCAAGCCTCACCATCAATCCTAATCCCCAAGCCTCACCCTCAATCCTAATCCTCAAGCCTGACCCTCAATCCTAAGCCTGGGGCCGAGCAACGCCGGACTCCTCGCGTTGCCCATGAACTGCAAAGAGCCCTGCGGTTCTGAGAGGACGCGTGAGGAAATCTTATGGCTTAAATTAAAGGCCCCGAAGCTTCATAACGACAACCCGTGTTTCACATATCTCTGATAAAAATGTCCACAAAAAATCGACGTATTAGTTAATAAAGAAATGAAAACTGTAGGCTATTTTCTCTTAATTTTCTTGTCCGTTGTGAATGCGATAATAATATATTAGAGTTTACATTTACAATTAGGAAGAATAAAATGCATTTTATAAGTATTTTAAATATTCATTTATTATATTCCCAATAATCTTATTTTAAAATGCTTATTTTTAATAATGTTATCCTTCAGAAATTCCGCATGTACTAAAATTCCGACTTCTTTTCGTTACATTTATTCGAACATTCTAGCGACATCGTCTGGGAATAGAGAAGAGTTGCGATGTAGGTTAATAAGTCTGTCTTGAGAGCCGGACCGAAATACATCGATGGCACGCGCGAATTTAGTTTTGCCAGTCCTGCGAAGTAATGAGAAATGCGCTTGTCTTCATCGCGAAAATTACAGAAAAAGATCTCACCAATACTTAATTAAGAACGAGATTATTAAACTTGTCTTATTAATTTAAAGTCAGCTATCTGGAGCTAATTTTGTTTTCCTACGCTTCCTGGAATATTTCATATTGCTTCCTTACAACAGTTGTGCACGCGAAACCCTCCACAGACAGAGTTCATTATCTCTAGAACAAGATCATATTGCCCTGTGTAAATAAGAGAGAACTTGATATTAGTTCATTCAGTACCACTCATAAACTTATTCATTCATTTTTCATCTGAATGTTCCAAAGAAGGCAATATTTTTTAGTTATTGCTTGATGATGAAGCTTCACTCTAAGCTAACTTCAGATAATTAACTTAATGAAATAGGTATTACGTTAATAACAATACATAATGGTACTCATTAAATGTGTTTTTAAATTTTGTTTTTGAATAAGACCTCTAAAATATTTACTCACGTTAAAATAAATTTCAAAGTAATTACAGGTTGTTTTGTTTTATTTTTTACTCTTGCACTGCTACTTACTACGTAACATCGTGTATCTTATATGAATACCCCTCATATATTTTATTTTATTTTAATAATTTAATATTAATATGTGCACCGCACTGGGCAAGCTATTTCTGAAATACCTTCTATTTTCTTTTAATAATTAATTATCTTTTTTGCCCGACTTATATCGCGTTTACCACTGTTCTAACTAATTTTATTTTATTTTGCACTGCTATTCCTCTTAGCTTTCATAAAATTTGACCATGACTATCGTAATTTCACTTTGACTTCTACTAGTGGGTTTCAACGTATAATGCTTTACTTTTTTATACAAGGACGTACAGTTGCACAGAATTGCGGTTCCTACTAAATCTGTGTTGTAACTTGTTGTTGAACTAATGGCAACTACTATAAATTATCTGCCTTTGCTTTTCTCAATAATAAAATTTAACATTTATTCCGATATTACTACAAAATTATATTTATATCATTAATAAAATAATTAATTTTTCCTCTGCACAATCATTAAAGTCCCGTACGGTTTCGAGTAAAGTTCGTTAGTTTACAGTGATGACTTCTCAGATGTCTTCTCGGATGTCTTCAGGCTTGATGTCCGTGGGATGTTCTTGTTCGTGTCCCTCCTATCGAGGTATATTTTAACAGCGGGTGGAGTTTTCCAATATTCCCGAAGTGTTCTCAATTATTCGATGCTTCCATATGACTCAATAGGTTTAACTAACTTCGCGAGCGCGACTTGCCCTGGCGGCGCTTAGGATGAAACACCTACACGCGACATCTCCAGCCCAATCCGTAAAAATCATAGCCATCTACGAATACACTCTAAAACAATTCCCTTCAATACGCAGTCTATTTTACTTTGAATTCCTAATTACAAATTAGAATGCAGATAAAATTAATACCTGGGAACTCTTAACGTCTACAATACGAAGATTCACAATTAATTATAACTTCCCGTTCATTTTATTTCGTCACTCAGTCTCAACAGAAATAATAATCGTAATGTTTCAACTGCTGCATCTGTCCTTGTCATTGGCAGGCAGGGTGGTTAATCTTGCAGCATTTCCTTATAACCACCAATGCCACCCAATGGCTTCCAAAGCCACCTCTACTCTGTCTGCATTTTTTGCCCTTGAGGCCATGCTTTTCAAAAAATGAGCAGTCTTTTGTAAAGCATAGAATACTAGATCTTCATCGATTGTCCTAACAACACATATTCCTTGGCTCTAGGCGTCCTGTATGCAAACAATCATATCGTAATTATCACGCTTGATACGGGTTTTCCACTTCAAATACCACCGGGGTATTCTGGCTTATCACACTTATAACCCAAACCCAAGAATAGAATAAACAACAGGGATGTGCATGGTCTCACAAAGATGTTTCCTACATGCAGCGTTCGGGGTCTACTCCCAGATTGACTATTTTTCTTTTAAGTTTTCAACGAACAGAGCATAGTACATACAATTCAATAGCATAACGTCATTTTTATGTAAAATTTTTAAACTTCAAACGAATAAATATATTTTTAAGTCTTAGTGCTCCGTTTGCTTAGGAGTTTCAAACAATTAGTGTAGAGTGCATTAGAAATTGCAATATTATATTACCTAAACATTATCAATAATATGAGAAAGTACGCCCTGTATATGTAAAGAAGTACCACTTTTTCGTACTTAATCTTCATCATTACACTGGGTTTAAAGGTACACGATTTTTTCTTAAAGCAATCTCTTCTACTATATTACGTTAAATCTTACCACTATCGCATTCCTAAATATTTTAAGATTTTTTCCTTCATGAAACCTGTTCTTTAAACTGCTCAGCTCTGTAAATGAGTTCAATTTTTCGAAAATATTAATAAAAACGACTAATTGGCGTGTAGTTTGGCACGAAATATAGACAATTAACGTTTTTCTCAAAAGCCACTCCAATTTTTTTCTTTAGTTTTTTCTACGGATAGAAAAAACTTAAACATGATCGATTGATTCAATGATTAGCGATTTCGAGCACGTCAACTACTAGGGACATTCATCCCGTAAGTGTAATGCATGTTTTTACTAGAGAAATGGCGGTGATATTTCTCCCCGCCAGATTCGGCGCCGACCTACTGTCGGTTAGCGGAGTTTTCCTCAACCAGGTATTTCCCACCTGCAGGGACACGCTCCTGAAGGGTCTCCCGGCATGTGCGGTTGTGTTACTCTAAGTGTGTGTGTGTGTGTGTGTGTGTGTGTGTGTGTGTGTGTGTGTGTGTGTGTGTGTGTAAAGGGTGAGGAAGGTAGGATCGCGGGTGGTCCGTGGCCCGTTCGTTATGGTACTGCTTCGGCATTTGTTTGATATTGAGCGGAGGAACCATGAGAAACTTAGAATTATCCTCCAGACAGCGACTGAATTCAACCTACTTGACAAGCTAGTGTCGTAAACCCTGCCACCTAGTAACCCTAGGATCCCCTGTCAAAAGGGCTGCAATGACATCAGTTGATGCCCTGAGCCACCTCTCCCGGTGGGCTGCCTAAAATAAAGGCGCTGGTCTCATTTTCGTTGAATTCTCTAAATATGTGCTATTTTAGCATCACTATTTTTTTAAACTTCTCACCAATTCTCACAACATTACGCGAAACTATTCATTCTTTTAAACATGTTTACGTAATATTATTTAAAGCTCTAAATTTGAAAAAACGAAAGTATTTGGTGGAAGGGGTGAGGAAAATTTTAAAACTTTTGCTATTTTACTTTATCTCGCACTCAGAACCATAAAATCGAATACAAACACGATGTAATGTAACTGAACAACATCTCGAGAGTATGTTGGTTATTTTTACACTTAGAAAAAAATAAAGCACCTAGAGTGTTCTTTGTTTTAGCACTTAATATTAATAATTATTAAAATGAGGAATAAAAATACAATTCGTAAAGCAAACTCTCCATTAATAATGCGAATATAGAAGGTAATAAAGATGTTAACATGTAAAAAGAAGTGTATACTAAAATTGCTTCTAAATGAAATAAAACGTAAAATGAACAGGGCAGCGAACAAATATCTAAAATGAATGAAGCGATGCGAAGCAAAACGTGCTGTTGTAAATATTTTTCTTAATGCGTTCAAATAAATATTGCGAAATATTACTTACGGATGGTTGACTTCAAGGATGGCAATTCTTTTTGAAACTCCAACACTCCAACGTTAACCTCAACGAATATAAAGATGCCTGGTCGACGAGAGACCGCTAACCACCCCCCTACTGCGTGGCGCATACCTCGGGGTGAGGTGAGTACGACCTGTTAGCCCTCAACCACGCGACAGGCAGACCACAAATGCCCAAGAGCTGTGGAAAGCGCGGCGTTATCACAGGGCCGACCACAGGACAACTACGGACGATCACAGCCATGTTGGCTTGTAGAAACTCTTTGACAGATTACTCATAACACACATTTATCCATTCCCCACAACCTTCTACCTTCTGATCTCAAGGAAAGTATGTGATGTTAGTAAATGCATGTCCATTACTCATCAACCAGAAGGAATTCAACTTATCTGGTTATTCATAAATATAGAGAATCTTCCAGAGAATTCAGAAGTATTCTAATTATCTCATTTTCATCCAAATGTCGACTTATCAGCATATTCACGAGATCAAAGATTTTGTTCATTTTTTTTATTTTTATTAAATTCAGAGAGGTTTAGAGATTCTCTATCACAACGTTTCTCTTTACACTGACAAATGCAGACGGATAATTTTATATAAGCAATTATAAGGATTACTACAAAAACGTATTGATTGATTCAGTTTCTTGTACTTTCAAATGTTCTGGAAAAGTAGTAAACCTTTTTGCCTCTTCCAGGTGCCAAAACATTTTGGATTCCAGGTTTTAGGAACAAAATATTTTATATAGAACGGAACAGCTGCTGCTGCAAGTATATTGCGCGATGTAAACAACCATTTAGCCATTACATGGTACAAAAAATTTCTACATATAAAAGCGGGCAAACAATATTTTCCAGATAAATTTTTAGTCAGGATAAACGAAAACAGGTTTGTTCAAATCTTTCACCATATTCACTGAAAAAGTGCATTATGATATAATTCGCTGGATCTATTAATGCGACTCAAAATAATGAGCAGAGTTCTTGTTGGCACATTATGCGCTGGTTTTCGGCACAAAGATTTTTTACATAGAACTGCACAGTTGCTGCTGCACGATCTACACAACCGTTTGCATTGTCTAGTCTCTCCGGGACGAGCCGCAACTGTCGTGGTGGGTGACGCTTCGGCCAACGTCACGCTCTGAGGAACTGCTGAAACTCCGGCCGCTCCACTTTCGCAGACATAAACAATCGTTCATTCCTTAAATGATTTTAATATTATCTACATCATCTAAAGAGTGCAAACAATATTTACCAGAGATATTGTTAGAGTAAAAGAAAACACGTTTGTGCAAATCATTCGTCATATGCACTGCACACAGTATTTTGATAGATATTCCTGATTCTTTAAATGCGATTAAAAATAATAAGCAGAGTTCTTGTTGGCACATTCAGGGGATTTGAGTTTTGTATTAAGGGAATATATCATTGATGTTTTGGACAGAGGTTTCCGAAATGAGATGCAACTGTTAAAAAAAGAGAGATACGATGCACTTATGCCGACTTTGAAAGGAAAGCGAGACCAATTAACTGTAAAATAATCCAACGAATCTCGTTTTATATTAATCGGCAAAAGTGGCTCAGGTCATCAATTGATGTCACTACAGCGCCTCTGTCGGGGAGGTCCTAGGGTTCACATTCCGACGGAGGCAGGCTTACCCCGGCTGCGGCGGTGCCTCGCTCGTGCTGATCACCTGCTTGGGGAAAATCCCCGTGAGTAGACACCGGTTTGCGCCAGATCTCGCCATCCAGCGGGGAAGATGAAAACATGCACGGCACATACGGGACTAATGACCGTAGCGTTAAGTTTACGCGTCTGGAATCACTAATCAATCAATCGCTATATTCAGTGAATAATGGAAACAGTTCATAGTGTAATTCGTCAAATGTGCAAGCTTTTGCATCATGAACCACGTATTGGAATTCGTCCAAATACTTTAACATAATGCAAAAATATGTATGACACTTGGTTTGTTGTTAAATTTAATTATTAATCTAGTGGATTTGAGAAACAGAAAGTCAATATCTTAGCTGTGTAAATTGAAAAAGTAAATTGGAACAGAAACAATTTTTTTCTAGTTTTATCTTCACGTCAACTTCTTTATTTTCCCAAATTAACATCACAAGAATTGCAAACTTATTTATTGGATCACACTAGTTGAAGCAATCTGTTTCATATTTACCAGATATGTTGGACAATAATGATACTTCGTTTTGAACTCACTTTGCAAGTTGTAGTTTGTTTGTTTTTTGTGATTGACGCTTGTGCAATAAACAAAAACTGAAATTGTAGTGAATTATTATATACTGAAAATTCTATGTATAACTAACAACACAAATGACCACAGCTGTAACCATATTACTCATCATGGTTTATAACTCTTAATGTAACAATTCGTGTATTATAATCTTGGACCGAAATTAGCTCGACCCAGAGAGAGGCGAAGACACACGAAGGCACGCGGACTTCCACGAAACTCGAGCGCCAGCGGTCGAAACGCGCCCGACTGCGTTACAAAATCCGCCGCGGATTAAACGCCGCCAATCCGCTTTCGCGACGCTCGCCTGCCGCGCAGCTCTGATCGTGCTCATAAGACAACACGTGACGCGAAATTTCCGCTGCGGCCATTCCGCATAGACGGCGGGTCTTCCGCACACCTCTGTGGGAGCCTTTAAGGTAACGACACATGAACAATCGACCAGGGAGGAAGAGTATAAGACACTTGTATTCGTTTCAGGATACAGTAAAGCCTCTTTTTCTTTAACTCAGTATTTATTCTTGTATCAGTTATAAATACAGACCCGTGAAGAATATCTCCACTTTGTAATCAATAATTGTTTTAAAACTAAATTTATTTGTAGTAGAACCTAACTTTGAACGGACAACTCTAGAACTTATGTTAGAGCGAGAGAAACCATTCGAATATTCATAAGTATTGCGATTAAATGCATAGAAAATCAAACAGTTCCCTTAATTTCATTGTGGCAGATTATTTCTGATTTTTTCTTCAATTTAAATTTACCTAAATTTCGAGTTCTGCGTTTTCCTGCATGTTTATGCTATGGAGTGAGTGCGCTGCCTGCCTCTTCGCTGGCCACCAACTTTTTTCTACGATAAACGCAAGGCTGTGCATTTGACACTGCCCGCAAATTTATTGGCTTCTCCTTCCCCTGAAACCCACATTTCACTGCTTTTAATTAAAGTAGATTACAATATAACACTATGTTTATTGCAAACACCACTAGTTAGTATCATTTTAAAATTCAGCCACGAACTAGTACACATTATTACGTTTGTCCTTACGTGACCTGTCCGTCACATATGACAAAATTATTTATTTACAATTCTTTTAATTAAATCTATTTTGTTGTTTTAACAAAACACTCCCACATCAGTCGCTTTATTGTTTTTCGATCATTTGACATTGTTCGGCGCAATTGTGAATATCACGCATATTCACAATTGGTCGGACATCAATATATGAAGTTTGACTATCAAACCAGCATTGTTGTCTTGTTGAGATGCCCTAGTTTTGAATCACAACATGGCAAATTTAGACATCACCTGAATAGTAGTGTTACGCGAAATCATTGTTTGGATGAAGTGGCCAATTGCCGACGGCCGCTTATTTGTTTATTCCGTGGTTTACTCCTGTTGGTTTCTGGGGATTAGGAAAGCAGTACGTCAGTAGAGATCAAAAATCTTTCTATTAAAGCTCATCCCAGCTCTGAGCGATGGCATTGATTCGAGCATCAAGGGCTGTCGCTGTTGGTGCCAGGGCGCGAAAGGTTGAGGTGGCGTGTCCTCCCACGGGTGGAAAGGTCATTCCATCTGCTTTCCAGTATTTTCTGTGATTTTTAGTTCGTCGAACGTAATTATTTTATTCGCCACATCAAGTTCAGTCAGAAGAAAATGGCCCAAATTCTTACTTTGAATTCACTACTCGCATCAAAACCGTTCTCAAACTAGTTCACTACATAATAATAATGAAATTATGTAACCACAAATCACCAGAACATTATCTGAACTTGACCTTTTAATTGCTTCTCTCGGATTTTGCTGTGCATTTGTTTCTTTCAGGCGGATCTCTGATTAGTCTTTAGTAGAATTCCTACATAAACTTTATGTAAAAGCGTGTTTCTTGAGAACTCTTACGTTTACAGATTTACCTCTACGGTTACGTCAGGGCGTTGTGAATGGTCTCACTTAATAACTCATTTCTAGGTTTTGAGGCAACGTTACGTGTACGTTAAAGTTCGCATTGTGAATAAGGCCTATCACATTCCAATCAGTAAACAGTAACATTGTTGTTGGTAAGTACTAGATACCATTCATGAGTGCTGTAAAATCAATTAAAGAACGTTTGTTGTGTGTATTAATATTTTTTATTTTACTTTTTGTTAATCCTCTTTTATGTTAAATTAGAATAATTCTTAATCTTGCACAAACACACTGCTTTAAGTTTAGACAGCGCCATCGCGATAGGAATAGTGTTCTAATAGTTTATTTTTACATTAGTTTGCTGATAAGTTTTTATTTATTTATTTATTCATTTACGTCAAAAACAGTTAAAACTGTGTGTGACGTGCTATTGGGAGAAGTTAATTTAAAGTTACATTTATGTCCAGAAGCAAAACAAGGGCCATCTCAGCATTGGCTCAAGGATCAGGGAAAAGGACGAAAACCTGATCAAGATGGGATCATTGATCTAGAAGCTGAGGTACAATACTTGTTACAGGTTCTTTAGAATTATACAATCCAATTAATATATAATACATTAAACGTGATTTTTAAAATTAATATTACTTTCCTTTTGGATGCTCGGTAAAGTCTCCAAAAACGATTTTACTTTTGACTTCAACTTTTGTATCGAACTTAATCTTTAACGTCATCTGGCAAGGTGTTGTAACATAATGAACATGTATTGTATGTGCATTTTTGGTAGTGAGCTGTTGATACTGTCACCTGATGAATATGATAACTACATCGAGTGCTGTAGTTATAGACATCGGGGTTTGCTAAAAATATATTCCCGCTCTTAAGTCATTTTTGACAAAAAACGGATTCATATATCAAGAGACAAGGTAATGTTAAAATACCTAGATTAATAAAGAGAGGTTTACAAATATCACGTGGGTGGAATTTGCTTATTAATCGCACAATCCATTTTTGTTATCTAAAAGTCTGGGAGCTGTAAGATGTATTTCCCCAGAATATTATGCTATCTCATGCAGGAATGAACATCCGCGAAATATTCACAACGAGCAGTATAAAGGCTGACTGAATTTGAAAGAATTCTAAAAGCGTAGCATAAATAATTAGTAATAATTAGTATTAGTAAGTAGTAATGGACATTCCATTCAAAATTTGACTGAATTGAAAGACCTAAAAATGTTATCTTAACATCAGTCAATAGCAATTCATTTTCAATAGAGCACAGAACTGTTTATTTGAAATGGAAAACTGCATTGAAACAGTTTTCTTTTCATTTACTATTAATTTGTTATTACGAACCCAATTTAAAATATGTGTATCATCCGCAAAGAGAACTGTTCTTCTGTTTCTAATCGTCGAGGGCATATTGTTTACGAACAGGAGAAAGAAAATAGGACCTGCAGGACTCCACATGAAATTGACAAATAATCGGAAAGGTGTGTATATAATGTTTCTTTATTTCAGTCGGTTCTTTCTATTCTCTGAGATCGTTGTTGATGGCAAGAACATAACCAGTCTAGAGCAATACCACGAATTCCATACGATGGTAATTTTGAAAGTAGAATGTTATGATCAGTGACGTCAAAAGCTTAGAAAGATCTCAAAATATTCCAAGAGGTGCTTCGTTTGACCATGGCTGTGTCCGTAGATTTTGATTTTCGAAATCCATGTTGGCAATCTGAAAATCGTGTTTACTAAGAAAGGTTCGTAGGTAAAAAATTCTCTCTAATATTTTTTAAACAACCCACAAAAGATAAATTGGCCGATAATTTTGAATTTCATTTTTGTTGCCTTCTTTGAAAAGCGGCTTAATCTTAGCTGCAAAAATATCTGGAAAAATTCCTGTGGATAAGGATACATTAAATATGTGCGCTAACGGTTGTATAATGACGGGCGAACCAATCTTTAACAAACAATCCTAAAATTCATCTAAACCGAACGAATATAAATTTTTTAGTGTACCGATTATTTTGAAAATTTCTAGTGTTTCTAGAGAGTGTCTAAATTTTTTGGGGAAACATTTTATGTTGAATTTTGTGGCTAAAGACCTTTAGTGAGATCGGCTGCAATTCTCAAAACGTATTGGTTAAAGAGACTAGTTAACGGATCGTTCACATTTCTATTGTTATCTATTAAAATAACATTCTCTACAAGGTTTCTAGTTGATTTGGACGAATTTTTTACTATATTCCACATTGCTTTTTTTTTATTATTAGAGTTCAAAATATCCTGGTTATGGTTCATGACTTTAGACTACCTTATGACTTTTCTTATCTATTTCTTATTATTTGTATTTTTCAAAGTATAGGAGGAAATCTTGAGATACGTTATGATGTTTAAAAATGAAAGAAAGTATTCGTTTGTTTTACATGATGTCCTAATTCCTTGTGTTGTCCAAGAATTGATTATCCGTGAAATATTTACTTTTCTTTTTTGAAGAGGAAAGCAAGTGTTAAAGTGAAATGAAATCGTTTAAGAAAAATAATTATATTTATCGTTTGTATCAAGAGTATTGCAAACCGCGTTCCATGACTCTTGCAGCAAGGAATTGATGAATATTTTTATTTTACTTTTAGTAAACAATCTACTCATACGAGTATTATTTATTGTGTCAGTGTTCGCATTCTTATAATGGTAAGAGTTTGTGCATCGAGATCACTGTATCCTAAATCTTTTGTTTCAATTTCATCTCGAGTAGTGGTTTGCTAATTTGCTAATCACGAACATAAAAACGCATTCTTGACATGGCTACTCTCTTTTCTCTCTACACCCTCAAAGCCGACCTTCTGAAACGTTTTCAACGGCATACACATTTGAATCCGTCAAGGTGATAGAATCTATATTATTTCTAAAGTAACTGCAAGAACCCTCTTATGCCGGACCTAAATGCCATTCCTTGTCTGTACAATAATAATCTGTGAGGTAAAAGTGTGGAATTTGAAAAATGTTAAGTTCATTATGAAATAGCCAATTTTCTGTAAAGCAAATAACATCCATTTGATTTAAATCGATCGAGCTGCTTCGATAAACTCAGTTTTATTTGAAAGGAATTGAACATTATGGTGCAGTATCTTTTACAAGTACCTACACGTACGTTTTTCAACTGCATCTGAGTGTAGTTGCTATATATTTACTCCTTTTTTCCTCAAATCGAATGTGCCCCGACAGTGTGTGAATAAATTGATGCATCAGGTGTAGGTGAATTGGTAGCGGGAATGGGAGAAATGGGAGTAGGATCAGAGGAGGAGGTAAGTGGGTTCGAAATAAGGGTGGGTGCGGAGAGCGTAAGGCAGGTGAAAGGGTCTGCGTAGGACTGGATGTGATGATGTTTTGTGCAAACGTGTTGTTGATGTATGTTTTACAGCAAGGTTCATGTAGAAGCCATGCCGAGTGAAGTTTTGCTGAAACGAAATTAATTTCAAAAAGTGTTACATTTGTTTCTCTCAGTTGCAGTTTTAATTGTTGGTTTGCGTGCTTAATCTCGCTGCATAGTGTTGGTCTTTTGTACCAGAAGGGCGGAGTCGAGGCTATAATGTTAGTATTTTGAGCGGCACATTGTAATTTGTTTACATAGTGTTCAGGTATAAAGTTACCACCCAAATTAATGTTATTCTGCACTCTTATGATAATGACTGTGTTCTGATTGGTCAAAGTGTTTGTGTGGGTATCCAACACTGCAGTCACGTCTGAAAACCTCCCGTTAGGTTTAAATATATATGAGACTGAGTTGAGATGGAGGGAAGATGACGGCCATGGCTGTCAGCTAAAATAAGTACTTGCTTTTTAGGCTCTGTAAGAATGTCTTTGATTTCAAGTGGGCTAGTATGCGCAGCAGTCCGTATTTTGGTTTTGGCCCTCTTCCTAGCCTGTTTGCGTTGGTTTGTGCATGTATTTTTCGATGGTATAGAAGGGTTATGACGATCAAAAAGGCGAGAAAAATGGTTCATATTCTAAAACACTATTTTTTTTGAGTTGCGATTGGATGTGCTGTCCGTGTCTTTTGGGCAGTCACGGGTAAGAATTCCAAGTGTTACCGACTTGCAGCCAACCGTCTCTGTAGAGAACGACGAGTTACTGTTTATGTGAGTGAAGTCTTTCAGAAGGACGGCTTTGAGGGTGTAGAGAGTATGAAGAGTGGAAAGATTAGTAGCCATATCACGAATACCTTTTAATGTACGTGATAAAATCGGAATAAATACAAGACACGCAGATAGGAGCAACAAGAATCCATCTTAATATTTTGAAAGTAAGATTTTTGCGTGCTACGTGGCGCGAGCTGTGTTCTCGGCACAGGGCAGTAGGCGACCTTCATATCACTGATATGTACTCGGTGATTACCCAGCACGTCTTTGAACGCTTCGATGTGCGGGAGACAGCAGCCGCGTCCTAGACAATGTTGCCATCCTTTCGGCAGCCGAACTACGACCTCTTCCATGACAATTATCACAAATGCTTCTAAATATACTTTGTAGAAGAAGAAGAAGCAGCAGCAGCAGCATATTCGTCTCCAGCTGGATCTCTTTTCGCTGCCCTCTGTGCCACCGGTCGCGCGCCCTGGCAGTCATCGCTCCCGTGATAAACCGCTGCTTCTAGGTAAAAGGTCACGAAAACGCAGCCTGGCCTGGGCAACTACTCAAAGCTTTGCTGATTTCGTCAGAGCCGGCGCTACATTATTTTGCACCTCGAGCAAAATGAGATGCTCATCCATTTAATGTAATAATGCGCTCCCCTCATATAATAAATACTTGCTTTAGAAGAATAATGTACGCGCAAACGTATTATTGTTCAGAATATCAACATAAAGACAATAATGATAAAGTAAAATGAATTCGATAATTAATAATAAATTACGCATATCTAGGCTTTCTTCTCACAAAATGAATAATTAGTTTATTAATAATATGATGCGTACCTAGAAACCAAAAAAAGTATTCAAAAGAATGTAAGAAAAGTGTGCCCACCCGAAGCTTTGCGCCCAAGGCGACGGTAGCGCAGGCCCGGGATACAACACACCGCCGAATACAATAATATAACACTAGCGATTGAGCACAATGTAGTGATGGGTAAAAATTTGTACACTACCTCTTTGAAGCAAATAGTGTTTTATGGTTGATGATTAATATTTTGCATACATTTCCTATATTCTTGTTCATCATCAGATGGTGCGAGTGGATTGAAGCTGCTTTCTCTTCGTGCGAATACATCTGGACCGTATATTCTTAAATAACTAACAAGGGAATACCTAACTAACAAGATGAGACATGTGGAAACTTGTCCTAATCCTTTTCATCAGAAGAACATACCGTATTAATCTCACGATCAAACTTTTGGGTACACACTAAAAGTCAATTAAAACATTCTGAATTTGCAAATTGGCCCTATGCTTTCACCGATGTAAAAATGGCCAACCTGCAAAGCAGGAGTTACCCAGAGCGCTCGCTTGTGGTTCAACGCCACTGCTCGCCGCAAGCGGCCGACCCAGTTTCCAAGGTCGTTTCCTGCGAGGGGCAGGCGGGGAGGCAGCTGCCCTTCCAAGCAGCTAAAACTAATATTAACAATACAAAGTCTTAACTACTGATACAAGTTTTTCCGAATTTTAGTTTTATCTGCTGTGTGTTTAAACCTTGCCGCAACCGCTCATCTTTCATCCAACATGAGCAACCTCCCCTGAAGCTCTTTCCTCACAAATTTGAGAGCTCTTGTCTGCGTCTACTGCGAAACAGGTCAGTTGGGTAATCACACGCGAAAGGTCGGTGCAAACTGGAAAAGCGGTAAAGTTGTAAATCTTTCGGGATTTTCGAATGAGAAAATTGATTTAACGACACAAATAGGCACAAATTTAAAAAACGGTAATTTTTGCGAACAAAAAACCAAAATTAGGCCATGACATGTGAATTTGATTCACAAAACAACTCTTAAATCTCTTCTTTACATAATTTAATTATAAAGTGATACAGTAGTTATATGATATACGTTTTCAATATTTAATAATTAAGCATATGGACGATATTCATAATGAAAAATAACAAACTTTCATTGGTAAGAAAATAAAATATCCCAAATAAAATGGTCTTTTACAATAAGAAAAGCATGGCCTACTCCCACCAAAAGTCATTTGACCTTGAGGAAACAACCCTCTACAACTCCAACCTCGGCGCTTGCGGCCTGTCCAAGCTCCCTGTAGAAACGAAAAATGTACGAAAATGTTGTCAAATTTGGTATTTTTTAAAGTAATTGACAGTATGTATCGGCAGCCAAAATTGATATCGTGGTTTCAGATGGGCATGTAAATTCAACGAAACAAATATGAGGGCATGTTTCGATTTGTCACACCGCGGCATTCCCTTGTAAGAGGAGAAGTGAAGAGAGTATTATCCCTGATAGCAAGGGATGCAAAACGGTTACAATTGACTCGTAAAACATCTGGTTATCACCAATATTTATTTTCTCATTTATAAACCAACCTGGCTTCGTGATAAGTTCTGCGTTGTGTGGGTTCTGTTGCGGGGTGTCTCGCGTATAGTAATTTGCATCAAAGGTATCAACGAAAACTCACTCAGGCTCAAAACGCTTCTCACGCAACAAGTCCTCCTCCGCCGCCGCCGTCCGTCGCGGCGGCGCCGCTCTGCCGGCCGATCACCCGTCGACCCCATTTTTTGCGGCGACACTAACGCCCCTGGCGGCGCCGTCAGGCCCACGCTGACAGGCGCCGGCGCCGGCGCCGCCCGCTGAAATATTCATGGCGGAGACGATTGTGCGTCACGCGCCGCCCCGGGCCCGCAGGGCGCCCGACCCCACGCGCTCGGCCGCCGCGTTGCCTGGCGTCGCGACTCTCGACAGCAGCTAGCTCTTTAGCTCTTCTTTTCAATTGGGGTGCCTTTCGGTTTTGCTGGACCTCCTCCGCGGATATCATCTCTCGGCGCCTGAGAGGTCATCCCGTGGTAAATCCCGCTTCTCTACGGACAATTCTCACTGACGTGCTGTCTCGTGCTCCCCGAGGTAGTCGTTAGAACCGTCTCAGTTCTGTATCATTACACTTCTTCTGGAGCTTTCATCTAGCCGATAGCCGATTACCCTTTAAGTCCCGATGGAACGCATATTCGACCTTACACTAGACGCCAACACCCTTGCCTGCTCCTCTGATTTGGGATCAGCAGAACACGAGGCCCGCCGCGACAACATACACGAGAGACAAGGGAGAAACAACCATGCCCAAGGCGGGAATCGAGTCCGCTATACTTTCAACAGACACGCACTTACCCACCTTGGCCTTCCAGGTTGGCTGTATCATTACATCATCCAACAAAATAATAGAGAACCCCTCATATACGAACTCGAAGTTTTGAAATTGCATTGAACGGGAGAATTGTATTGATGTTGCATCATTTTATTCCAAAGGCATTGTTATGAATTTCACTGCTGTGGTATTATTGACAGTAAATGCTAATAAAACTTAAAAGAGATACATAAATATTGAAAATTATAACCTAACATACCTTTTCAGACGTTACAAGACAAATTCATAATTAATATTTATTGTGAAGCCTAATGTGCTGATCCAATGCATTAATCTGGAACTATCTCAGATTAGAACATATTACAGGAATATTATATTTCACAAGTGATGCCTGTAGGACCACAACTTGAATATTGAACACCTGCGCCTGAGTCCTACAGAACAGTTGCAACGGAGGTCGAAATGTGCTGCAAGGAATCGGCCGCCCACGTCGCAGCGCGCGGACGCTGGAGGCGAGAGCCTGTCTAACGCACTCTGCCCTTAGGCACTCCCTCTGCGCTGAACCACGGCTCCCTGCCGGCGCAGGCAAGCTTGGCAAGGCTAGCTCGTCCCTAGATATGCCACTTCGGTTCTCGAAAAGACCAAACACTCAAAGAGGTCGCCGTCACAATAGCACATCTACTGCTTAACAGACAAATATCATACAGTTTTCTTGCTGAGAAAACTCCTGCGCTTTCTCTCTCCAGGAGTGCAATTGCAAACACTATCCCGAACGTTCTCGGAAGAAAACTTTTAACTGATTAGAGAAATTGGCAATCATGGCACTTTCGAATATGAGAGCGAATAAGGAAATGAGAGAGGATAGCGAATTCTTCGTGATATCGTGTCTGCACTAATATCATAACATGACAATCTATTACTACTACTTCTCTACAAACACTTCACTACTAAACTTCGAGCACTTGGTCTGATACCAAAAAACTTTAGATTAAGTTAATTACTAAAAAGCCTCAGATTCAACAAAAAACTTCACGACCGATACTCCTTATCACAATATAGCTTTTTTGCAAATAAGCATACAAGGGCTTGTCCATAATTTGATGCAACAAACTGACGTGTTCTCTTTGTACAGCTCGTTTGTTACGTTTTCGTCATACAATGTTAACAGTTGACTGTTCGTTAGCGCGTTGCCAAGGTTCTCGAAGGAAACCGAACGTGAAAAGAAATATTTAAAATCAATTAGCACATGATCGTCAAGAAAACGAAATATAACAAGGAGTGCATACTCTACGGCAACATTGATTCTAGACATCCCAACACCGAGCTGTCTGCACCCGAAGCAATTTGCCACCCACACAAATGGAGGGTTATTGACGAATTATACTAAAATGTTTATACTGCACTCACTTCAACATTGTAATTGAACTGAATTTACTTTTTTTTAATGCGTTGACCGTATTCCAGAAAACCCTGGCGGGTGTTTTCATGAACAGGTTGCGACTTCTTCCCTGTCAAAGGGGCCTCTCTGTCTCGAAGTGCGAAGTGCTCGAAGCAGGAGAAGTCAATGGCGTAAGGAATGTGTCACATTTCCATTGAGTTTCCCGCGGGCCGCATGAAGCATAATCAAGCCCAACGTTACTTTTTCTTCGCAAGTATCCGCTCGTCCTTGATTCGAGCGAAGGGTACGTTAGAAAATTCACGATAAAGGTCCGGACGTCATATAAGTGCAAAATTACTTTGTTTTGTTTCATGTTATTTTACAGGATTACAGAAATATTTATTTGGCACACTCGTTTCTGAGATAATTAGTTTTGCAAGACGTGTAAGCATGTTAAAATTTAACGAAATATACAGTAATAGAAAAATACATAATTTTATCAAAGTAAGTAAAAATATGCAAAATAAAAATTGTTTTCATTCATTTAGAATGTCATACAAACATCGGTGACATCGTCCAGCGCACACGCCACGGCTCCCCACTTCGCTGCTAAATCAACAGCTAATTATATTCTTCTATGGTCCTTTTCTCACTGAATATTGTTTTTCGTCTTCTGATAGTAGCCTCGCTTCCCCCAGAGCCCCCGTTAACCGGAACTCGGACAATAGCCATTACAACGTGTTTCTGTATTTGGAAAAGCATCAATAGCTCTCACTCATAACATTAATTTTATATTAAATATAAGTAAATGTTAATAAAACGGAAACGTTCCTCAGTAAAGACTTAATGTCAAAAATCAAATCGAATTTTTGACGTTTTTAATTTAAACAATCAATAAAACTGTCATTTAAGCGTTGCTAAAATTCCAGAAGAACATAAATGAATGAAATGAAAGCATTCACTCATAAATGAATCTTATTTAACTCATGAAAACAACTGCCAAATATTTATTTCATTTTTCATTATTCAACAATTCACCCCAATTCGGCGGCATACTCATATTTTAATAGTCAGGATTCAGTAACTTGAAACTTCAATCGTGTCTCCTGAAAAATCTTTTTTTGTATTATCTCACTTTTATAGAAAATGAACAAAAAGATCGATTTTTACAGACTATTGCTTTATGTAGTTTCATTAAACATTGCAGCAATTATTCTTTTATTCGTGTCTCAATAGCGACAATCCTTGAGTTTCAAAGGACCCTGTTTGAAAATTGAAAAAAAGTGTATTGATTGCAACAGCTTTTTGTCATTGAACATTTTTTCCCGAACTGCTTTCCGTGAAACTTCAGGGCTTCCAAAAAATATCATTGTGTTTTACAAAACGTCAAATATCACATTCAAATTTTAAAATGAAACCGCACACAAAAATTCTGTTATTCGCTTGGTTGTTAGAGCACAGCAGCAAAGGCCAATTCCGATAATACGATATAGCCCCTACCATATATTGAACGAGGGGGAACAGAATCTTCCTAGAATAACTACACAATTTTCTCGCGATTGCTAGAGTGTTCTTGACTATTCTGGCTACATCCGGTGAGCCCTAAAATGTATCTGAATAAGCTTGGTAGTAAAAGCCAGACAGATTAGGTTACGCGTACAATTTATTAAAGAGTTCTATGCACCAATACAGGATTGATTGTGGTAAAGTATTCATTATCTCACTCAAGCAAAAGCGGAGCTTAATGGTTCAATTTTGCTTGTTCCAATACACAGAAGGACGATCCAGGTTTTAGATGCTTGCTAACCATGCTTGCTATCGTCATAAATACGTAGGCACAATTACGTAGCACTTTACTTGTGAGATATTTATTATGATCCTCATTATCCAGTATTTCCGGCCATATGTGATAAATTTCGTAATGGCAGCACAGATATGGTGGTAATTCATAACGATTATTAATTAAGGATCGAGGATAACAAAGTATATTACAATATAATTTAATATTAAGAATTAATAGCCATACACGTGTTTTGGGAATAACTTATTCCTTCTGCAATGGCTCTGCAGAGCTGAAAATAGGTGGACAAACATAATTAACACATGAAACGATATCAAAAAGCGCAGGAACCGATGAGATGTAAATGAATGTAAACTTTATAGAAATAGGATACACAACCACTTATCATGAATTAAACACTTGGGACTTAACTCAGCGCGATATTGTATCTTGTGCAGTGTACTGTGACTGACTGAATAGGAAAAACTGAGGAAGGGGAAGTGGAAGAGTGGCGAAGTGGGAAAGAGGGGAAGTGGAAGAGTGGGGAAGGTAGTCAATTACGATTTTTGTTATGGAATACACTGTACTTGTGATTGTTCATTAGAAACTATTAAATTCGTATTTTGGAATCATTTTAATATTTCCAAATTATCTAAAATATTAATTTTATGTTATAAATTGAGAATTTTGAAATTGGGATAATTTATCATGGGATACATGGTTTTAAAAGATGGTTTATAGATACTTTATCTTCTTTGATGATGGTATGAATGAGAGCGGTGGATTGACAGACAAGGAAAACCAGAGAACCTCGAGCTTTTATCGATTGACTGATGATTTTGGTCGCATCCACTGCTAAGGCCATTAGTCCCTCAAATGTAGTGCATGTCTTTTCCTCGGGATGCGACGATGACGGTGGGATCCGGCGCCGAACTTCCCGTCGGCTAGCGGTGTCTTCCCCAACCAGGTATCTCCCACCAGGACAAGCCCAAGCTCCCGACCCGCCTCCCGGCATGTGTGGTAGTGGAGTGCATGTAATGTAAGTATATGTGCACGTAAGTAAGGGGTGAAGATAGGACAAGGAAGGGGAAGGAAACATCGCCCGCGGTCCGTGGCCTGTTTGTTAGGGACCTGCTCTGGCATTCGCCTCGGAAAACCACCGACCAGAGCAGCCGGCCTCTAGAAGCTAGGACCTTCCGGACAGCAAAGCATTGGAATCAACACTACAATACAACCTCAATTTTCGGTCGTAAAATCAGTGATTACGTTTCTTTGGAGCTATAACTTCTCTCACAAGTCAGAATCAGAATCAGGGCATCATGCCCTGAGAAAGGTCGCAGAATGGCGACTGAAACGTCGGCACCTTCGCCATGGAGGCGGCGTCACCCGGACAGACCAGTAAATACTGACTCCGGCCGCGGAAGCCTACGCTCTTAATATAAGGATGCCTGTGTGGATGGAAGTATATGTCAATCATAAGTGTCAGATTATAAGCTTTTGAACGGAAACTTGGAAATAATACGTCAAGAGTAATATGCATTTGTGGCGTTCAGAAGATCAATGAGACATTTTAGTTCCGAGGGTGTTTTATATGAATCCCCGGTAACATTTTCAAAATTGTCTGAAAAATGGAAGAACTTTTGTTTTGTGAAATGTTTTGCTTGAATAGAAGTGTATTTATTAATATGGTATAGTTTCTATTTTCTATAAGAACTGAAACCTACTAAATTTTGTAAATTGCATTCCAAAAGTTCAAATTTGAACTATTGTATTCGAACGTATTCCACACTTCCAATATTAAAGCTAGAGGGTTCTTTATCCATACAATTTTTAACTCCATTTTAAATTTTAAATAATTATCTGGACTTTTTAAAAAATATGAATAGTTGCCGAGTAATAAGGCGAGGGCGAGGGCGGGCGAGGGCGAGGGCGAGGGCGAGGGCGAGGGCGAGGGCGAGGGCGGGCTTTGACCGATCCGTTCCATCTGGATTGCGTTGAGCACGCCCTCCGCCCGCCCGTGCCACCAGCAAAGAACTCTCCTCCCCACGGCCCAAGCAAGCCTTCGCCTCACGTGCGCCACCTCCCGGAGCCTTGCCATGCGACCCTTTTGGAGATACAGGTCCTAAGAACCGGCAGAGAGGCCTGCTTGTAGAATGGATCGATTGTGTAGTGTTTGCGGGCGCGTCACCTATGAAGGTTATTGCTCCCGCAAAAGTAGTGCATTTTGTTTTCCTCCCCAGCCGGAACGAAATATCCAGCTTTTTTTGTTTGTTTTTGTTTTTTTTTGTTGTTTTTTTGTTTGTTTTTTCTTTGTTTTTTACAGGAAAGGTAACTGCAGGCGAACATGTCAGTGTGAATATGGCGAATGATGTGAGCGCCTGTGATTAAGCGCAGAGTGACGACATAATGCTTTAAAATTTTCTAAAATTAATTGATTTTCACTTTTGTATTCGAATAGTGAAGAAGTAGCGAAAGTTAATAGGCAAGTTTTTCGAATGGAATACAGAATTAATATTATTTTCGGAAATTAGAAAGGACTCAAGATGGCGGTACGATGTTTGGCTGAACGAAAAAGTGACGATGATAACAGAATAATTATTTCTTCCGTCGATCAAGAAGGCAGACTGGAACAACAAAAAGGGAAGTGAAAGGCATTCTCAAAACTATGTAAAAAGGTGAAGTTTTGTGCCAGTACAATTAACATAGAATTTAAATAAGCAAAGAAAGATAATGAATAGAAAAATAGTCATACATAACGCGCATTTTCCGCATATAATTATTTCATTAGATAGTAATGGTATAAAAGAGCTATGCATGGGCAAGTAAATTAAATTAAAATACAGTAAAACCTTGCTAATCTAAATCCCACAAATTGTTAAATTTCAGATAATCCGAACAAAATTCGGGATGAAAGAAAAATCAACCAAATAAATAAAATGCTTATTCGTAGTGAAAATAATGGGTTTTATAATTACGAAAGAACTGGACAAATAATTATTGAACCACAAGTTGTTGAATCGAAACATTAATTGCACTGGCAACTACAATATAAATCACATATTTATATAGCAGTAGTTTTAACTTAGAAGTTTCAAAACCAGTCATCTTCTTTGTCGTAAGAAACTGAATCTGCTTGATGATGCAATTTGATGATGTGATCGCTGCGCTACGTTGTATTGTCTAGTAATAATACAGATGTATTTGTACATGGACGGTACATTATTTCGGATAATCCGGACGTTTACGAAACCGAACAGACCACACCCCCAATTAGTCCGGATTACAGGGTCCATTCTACAGCATTGATAATTTGATATAGTTGAGGAAGTGCGGTTCAGAGGCCTCACTACACATATTTTGAGCAATTGTAGATTACCTCATTTAAAGATCTATGTTTGAAGAACAGATTTCATTAAGGACAACTATCTATTTTAAATATTGTAGATACATTGTTGAAAAATTCGGAGAGTGAAGAAAACATGGAACTTGCTCCATTTTTATAAAGGTTCTTCTATAGGGGAAACAAATTGAATTCAAATATTAAGAGCATTTGTTGATATTTTTTGAAAATGCTAAAGTTTCGTGTAAAGACCACAAAAATCAAAATATTCGTTTCCAACTCGTGCGATCTCTAGTTCAGCCAGATCGACCAGGGAATATCGATCATCAGAACGGTTTAGGCATCAGAGACGGCCAAACGGGCGGGCACATAGAAAAACGCTTTGCCGAAAACCAATTTTGGGGTTTCAACGGCCCACAAAACGTGGATTGTGGACTACATAACGTATTGTAGGAGTAATTTACAGTATATAGAAGCAATAATTATCCACTTTTTTATATTGAGCCAGACAATACAAATTTTGCTGATTTGAAATCGTCACGTCCCGCTGTGCATTCTCACTATTTCATTATTCTTACGTGCTTCGTCCTCTCTTCGCCCTGTACGTTCGTAGTAAGTGAGAATGCACAAGACGTTATTGGCTTGTACCGGTGTGTTTTAATAGGTCGGCATCTGCCATTGCTTATGTAACTAACGGAATTATTAAAGTTCCATAGATCGACATTTATATCTTTCCGACATCTGTAAATAAATGATTATACGAATATTACCAAGGAAGCAATGTGTGGATACAACTCAGCGTTTTCTCTTTGAATCAAAGGAAGCTGAAAGAAAACCTTATCTAGATTAGAGTCATGAATACAGATATTGATAACAATTTGTTACACACAACACGAAATATAATACCATATAGAAATAATTATTAAGAACAACTCAGAAGCAGGAGCAGCAGTAGAAAACACGAACAGGAACTTTGCTCATTTTCTCATTAATTTTCTTCGGTCGAAAACATTGAAGAACCTTAGCTTTTATATCTTTGCAATTTGTTGAATGCTTGTCTTTAATTAACTTACTTTGAAATGTACGAAATTTTATTGCCTTACGCAAGACAGGAAAGTTTAACAGCATTACTCAACAGAAATAGTAAGGGATAACGTGGTATACCGAGAAGTACACAGAATTTTTAATAAATGTGAACAAGTTTGACAAAGGAAGAGGAAACTTTCATGTTATCCTTTGATTAAGTGGCGTCCAGGGTTGCATATATTTTTTAATGTCCAGGTGAAAGTGGATGACGAATGACTGGAAAGCAGGCTCCAGAGAAGCAAAGGTTAAGTGCGGCAATTAGCCGGACACTACTGTAACCCGGGTTGCCGCCCTCGTTTTCATGACGGAGCTCTTCAAGCGCTGGCCGAAGCACTTCAACAAAATATGAGATCCATAATCTACGCCAAACCATTTTTACGCTAAAGAAGTAGCGATGCTTGCCTGACTTAAAGCTCTGAAAATTTGAAAATGTTTCTGTATATTGTGAAGGTACTTTATATGAAGCCAATAAGACAGTTTCATAATTTTCTCAACAACAGTTTCTAATTTTCTCTTTAAAAGTATTTTAAGAAAATAATGAAATGCACGTAAACATGTAGTAGATCCAAACATGTTACTGGTAACACTGAATTTTCGAAAAATGCAAAAGTTGTTACATTTTGTCGGCATCTTCCTACAACTACGATATTAAAAATATACGGTGGTCATTAGTTCCAGAAGCGTAGGGCATATTTTCATGTCGGGGGTTGATTTTCCTCCGCTGAATGGAGAAATCCAACGCCGATCAACACGTCGGCTAGCTCTTTTTGTTTTCTTTTTCCTACCGCTTTTCTCCCGCCACGAAGAGCTCAAAGATCCCGAATGGCGACGAGTTGTGTTCATTTGGACAAACACGTGACCCTGACTGAAGCGAAAGAGGAGGCTCTGTCGTGCTTTGTAATATTTCATTTCATCACAACTAATAAATATCATCGCAGTATTGTTGTTTTTAAAAAAGATTTCAATTTTGGCGTTCCATGTTGAAGTTATGTCACTTTTCTCTTCAAATTATCAGTATTCAAGCAGTATTGGTTGTTCATGGCTGTCTCAAAATATTATAAATTAGTTAATGCGCTTTAATTAAATACATATTCAGATATAAAGCGCACAAATCATTAGAACATTGTGTCAAACGTATGTTAGCCTTATTCAGATGGCTTAGTATACTTTAATAAAATCTGCCTCTGTATCTGGATAAAAAATTTTGAACCCATTTGATTGCAATTGAGGGGATAGCCAGAAAAGGAGCTCGTAGGACTATGAGACATTTTTCGGGAGAATGTAGAAATGAATTCTGCGTACTTTAATCTATATCTAAGCAAATTTTGATGATTTTATCTCTATTAGTTAAGTTGGTAGTGCAATATTTCGTTACATGACAAGAGTTCTCCGGGATATTGTATTTTAACCTGCCATTCAAATTCTACGTAATCCGGCAAAAGTTACTTATATTGGAAACGTATATGGGCACTTAAAGGAAGAGGGCAAAACATTTTTCCAAAACTGTTTTGAAGAGTGTTTTCCTCAAGAAGCTTTACTGGAAATGTCGACAAAAGTGAGCCCAAAATTCTCAAGGTGAGTCCAGAAGCTTCACGCTCATAAGATGAACTATGATGAAAAAAATAGGTAACAAACCACATTATTATTTGTATTAGCAGCTTATAAATAAAAACAGATTCAAATTTAATAATATTTATAATTCACACCATGTCAATAATAAATATAAAGTATTCTGCACAAGTAGAGTCAGTAACACATTTTTTTTCTTTACGCCACATGTTTGAAATAAGGGAGAATTTAATTATGCTCCAAATGAAACTAACTTTAAAAATAATTACAATATATTAAATTAATATGTAATTTGCAATTATATTGACCAGTGTGTAGAAAGCTATGTACGAAAACTTACAATGCGGTTTTCTCAAAACACAGTTTTGGAGTATAGGCCCTTCTTCTAGCTACCGCCTCAATTGTTTACGAATATTTTTCTTCACAGAATTAGTTAGACTGCTTTCAATATGCAAATATAAAGAAAATTGTCCTCTTAAACAGAATATGTTAATGATACAACACAAATATGGTCAGTCCCTATGACACATTTTTCTATAAAATTAGAATTAGGTCTCACAGCCCGAATTACAATTGGTGAACCAGGAAAATCGCATTTTTCATACACCAATGACGCCAAACATTACTGTGATGGTCAACGAGGGAAAAAAGCAACTGAATTAGATACTCGTAGAAATGCTTAAGAGTTGTTAGAAGCTTCCATCCGTTCGCGATTACCTCCCAACCCATTTAATTCAGCTTCCATGCGTTTTACCGCGTTTCAATTCGAATCAAAGGACACAGTCAGTTCTGATACAGAGCGAACCCCATGCACGCAATTGAAATCAACACCTATTCAGCATTCAGAGAGCACACAATCCCATTAAATGCTGCCGGAGATGCAAGTCATAAACACGAACGTCCGTGGCCGAGCTAAAGCCAGTACAACTGCACAAACAAGTTCCACAGCGATGTGGTCGACTTTGCTTTCAATTCCCCGAGGGGAGCGTTGCGTCTGGCTGAGGACAAAACAAAACACAACGCTAATGCGTGTGACACAGAAATCAAGCTCTCCATGCAGGGTTTTGGAGGGCACTACAAACACACACGCAGCTACCGGTGAGCGGTGGAGTTCCAGATGAAAGGAATGCACATATGGCGCAGCAACAGGAACTGTCGTTACGGGATATTTTCCCATTTGGGCTCTCTAATGCTGACATTGAGACAGTCATTCATTTTCATTCACAGGCGTTACCTAGGGGGAGAAAGAGGATTTCCAATATTCTTTTGATTTGTTGAAGTTTCACAAAAATGTAAAATGTTTAGATACACATTAATACAAAACCGTGTGACCAAACGCACTATCTTTTAATGTCAAAACACGGATTTGAATCATTTATTCATAGGAAAACTCAACCCTTGCAATTACATCGCACAAAGTCGTGATTACACGGTCTGCATGTTTCCTGCACGAGTTGCCGCGAGACGCCGGCAGGAGTTCTGTGGTAGATTTATGAATTGCCCCGTCCGTGCACACTCATTGAAAACCCTGAAAGAAGGCATTGCACTATATAACAAACTACTTAGTGAATTTAAAAGCTAAGCTAATACACACATTCAAAAATAAACTGAAAGCTTTCCTATTAAATCATACATTCTACAGTATAAAA
Source organism: Gryllus bimaculatus (assembly GCA_017312745.1). Lineage (NCBI taxonomy): Eukaryota > Metazoa > Arthropoda > Insecta > Orthoptera > Gryllidae > Gryllus > Gryllus bimaculatus. Next base: position 214,165 of record BOPP01000321.1, read on the forward strand.
GCTTATATACATCATAAACTCGTATCTACATCAATATAAACTAGTACTAATAATTTTTGCATATTCTGTTGTGTGACGGCCCATTCAAATTCGTCACAATGATTAGTAAAACGATGCAATAAGGAAACCAAAGAACTGACGCATTTAATAACAGGAAGCAGTCGAAGGAGCAAGGGTGGAAGTACAAAGTGTTTATTTCTAAAAATATCCAAGGAACTACACTGGTAGCAGACTTGGAATGAATAAATAAATAAACAATTTTAAGAACCATCCGGAAGCACTTTGAAAAGGAGATACAAAAATGTAGAAGAAGAACTTAAAGAGGCAGAAATACATTTTAATATAGGCAACTGATGTAAGTAGCTTTCGAAATAAGTCGAAATCTGGGTAAAGCAGATGCGCCAGAAGGCAATAAACTTTGGGAAACGCGGCGAATTAAGAGGCAAAATTTTCAGAACCTCTAAAAGGTGCGATATTTGAATAGAATAAATTGGAATATGATAAAAATGTTCCAAAAGATCTCGGCTGTAAAGAAAAGCGAGCGTTTCTTGTTTTGTTGAAAAAAACAATCGAAAGACTAGACTGGCTGAAGAAGGATGATAGGTGCCGATCCAACATGGAGTAGCATGTGCTGTCAATTTTCGTGTTTTTGGAGAGAGTGAAATTAGTTATCGGAGAAAAGGCGAGTTGGAGTATGCGCTGACGTCAGTAATTAGATAGTAGGAATTCAATAGAAGTACTGGATTATTGTGTAAATATTTTTTGAATTAAGTGTGCATGTGAAGTTAGATTCATTGTTATTGATTTATTGTCATGAACATATTTACTCATTTTCTCAGTGTATTTACTTTCAATATTACCTGTATTTGGGATATAAACATCAACAAACAAGACATATCTCTCACACTTGTTAATCACCACCAAATCTGGTCTGTTGTGAATCATTGTCTGGTCCGTTAAGATAGTTCTATCCCAATACAAGCGCCACTCTTCGTTCTCCAGTACACTCACAGGTTGGTAATTAAAGTACGGTGCCTTTCCTTCAGCCAGAAGAAATTTCTGAGCCAATGCTTGATGTAAAATTTTTGGCCACTGTATCATGTCGTTAGTGTATTCTGCCACCAAGTTCTCACACTTAATTGCAGAATTATTAATAAATGTAATCTAATCTAATGTCGTTGTTTATATTCAGTGCCTACCAGATGTGTACAACCTGATGTAACGTGTTGAATTGATTCAACAGTTGGACAACTATAACGACATGAATCGTTCTGCACATTCCCATCTTTAACAGTACACTTCAGATAGTTACGTGTTGGGATAACTTGATCCTGAATAGCGAACATAAATCCTTCAGTTTCTGGAAAGATTCGTTCTGATATAAGCCAGTAGTTCGACGCTTTCATATCGACATGCGCTTGGCTCATCTCGTGTGGATGTCTTCCATGAAGAGCTGTCGCCATTCATAAATCTCGCTTTTAGTCGTCATTGCATGAGAAGTCTGCAACCTCCTGTCGCGACAACTCTAACGGAGAATAGGCGTCAGCTTCACAAATTGCCTTAAACAATGTTGATGTATTGCCGCAGAGTGGAAGTACTGTCTCATGCTCTTCACTTGCCGGTAAAGTTGGTTGCCAATATCTACGAGTCCTCTTCTACCCCTATTTCTCGGAAGAGTAACATGTTCGACTGCAGATTTCGGATGGTGTACACGTGCTTTTGTCATTAAAACTCTCATTTTTCGTTGCAAGATATCTTGTCAGTTTCACTCCACTTGATAATGCCAAATGAGTAGTGAAGAACTGGGTCAGCATAGGTGTTAATAGCTTTTATGATATTTTTTCCATTCAACTTTGTTTTCAAGAGTTTTCGGGTCTTCCGTAAACTCGACTTTCATTTTGTTTTGGTTAATGCGCCTTGCCTGTCTCATTCCCAAGTACTTATACGTTTCTTAGGCAGACATCGTTTGTATCAACTGCCTATTTTCAAGTTCATTGGCCCCCTCCTGGGACTTTCCTCTTACAATATTCAATGTTCGACATTTTTCCAGGCCAAACTCCATCTTGATACTTTTTGAAAATGATTTCACAATACTCAGTAGTTGGTCAAGTTGAGATTTTGTCGAAGCATACATCTTCAAATCATCCATATATACAAAAGGTAATTTATGCGATACATTATTCTTGTGCCCGATTTAATAGCACATCCACATTTAGTGGAATTCAAGAGATTAGATAGTGAATTCATACAGGGGACAAACCACAGAGGACTTAGCAAGTCTCCCTGAAAGATACCTCTTCGCACATTGATAGTATCAGTTTAAATGTTGTCAACAGGAGTACTCAAGATAATTTTTATTTACTTGGCTGTCCGAGTGACGCCGCGTCCATGGCGAAGGTGCCGACGTTTCGGCTCAGGGCATTATTCCCTTAGAAAGGTCGCAGAATGGCGACCGAAACGTCGGCACCTTCGCCATGGACGCGGCGTCACCCGGACAGCCAAGTAAATACTGACTTCGGTCGCGGAAACCTACGCTCTCAAGATAATTTTCGTTCCCCAGTTCAATATTACATGTTTCAAGAAAGAAACCACTTTTTTATCAACCTCATAGATCTTAAGTATTTCTATCAGCCAGGTATGTGGTACAGAATCGAACGCTTTTTTATAGTCAATATACGCCATGTGCAAGTTGCGATGTTTTGCATATGCTTGACCACACACTATTGAATCTATTATTAATTGTTCTTTGCAACCCAAGGAGCCTTTGCTACAGCCTTTCTGTTTAAGTGCAATAATATCGTTCTCACTACAGTGGGCATATATTCGTAGTGAAACGATGTTATGGTTTTATACATCGTTGGCAAGCAAGAAATAGGGCGGTATTTTGTTGTATCTTCTTGTTTTTGTGGGTCTTTGGATATCAAATATGTAACCCCCTGGGTAAGAAATTCTGGCATCTTATCTGATTGTTGTATGACCTCATTGATCAATTCAGCCAGCCTTTGGCGAATACACCATAATCGTTTATAAAAAGTTTGGATTTTATCTGGACCTGGAGCTTTCTAATTCAGTAGGTTCTTGATTACTCCACCAATATCTTCAGTAGTAAATTCTTGGCGATGCATAATTGTAAGATGTTCACAACGTTTCTTCTCTTCTTCAATCCAGCTTGCTCTCACATCACATTCTTCTGCATCGGACAATTGCTTACCTCAAAAATCATTTATCTGTTGTCGTGTGGGATACAGTCCTCTATAATTGTCTTTTTCCTTTCTTCCCAGATTTCGGTGATTATTATTATTATTATTATTATTATTATTATTATTATTATTATTATTATTATTATTATTATTACTACTACTATACCATTAAAAATAAAGCTGCATGAGGGTATCAAGAACTTCATTGAGGGGAAGATGCTCCGAAGTTAGGACACCGTGGTGTTCACAGAAGCCACTTTCTCCGCTGCCGAAAGGGTTAGTCTCAAACCTGGTTAATGTGACACACCTCTTTAATTATACCTATTTAATACGACATACTGAAAATTGTGTAGTCAGATCCCACGTTTTGTAGGTTCTTGATACCGAAAAATTGGTTAGTGACATAATGTCTGTCTGCAGTCAATCTAAATCGTTCAGATGATTCTCATAAAATTTCACAGGTACTTTCGTTGATAGCCTCAACAGTTTCAAAATTTTCTCCAAAGTGGTTCAAAAGGGTGTTTGGGTTTTTCGAGATATTGCGCCTGACCACACTGCCCACATTATGAAGTATAGCTTCTCCGTTCTAGCTTAAAGCAGTTGGGTCATCGCTCTACAATGCTTTGATAAAAAGTTATGATGTTTATGTATATGTTTATGTTGAAAAGTGTATTCTTTCTTTGTATATCAAACAGAAGTTAGTGAGACCAGAAACGTATGGAACCCTCCTGGTACATTAGTGGAGCTCGTCTCGTGTGAATCGAAACTACTCATAATTTTAAAAAACGCCATGCAGTCCGAGAAATGTTCACTTCGAGGGGAATGCAATAAGCCCTGGAAGACGGGTGCCGAGCGAAGGACTATGGCAGAAAGAAAAGTGGAAACGGAGTAAGGAGAGTATGCAACTAGTCAATGACTGTACATTTAGTTTTCTCTTAGGTGCAGTTGTGGCTGGTGCCCCAACTAACGAGAGGTTCCAGCTCCAGCGAATTACAAAAAAAATTTTTCCAAAATTCAGAACACTGATCAGAAAACGTAAGCAATTCATATAAATTAATTAGAACTAAGTTTATTAAAAGTCTGCATTGAAACATTACTTTCATAATTTTATGTGTAATGTCATTTCCGTCATTCGATTGAAGTGCAACCTTCAGTCTGTGGGGGAACCAGCAGCTACTAATTGAGGATAATAGAATTCATACAAAACAAACTAGTGGTTCTACAGAATGGCACAGACTTTCCCGTATTAGTTTACTATTTCCATAGTAATTCGATCTTGCCATATATTCTTGTCTGCTGCCATCTTTCGTCGCCCAAAGTACATATTTTTGCATTTTTTCTATTTTTTCCGTTTCCTAATTGTAGAGCGGAAATATTATTTTAAGATTATTAAAGAACAGCGAAACCTCGTCCTAAATTGCAATTTTCTTTGAAATATTTGGAGCCTTTTTAAAAAACTGGCGTTTAAGCGCAACTGTAAATTCGAAATTTGAAGCTCTTTTCCACAGAAAATATTTGAGTTTTCGAAATCCTTAATTTGAAGTCATTTTAAGCACTTTAACTCATAAATACAATAGTGTTTACAAATTGGTGGGGAATGTGCATATCACCGTGAGATATCTTTAAAAATATTTACATTTGTGTAATTTTAGAAAAACAAAAAATATACCGAAATTAACTTTACGTCACATTAAAGAGTGCAATTACCACTATCCGTTCGAAATGTTTGAAGAAAAAATTTGTATCCGTTTTTGAAAAACTTGCGTTTGAGAGTTTCTGAAAATGCAGTTTTGAGCTAGTTTTCACATTGTAGAGTTTTTTAGAAATGTGACATTATTTAAAGCACATGTACTCATAAATACAATAATGTGAACAAATTGCCAGTAATATAAATATAAACAACATGAGAGACAAGTAAAAAAATGATTTATGAATTTTTTTAAAAGCAAAAGAACAGGGCAATATGGCATTTATGTCATTTTATAGAGTTAGCACAATCCCAAGAGTTTGAAGAAAACATTTGGACCCGTTTTTGAGAAAATATCTATCAATTTTGTAGTTGAAGGAAGACACCGAAAAAAATTCATACTTTTGAAATTAGGTATATGGGAAAGTAAAAAGTGATCGCACTTCAGCATTTTGCAACAAGCACTATTATTTGGATACGTTTTACACAAAACTATTTTATTTCACTAATTGCACAACCCTGGTATACCATATATTGCAATAATGAATGGTCTTACTCGCACACTCGTATTCACAACAACGCTGACAGACTAACTGCTGCAGGAAGATAACCCCACGGTGAGAGACAGAAGGGCCTTCCTTCCAGAATGGCCAACTTTACACAAAGGACTCATCTAATGTACATTGAGAATCAACAAACCTAACATCAAATGAAAATAAATTCTCCAAACATCATAAATTATGCATGGCTCACCTTCTTCCATGCCTCACACTTCTGTGCTGTAAGCTGGTGACTGGTTGCCGCACTGAAGGACCTATGTTGAAGCAAGAGGCTACAGAATAAGTGCAGTAAACACAGTAATAGAGCCAAGAGCGTGAGATGGTGCACTGCAAGGGAGAGTACCAGATGCCAGAGAGAGCGCTCTTTAGTTTCATAATGATTTCATATCAATTGATATTACTACAATACCTTTAATATTTAATGTCATTCAAAGGAAAATTTATATTCCTAACATATAGAAAGATAACATATAATCGATTACCTGGGGGTTGTGCAACCTAAGCACGAGCTGCCTCTGCTTAGGTGTTTCAATATATTGATAATATTAATGGTCCTCCTCTTCTCCTCAATTTTCCTGGTTTCTCTCAGATGCTGTAAAAAAATTTGTTTTTCTTTCACTCTCTTAAATCATAAGCATCCCACATCTTCAAAACTATTCCAACAAAATAGTTTTAGTTCTCATCCAATCTTTTGACAACATACTTCATAACTGAAAATCAGGTGAAAACTTCTCTTAATATGTATGTTATGTATCTACTGTATCTTATGTATGACCTATCAAAACTTATCCTCCTTAAGAAAAAGAGTTTATAATTTATAGGATTGTTTAGGATACTACCAAGAGTATTTAATACGTTAAGTTGATGTTATATCTATCAGCCCACTAACATTAAATTAAGTCTCGTGTACCCCAAAATATCAGTATTGAAATCCAAAATTAAATAATATATTGCATTGTGAAAGAAATCTTTGGATTTAGTACTGGAGACATAGGACAGGTTAGAAAAAAATTTAAAATTTGCAATTTTGAAAATTTTAGAGGTTTTAATGAAAGTGTCTGCTAAAAAATAATCAAAATAAATGTGTGTGCGGGGGGGGGGGGGTACGAGGCTGTGATCGCTCTGGAAATTTTGAAAGGGACCCCACAGGAGCCCTACATTATAAAACATTCAATTTCTAGAAATATGACCAATTTCTGATTTCCTCCTTTTTAAATTGACAATGTTGAGAATTCATAATGATGTTTTTAACAGTTTACAAGCTAATTAAAAATCAATTCTTTTGATGTCATTAGCATTCCTGGAAATTTCTTAATCACTGTCAACAAGTTTCTGATCTTATCTTTTACCTTATATTAGCATACCTACCTTACTTTACTTCAGTATAGGTTCTGAGTATTTTTCTGATCTCATTTACTTCAGAGATTCTTATTTGTTACTTTCTAATTAAACTGTTACCTCTTGTTAAATTCAGTGACTCATGTATCTCATAGGTTTTGAGTCCCATTTCTTTTAGATAAATATTACTGCTAGATTTATTTTACCTATTGATTTTTTGCTTTGCTCTGTTGTAGTATGCATAATAAGGTTGACTTTGAAATTTAACAAAATATGTAAATCTTTTTTTCTTGAATCTTCTTCTTGAATAGTTTTAATTAGAGTGATTGAGATACCATCTTCTTTATTTTGTTTCCATTTAAAACTTGTTACTAAACAATAAGATGGAAACAGCTTCTATAGCCAGTGACAAAACATAAAATTCATTAAATGAGTGCTGTGTTATTTTCTGATACATTAGTAGCCTAGTAAATTGGATCAAGCCCAAATTGCTGAATTTTGTGTAATAGTGAACGTAGTGCTAGAATTGATGGGTAGATATTAAGCTTCCATCTATTACTTATGATTTATATGTTATTTATTCCTTAACCATGCAAATATTTGATTTATGTATATTTTATGATATAAGCTCAGTTTAAGAGCAATTGAACATAAATGTGACCTAGTCTATTTCAGACTATTTTGCAGTTACATTACCAAAATAATTATTACTGAAATAAAAATTTTATTCAGGATTTTTACTGCTATTCAATTTAAGTTGAAAGATAGAATATAATATTCATCAAAAAGAAGAAATAAAATAAATCTGTGAAGAACAAAAGTTGGTTTAGCCAGTCCAGGTGCCCAAGGTCTTTAGGGCAATAGTGCAGTAGCAGTCTCATTTTGAAGGATCACAGTTTGAATCCCACTTCGAGCATGATTGTATTTGTGTTCGTCCTTTCACCCCTTATCATCACTATATCTAGTCATCTTCACAGTTATTTTACTGTTATATGTGAACAAGTTACTTTCATGACAATTTATAGTACTTCTAAAACTGGAGATATATAAAGTTAACTCAGTTACAGGTATGCAATTAGATCAATTCAATATTGATTTTACAAATGTTGAAAATACATTTTAAGTTAAAATAAATTTAAAATGTGCATTACAAAAAAAAAAAGAGAAGAAGACTTCAACAACAACACATTTCATTAGAAAGAATTGAAAGTAAAAGAAAGAATTTAACCAATTTAACCTGGCGAGCAAAAAATTAGAATACTTATTTAACACTTTGAATGAAACAAAACAACATTTGTAATACATATAAAAGAGCTATAGACTTGTACCCATGTTAGTAAAATACGTTGAAGTATAACAATAGATATCAAAAGTTTCACATTTCACCAGTCACAAGAAATAAACAGAATAGTTTATAGGGCAGTATTGTTTTAATGATTGCCAGTGGTTGAAAACTCAGTAAGTAACATCGAAGCTGGCATTTTTCGAATCAATTTCAATCAATTCTTTTGCAGAGTTTGTTTTCTGTGTCATTTTATTTATTTCATTAATTGTATATTTTTTATTGTATATGAAAATGAGTTACAGGAGAAATAGATTGAGTGGAACATGCAACTTGATGGGTTTTTTTCTCAAGATTCAAAGAAAGAAGTTTGCTTCACAGCTGAAAAAATTGTTAGCTAATTTTTGAAGAACATTTGTTTTAATTAAATTCGAAATATTGTGGTGTTTAACATCTTAACATTTATTTGTTCTCTTGTTATATGGTATGAAATCAGTGTCATCAGTGATCATGTCTCAAAAAAGTTGCAAAGTCCTGATTTACCTATCTCATTATGTATTGAAAATTTAGTTCCTTTTTAAAACAAACATTCAGTCATATCGCAATAATTTTGATGAAATGCTAACCACTTCAACTAAACTTGCTAATTCATACGAAGTACATAGATGTGGATTTTCCCCACCTGGAATCAGGCAAAAAAAGAAAACAATGTTAATTTATGAACATGAAAATGAGAGTACAAATTATCCACAAGGCAATTTCCATTTAAATTTTTTGAATAGTATTTGACACTACAGTTTTATCTATAGAGGAAAGATTTCAATTGCTTAAAGAGCAAAGTGATGTTATTATTTTTCATGACATGAACAAACTAGTACAAATGAGTACACCAGACATATTAAAAAATTGTATGGAAATTAAAACTGGCCAATGAAACTGATATAGATAGTCCAAAAAAATAAAAGCAATAGAACCTGGCTTGAGATCGTATAGATTACTGAATTCAATAAAGACTACTAAAAATTATGTATATTATGGTCCGAAAAATAGAATAGCGAACCTAGTAAATGAATATTGTTCCAGCATAAACTTCTTTGGGGGATCCACATCATCATTCTCGATACAGATAAAGAAAATTATACACAACAGATAATGTGTTATGTTTAAAATATTTATTACAAAGATTGTAAACACAACGATATGATGTGATACTTACGGTTTATAATCTCAATTTAATTAATTTAAATATATGCATTAATTGGTTGTATTTAGAAATTGTTATAGTGTATTGGATGTAATTGTGCAGTGTGGTATATAAATTGTTACCTATATGTACAAAGCCGATTGGCGTGAATAAGTAAATAAATAAGTAAATAAGTAAACATGCAGATGAACTAAGTATAATCACAAAATTTCTCAAATAAAAATCTAACCAATTAAAGTATTAGAATTCATATATCAAAATAAACCAACAGGGTCATTCCCTAATATTATCATAATTTTACAAGTTTTATTATCTTTGCCATCAGAGAACGATGGTTTTCAAAATTATTAGAAACTTCCTACAAACAACCATGTCACAAGGAAAATTAACAGATTTAGCAATGATATCAATTGAAAGTTAAACCTGCAACAATATTCATTTAGAAAGTATCATAAAAATTTGCAAGCTTGAAAGTTCGAAAACTGCCTTTGTAAAATGTTGTACTATTTATTTTTTTTATACTTATGCTAATTGTAAATTATTGTTTATTGTATATTATACATAGATATTTATTCATTTATCAATTATGAACGCTGGAGTGCCTTGCAGCCACTACTTGTTTTCTGTCTTGCACCTTTTTCACCATCTGCTGCCGTCTCATTGTCCTAGTCCTGGGCCAGCCAGGGAGCACCCGAAGGCTGTAGACCTCCTTGCCTTATTCATTAAATAATAATATCACTTAAATAAATACTATTTTAAATAATTAAACTTTCCTGCTATTGAAAGAATATAACTGTAGTATTCCTTTTGAAAGCAGCCAAATGTACTTGCACCAGGGGGACAAACCAGCGCCCAACAGTCTTGGAAATGAATAACAAGACTTTATTTTACTCTTTTCAAAGAAAAACTGAATGGCAACTTTCCTTACCACCAATTTTTAATCAAGAATATTTTAATTAAAATCCCTTATAAGTACTAAATTAACATGTACATGTTGAGCCTCTTCTCATCCATCCACGTTTGCAAGCAGGAGAATAAGATTTAAATAAATTCTTCAATGAATGTTGAAATTGGATCAAAGTTCTTAAAAGAATTATATAGGTTTATTCGCAAATAACCAGTTTAATTTATCAGCATTTCAAATTTGGTATTTTTTTGTACATTAAAATATGGATGTCCACGATAAACAATTCAATTAATTTTTTTCATCTACCTTGTGGTGTATCCTTTATTAAAAGTATTTTAGGCAGTTGATTTCAGCGTTTTTAAGTTAGTGCTTTGCACAGACTTAGACTGGTATATTAGGCAATTCATTTTTCCTAGTGTGTATTGTCAATTTCTAAATTAAAGTTTCAACACAGTCTGTATCTTTATCTTTCTCCGAGATTTCCTTCCAGTTGATGTCCAGTCTTCTCCAATGATCATTCAACTAATCAATTAATAGCCTTGCCTCCTCACTGCCTCATCAATTAACAAAACTTGCCTCCTCACTATTTCAAGTTATAAATATAGAATGTACTACTATTGTTAAATTTGATGTAGTTGCAAACATAATTGATATGTATTATTAATGTAATTATTATTACTGATGTAATTATTATTGATGTAATTATTATTAATATAATTATTATTATAAGTAGTAGCATTAAAATATCATATTGAAATGTTAATTATTAGCAGATAATTTATCTACTGTATAATATCTTAATCTGTATCTTAATCTAACTGTAACAAGTATTGTATTTCTAGACTAATGACCCCATCTCGATCAGGTTTTGTTCAGTTTCCCTGATCCTTTGAGCAAATGCTGAGATGGCCCCTTGTTTGCTCCTGAATAGTAATATAACTTCGCTCTCTCCACCCAAGGCATCATATTGACTCGTCATGCACGATTGTAATTGTATATGTGACTCAATAAATATTATTATTATGATAACATTCATTTGGGAAGAGTTCATATATAAGATATATATAAATAATAATCTTTCTTAATATGTGTCAATATCAATAACATGGTATTTAATAACTTGATATATGCATTGCACATGGCAATATTACCAAGGAAAATAACAGTAAAATGAATCTTTTTTTTTTTTAATTATATATATTATTCTAGCTTTCATCTACAATGGTTTGAATGTTTTGCTCATTTTTAAATGTTTCATTATATCTTTTAAAGTTGTAAAAAATTGAATGTAGTAAATTTCAACAAAAAAACATATTGAAATTTACAAATTACTTCATTCATACGTTCATGAATGTATTACCATTCATTTGTCTGTTTGTCAAATGTGTTTAGTACATATGGAATTATTCCAAATATGGGGTGTTGGGTGCCTGTTTCCAGTTTCATTTTCTCAATTTCTGCTGTCACAGTTCTTCTGGCTTCAAGAGAGGATAAGCCCATGAGCTGACACAGCTTTGGTGTTGGAGCCAATCTTAGGCATTCTATTACAATGTGACTATGTAAAGATTAATGAATGGAGAGAGTTAAAAAAAAAAAAAATATTCAAAAGATTTTAGTATTCCTGTTCAGAAGAGGCTTGGGTGAAACTTACTCTTTACAGAACAGTATTTAACAGTAACAACTTTCATGATGATACTGCTTCAGTGTTTATTATAACTTGCTTTTATTTCCAATATTTTTTAAATCCTTATTCCATCAGTTCTAATTTAATATTAAAATCTCACAGAACCCAAACTACAAAAAATATTGTTCACTGAATAAAATTGCCTCTTCTTTCATTTTCTTACAGTTTGTAATATTATATAAAATATATTGCATAAATCAGACATAAAAAGGTATTCATTTTCCCATTTTCAAGATACAAGAAACAATTCATTGATTGTTTTCAATGATTATTTCCCTCAATGAAGGGAAATTACATATTTTAAATTTGAGTTAATGAATAGTCTGATTGTGTGAAGTCTGAAGCTATACAATGCAAAGATCAAATTGTTTGAGGGCTTTATTTTTACTGAATTATTCCAATAATCTTCAAAAATACAGGCCATTTACAATTTGGAGACAATATGTAACAGCGTATCATCACATAAATGGTTTTGGTCCTCAAAGTATCAACCTCAGTGAAATTCACAAATTCTTTCCCAAATACATATTAGATGTACTGTTATTCCAAATATGTATTATTATTTTAACAATATATGCAAATGCTTTACTAAATAAAATTACATTACCATGGTAGTTTTAGTTCCTTAATACTAGAGAGCGTTGTGAGTGCCTCTATTCCCGCATAGCTGTGTTATGATGGGTTCCAGGTCCCACTTAAGATAGATTTGGGTGTTTGTGCACTCATTCTTCCACAATTATCCTTTCTTATTCCATATTCCACATGTATTTGTAAATGCTTTTCCTCCTCTATTAGATATTCATGAGCACCTGCCATATGTGATTAAAAAAATGAAAAATGTGTCTGGGCATCAATGCTGTGAGTGTTGGTGTATTATATGATCCATAACTTTCCAAAAGAAAAAAGATAAATAAAAGATACCAGTATGTAAAATAATTTATGCATATTGTCTTGAAAGTTATAATGTTATCATAAGCCGTTTGCATTAAAAGTTCTACATTCATTCAAATATTTCAAGAAAAAGAAATATAACACCATTCAAAAACTTCTTTGCAGCTACTACTTAAGACAAAGAAGAATATTTAAATGAAGTTGCCTAGGGAAGTGTAGTTTTTGCCTTTAAAAATCCTGTAAATGCCATTGATTACTATGATTTCATAAAGAAATCAATTTATTTATTAACAACACATTGATAGTTAAGATTAATACACAAAATTCGGAACCTTGAGGATATTTTGGATGCACGATTGCAGTTTCTAGACTCTTAATTATTATCTTAACACATTGGGAAAATAAGCAATTGAACATTTACCTAATTGTTTTATTAACCAGTGCAATATAACTGGTTTTATTAACCAGTGCAAATGTTTGGAATTGAAATTTCACAGGTTGGATGATTTTGTCTTCAAATCCCGATGGTGCCTGATATTTGATCCCATCCAAGTAATTGGGTGAAGGACTGACCCAGCCTAAATTAGAATTCTAATTCAAAAAATGAAGGGTAAAAGGTAAACTGCAGGAAGTCAAAGTAGTTAAAATATCCTAGAAATTCAAAATTAAATTGGAGTGAAAAAATTAAATGCAAATTCTCTCAAATGCCTCACCAACTATGCATAAAAAAATTCCTGGTGCTCTCTCAAAATCATTATCAGAATGTAAAATTAATTTGTACTACTCATGTATACAGATTTTCTGCCATTCCAATACACAGGGTGAGTCATGTAACTTTAGCATCTCCTATATTTCTTAAATGGTAGAAGTCATTGCAATGCCGTTTTCACAAAAGTGCATGACGGAAAGGGACTAATTAGTGGTATGAAGTTGCCTTTAAGTTTTCGTATTGGCTGTCATAAACTTTTGAAATTTAAAGCTTTACTCTTACAGGTAATATTCACGTTGTTTTCAAATTAATTATACTGACTTCTTTATCCATAATTGCATTGTTAAAAGATAAATAGATTAATAAAACTAGATTGTTTTAAAAGATCACTTAAATTCCTGATGTGTTAAGTGGAAAAACTGAAGATTGTTTAACTTAACAAGTTTCATTTACTTTTCATTTCCCCTAAATTGTGAAACAACTGTCAAAAAGTTTCACAAATAATCTAAATGGTCCATGATTGAAACCAGAAATGGAACCATTGGAGAGAGTTTGTATTTACAGCGGTCTCTGTGATTTTTCCGAAAGAATACTTGTGATAGTAAGAATAACTTTAATCACAAACAAAACCGAATAAGGCCCCCAACATGAAACACGATAACAGGTTAATATCACAAGTAAAATTATGTATTTTTTTTTAAACGAATTACCCTCAATTACGGTGAGTTAATAAACTAAAAAAAAATAATTGCATTGTGTGTCATGAAGTCATTTGTATTCAAAATAAATATGGTAAGGTTCACGCGGTGAGCTATAGCACAAGAAATACGACGCATTACATCCTGACCTTCTGTGTACTATCCTGCTTCAAATTTTGTCATTTCAATTTAAAGCATTTGCAACAAAAAATAAGCATCCAAAGTATTTAATTGTATTATAATTAATATGCAGCAGGCAGGAGATCAAAGGTGTCATTAGCCACGGACCAGAATGATTTTTCTTCATTCCAGAATTTGAAGATGGGTAAGGGGTCGTTTAAACACACTTCGCTCAGCTGGCAAGAAGGGCACTCAAGTAAGTAGAGAACTGCGCCACCTCTTCTTATCGCATGAAGATCGGATATCAACATGAATTCTGGAGCTTGGAAATGTTACCCGTTATCCGATCTTCATGCGATAAGAAGAGGTGGCGCCGTTCCCGCTACTTCAGCGCTCTCTCTTGACAGCTGAGTGAACAGTTTCAGTGAACGGAAACGCCAATAGAGTGAACTACATGTCACCCACTCTGACGCCAGAATCGCCAGTGCTGTGCGATACCTCTGCTTATCGCATGAAGACCGGATACCCCAACACGAATTCTGACGCTCGGAACGTGTTTTGCTATCCGATCTTCATGCAATGCAAAGAGGTGGCGATGTTCCCGCTACTTCAGCGCTCTCTCTTGACAGCTGAGTGAACAGTTTAAGTGAACCGAACGCCGATAGAGTGAACTACATGTCACCCACTCTGACGCCAGAATCGCCAGTGCTGTGCGATACCTCTTTCCATCGCATGAAGACCGGATACCCCAACTAGAATTCTGACGCCTGGAACGTATTTTGCTATCCGATCTTCATGCAATGCAAAGAGGTGGCGCCGTTGACCGCTTTCTCCTGCTAGCTGAGCGAATAGTTTAAGTGAGCTGAACGCCGATAGAGTGAACTAAATGTCATTCTACTGTAGGAATTGCCGGGATGCTTTGCGATTACGCAGGGCTACCAAACTACATGTCAATTCTCGTGGCTATCGTTAGTGCTACGCTCGAACGGGCGGTATCCAATTAAACTGAGCGGTGGGGACCGTACCATGGTGGGCGTAATGACGTAAGATATTTCCACCAATTAGATGCACAGTAATTTTTGTACATTCCTTTTAGGGTAATTTACAATTGAATTGAGGATTCTGTAGGAAATGTAGGATACCCTGTCATGGAAAAGGCTCAGGATAACAAACAACTCGACAATAAAATTAAATGACAGAGATTTATTAAAATTAAATCGGAAAAACAATGGTAAATTTTCTAGAAGATGTATACAAATTCTCAAAGAAATACAATTTGATAAATTTTGATTTTGAAAATAATAGCAAAACATCACAAATCTACAATATTCATGTAGTTACTTCAGTGAAATCTGAACAATAAATCAACATAATACCTATTATGAAAATACTTAATCTTGAAGTACCTCTGAAGAGAAATTTCTTCCATCAATCAATATTGAAGGATTAAAAATCCACTTGCTATAACAAACTACTGAAGGGAATGAAAACTACATCAAGGTATCAAAATTTTATAGTATTGATATTCCTGTTTTGTTTAACTCTATTGTGCTTCCAAGCATTGCATTACTTATGAAATTGCAATAAAATAACTAGTGTCACAAGACAATATTGATTTCAAAATTAATAATATATCATTTAATTACTATCATGCAACAATTGAAGCAAGCAAAAAGACAGCTCTCTATTTCACTGCTTAGCAATAGCAATTAACATTACATATTAAGTCATGGTTTCAATACTATCTTAGTAATTCTTGTTTAATAAGTGTACTTCACAAAACATTTTAATGGAAAAGCAATGTAAAATGAACAATTCTTTAGAAGAATTAAAAAGTTTATTACACTGTACAAATTTGAAAAATGAATAATCTTTTCATATGTACTATTATTTTTAGAATGTCAGTAGCTTGGTTGTTTTACACAAAGTGCAATAGATTAATACGTAAAAGAATAAGAGTTTGGAATGAACGTACCTTTTTAGTTTCATACATTAGTCTATTCTTCCTTTCAAAAATATTTTCCAAATTATTTTACACAAAATTATCTTATTCATTTATTTGGTAATTTAAATGTCTAAGATTGAATTATTGTTGCGCTAATAATTTCCAATTTTCATTTCTATTGAATTGGAGTCCAAGAAACTTATAATGATATTTGAAAACATTTTTAAACTACTGTGTTCTTCTCTTCATTATTATTCAACATCCCATTTCCTAGCAAATCTCAAGGTGAATGTCAAGTTGTAATTTGCTTCTAGGCAGTAAGTGGAGCACAATGTGCTTATAATTAAATATAATTTATACAAGATATTAATAAATTATAGTTAAATGGCAGCAGTAATTAAATTATTAACAAAATTTAATATTGAGTAATTACTGCAAGTGAAATGCCTCTCATTGTTTTGCATCTTACAAAAGGATGAAAAATAACATCCATTTTATGAGCAGTGTTTTAGAGAGTAACTACCACTAGAATGCAACCTTATGTCTAGTGCTGGTGCTACCACTTCTATATTGAAACAATACACAAAAGAAATTAAACTAGCACACCAGACAAATTCTCAAAACAAGCATTTTTCTCTTAAAATCAGATCAAATGAGGTATCTCAAGCAACAGAACACAATGAGGTAAAACCTAGTTTACTTGTATTTCTGTTGTAAATGTAATATTTGTCTGCATTACAAAAATGATGCAACATTTCTCAGATAAAACTTGCATAAAAACCATGGTGTACAAGTTGTAACTAAACCAAAAATAAATTAGGCTTCAGGGTCAAACATATTCTAAGTAAAGCAATTAATTAAAAAGAAGTAGGTTTCAAAATGAACTATTCTTAAAACTAAGACTATTAAATATTACATGATAACTACCTAAGTAATTTACTGAAACCTACTTCTTTTCAAAGAAGTTGAGATCCTCACACAGAACTCATTAACAGCATACTTGCAAGCAGTTATCATCAGCAATATTGTTGCATTAGCATCACTTTTATTAAATTTTGTATCTCAGAGCAATGCTTACAGCCAAACAATTAAAAATCTGAATTTTGACAATAATTTTGAAGTTCCTCAAGAAGTTTTGGTGTATGTCCTTTGAATTCTAAAGATTTGAAAATTTTCAAAGATATCTCATAGAATGTTTTAATAACAATATCCTTAGGTTTGGAACATACACACCATTACTTCCCTCACATGGAGGAGTATGGTGGTAATAGATAAAACGACAAGACTGGCAGGACTTAGGATTGGAAATTTTGTTAAGAATTTTAGTTTTCCTTGTTGCCTCATCAGCTATTAGAGGATCGTCTATGGGATATGAAGGCATTGTGGCGATCCAGAGACATGTCTTCACCTCCTTTCGCCCTTCAAGAAAGGTGAATTGTCAACATCACAGACATGAATGTCTGTGGCTCCTACACTCCCAATCTTCTCACAAATTAGACAGAACATCTGCATTATCTTTCTTGCAGTTAAATTTACCATTGGCACCAATCATCCCATTCAAAATACATGATTTCACAGCCGAATCAAACTGCAGACTTGTAGGGTTGTTGTTGCAAATACCACGCAGCCTCACAACACCGAAGAGAGGATCAAGTGGATCTTGGTTGAGACATCGAGATGCCAATGATGTCACTCCCCAGTCCCTGAGCATTCTCCGCAATGTGGAAACAGCATCGATATTTCAACACTAAAGAGACAAGTGATGTCATTAATAAATTCAGCCAAATATTTGGACCCTTCAACGCCACATTTAAATAGTTCATTAGCAACAGTTGCACTCAAAACCTGAGCAGCTAACTTCACTTTAATTTTCCTTTTTGGATAATTATGTTCATTTGTGATATTCCCCATGTTCTTATTAAATTTTTTTTTTCCAATTCAAAAAGGTCCACTAAAAATTGCCAGCTAGTTTCTGTAACTTCTACACTATCTGTTTTAAAAATAATTTTGTTGTCCAAAAGAGCATTTCTTGATGCTTTGAGAAGATGAGGAGGATCAGCAATTACAACAATTTTACAATTACTAATTTTTAAAATTAGTCTATCGCAATTGCAGGTTTTTAAGGTTTTTTAAAGTTTTCAAGCAGTGAATGTTAGTTGGTGCCCAGTCACTCACGATTACCACAATATTAAAATCAATTCTTTGAATAGCACCTGTGACATCCATAATTATCTTTTTTAAATATGTGGTCGAAATTGTATCATGAGACAAATAGTACGGTACAGGTTGCTTCCAATTGTCAATGAGACCACGAACCATTAAAACCAAAGCATGGTCTGCGTACTGACACCTACGTTGGGAACCTATATCTTCACAGCAAAATATATACTTTCTGGATGGAGTAAATGTTAAATTCTTCTAAATTGACATTTCATCAAAAATAAGAGAACAATTTTTTTAATTTGGAGTCATACATTTTAATTGATCATCTAAATGTTGAAGCACAACATCATCGAGGCCAACATGAAAAGGAATTTTATTGGAAAGTTGAAGAAGAGTATCAGGAGAAGAAAGTAACAAGAACATCCTCAAGAGTTTATATGCCTGAAGAATATGGTTGTGAAGGACTAAGCAAATTACCTTCACTTCTGTAGACCATCTACAACCAAAAGGAGATTTTGATTTGTTGCTAAATTGAGCCTTCTGGAGGCAATAAAACAGGTGCGAAATATATTCCTCAATTTCATCTGCTGTTCCTGCTGAAGGCTGTTCCATTCCTTCGTTCTCCTGCGCAAAGACAGTACTTTGTCCTGAAGGAACTTCACACGCTCTTGCAGATGTTTGATTTGCGCTCCTGAAGGTCACGATACAGCAGCTGCTTACGAGGGATGAGATCCTTCAAACGAGTTGCACCAATAGATTTAAGAATCCCACCACTTTGTAAGCGAGACTGAGAGTTTGGGGTTGATGGTTCTGTCTGAGGATCATGAACTTGCCATTTACCAGATGGCATTGACTTCAGGCGAGAGAGAAGGGGCCCATTTTCCTAATGCGCTGGATGCCACTATCTCTTCCTCACTTTCGAAGACAGGCACAGACAGGTCAGAAAGAGCTGTTGCAAAGCAAGAGTAAAAATTAATTTTTATTTTTAAAAATATACAAATCATAAATTTCACTTCAAATAAGGTTACCTGATATTTGTGAGACTCGTAATGGATTCCATTGCTGTAGCCAATCTTGCAGAACCTCCTATAAATTATATCAACATTTTAATATTATCTCAAACCAAATGTATGCGGTTCAAAAGCACGAATATAATTGACAGTGATTTGTAGTACATAAAAAACTCTACCACTTTTTCATTTCGTAACCTGCGATTTTTTGTATTTTTAAAGACTAAATGAAAATGTACTCACGTAAACACGGAACAGCACCACATCGCAGTCTCCTTTTGGGGGCACGGATCCTTTCTCCATCTAGGATCCCTGCAAATTCCCTCCATTTTTGTATGGCAAAGGGCATTGTATTTTTGGAAGGGAATCTGTGAAAGAGAGATTCTTTCCATTCGTTTTTCAGTGGATTTGAAGCTCATGTGGCAAACACATCTGGAAACAAACAAAAGACATCTTACTCTACATTATTTAATAAATTGATGGATTTTCTTATGTATTAGGTAATGAATTATGATAATGAATTAACAATAATGTTAATTATATAATAACACCGAAGTCTTACCTCTTAACAGCTTAATATTCAAGAACAAAAAAGCCGCCGTGTTCTCCGAGGTCACAGACCGTCCCACACAAGGTAAATCTTTGTACACTGTGAACATGATAAATCATACTGTTTGTTGATGATAACATCATGTCATTAAGAGTATATATCTATGTGCAGGGGGGTTTCGAACTAGTGTTACATAGCATTGTTTGTTTTTTTTTAAACATTTTATCATTTGTTAAAATACTTCCTTTTTGAGTCTTATGCTAATACATTAAAATGTTATCAAATTAATTTGTTTTAAAATTTTAATAACTGAAAATATTCAAAACTGATCCGTAATATTTTCTAGAATACAATTAAATTGACAGAGTAGACTCTCGCCAAAGCGGCATCCCCAACGCCAGCAGGTGCGCAGCTTGTCACCAGAAATTTACTTACTCTGCACCCTTTCTTCACTCACACGTTGCCCCCAATCTTATTGTTAGGTGCAGCCAGCATCAACTACTAACTCTGACTTTAATTTTCGTAATGTATACAACTTTTTTTCTGTGTTATAACTTATTTTCACTTCTTGCATTTACAATGGCAGGGGGGGGGGTGTCACAAGCATAATGTAATTGTTTGGACAATTTTGGGCCTAGGGCAATAAAACATAGGCCCAGCTCCAAAAAAATTACAAATGTGAAAGTCATCTCAAAAATCTGTATTTGTTTTATTTCAACAAATAAACGTTTAAGCTAGAAAAAATTTCGGGAAATAAATGTTAAATAATAGTTTTAAGTAAAACTATTTAGTGATCAAATAATACAATTTCCACAGGGAGTTTAAAACACCCCCCAAAAAAATTTGTTTAGTTAGTGTTTCTTAAATCACTTGCTCTAGATGAAATAATAAATATGAATTTTAGGAGAACCTGTTTTAATGTTAGCATCATTTGATTCATTTTATAGAGGTCTGTAGCTTGTAAGTATTGACTATAATTCACTATTTAAGGTAAAAAATTAAATAAAGATGTTTTGAAATAATAGACTACTGTAGTGGGACTTGTAAAATTACAAAAATGATTTTCTGGAGTTCTAATTTCTTTTTCAATTTCTTACTAATTTTTCCCCATCTGTCCCTCTATCCAGCCCCTTGACTTGGAGGGCTCTGGGAGATTACCCGGTCTGTTCATGCCTAGCACCTGCACTGCATGTCAGAACTTGAAGTGAGGATAAATGAAAATCCACGTCATTCATCTGAACAAGAGATTAGTATGAATTTCATAACACAATCAGTGATAGGGTGTAGAAAGTAGTTCCACAATTTAAATATTTGACAATAATATTTCACTACAAATATTGATTTAATTTGTATATTGATGTCATTCTGAATAAGTCACACCAGATGTTAGGTTTTGAGAGATCTGCACTAGTAGACACCAAAAGAGAGAAATGCAATTTTTTCTTCTTGAGTTGACCATTTTAGGCTTGAGTGTGTTGTCTGAGAGATAGAACTGCACTATCTGAAAAATGGTATTGTCTTCCAAGATATACACACACAGGGTTACATAAGCTACTGAAGTGGGGAAAAAACATTCTTCTGGAAGACTGTTTTTCATCTTTTTTTCTATCATCTACCATAAAGAATCAGAGAAAGTGTTAAGTAATTAATATTTTTTATAATCGTAAAATCTCCAGTCTTAAAATAGGCCCTCTTTTACTTGGGCCCACCAGCATTGTGGGCCTGTATATTACACTACTGCTAACATTGTTTAGTACTCACAGTAACAAAGTAAGAATTTGGAGTATGTTGCAGATTATATGCACTATCCCCCCCACACACACACACACCGACAAAGAGCAGCAGTTTTCCTCCCCAGCATGAACAAAATTATCACAAATGAATACATTTGCTGAAATTGTTTAACTGTACACAGTGAATCTATAAAAGCCATCACCTAGCCCACTAACATTGCAAGGAACACTGTGTAAGAGGGAAAGAGACAAGGCACAGAGATATACAACATATGAAATAAGAAAATAAAGTAAATGAGAACGTATGCAGAATTTATTTAACCTCTTTTTAGGGCACAGCACCAATTAAATGGCCAAATACTTGTGAAGTAAAGTACATTGGTCGAAAATTTCATTTTGCCACAATTCATGAAAAGAACATAACACCGTAACTATCTTTGGCAAATCCAATGCCATTTTAGCATCAGGGTACACATCATTACATCTAGATATTCATACTTGAAATATTGAACAAAATTCTGTGTCCTGCTGAGCAACATATCTGTATTTTGCATTTCACGGAATGAGATAAGAAATGATCACAAAGCAAATCGCTACTCAACATCTACAATTGAAAAAAATAAATATATTACAAAATTAAAAACAAAACACAAAATTGATGGCTTTTGCGATGTGTAGTAAATGATTTGATACTTTTTGATCGATCTTCTCTTACAAGAATTTAAATATGGTTTTACTGCTAATGAACATGGGTGTACACACAATATTTTTAGATTTTTTAAATATTTCACAATACTTATATTCTAGACAGATCAAGTATACAAATTCCATCAATTAATTTATGCATTTACACAGCATTCCCATGATATGGGTTTTCTCATTCACATACCATGAAATACAAAATAAAAGTAACCATTTCCTTTATATTGGTCCACTGTTTTTGAATTATCATACTTCAAAGCAATTTTAAAACATTACATATGATGTATACAGTGTCTTGAATAATATCATCGTTATTTTTAAGAATTTTGACTTCAATAATAATCCTACCTAATTTACATGAATGGAATAATTGTATTCATTTGCTTTTCTACCGAGTACAGCAAAAATAAAAGTGAGCACATCCAAGTGAAAAAATATTAACAAACAAAAATATTGATTTTTCTTTTCTGCAGTTACAGATTTATTAAATTGTATGAGCTATAGCCCACTGAAAACAAATTTAATGTCAATTAAAACTAAACAACTATACCAAATACTGATATCACAAGGTTTCAAATTTATTATATGAAGAAGAGGAAATTGCTGAACATAATATAGGGCTACCTTGAATATACTTTAGTATTACATGATTAACTATTAGTGTCACGATAACAAAATGATATCTATATTTCTAAGCTTTCACAAAAGATAATGGGTTGAAATAAATAACTTTAATAATTCCTATTTATTAAGTTTTTCAATAAGACTTTCTTGCACTTCTGCTCCTGTTTATCAGTCTGCAAAACACTCAATAACAATAGTTTTGCACAAAAGTTTTGCATATTCTGGAGACATATTTTAAGAGATATCAGTTATTACATAAATCACTACAAAAATTACTAGTTTGCTTAATTCCTGAATGTAAAGGATACAAAATTATTTTAGGATGTCTCTTTTGTAAACATTAAACATTTCATCATGAATTGATCTCTAAAAACATGGCTGAAAATTTGTATCAGGTATGTGTCAAATGTCATAATGCCAAATTTTTATACTCAGTGAGAAAAAAAAATCAGCTTTTATAGTCCTTGAATTTCATATTTAAAATCCACGAGTGCAAGGTAATTGATTTTACATTACAATAAATTTCAAATATCTTATATTTCCTTTTGTAAATTTAAGAACGAGGTACATTACATCAAATCATATAAATACTCTTGTAACCTTAAGAAGCATAAATTTTATGCAAAACTTTTTTGGCGAGTGCACACTCATATATTGAAAAAATACTTGTAAAGAAGCATAATGGTATTTACCATTCTTTTTAGTCTTATTACAATTGTACACACAAAAACTAGAAACATAGAAAACAGTTCAAGGACTTATAACACTACTGCACAACTGCCACAGACACTGATGGCAAGTGCCACTTGATGCAAGGAAAGTCCTCATCACATGATAAAATAGCAAAATGAAGAATAAATCTACAAATAAATAAAATAAATATCAGAAAAATTGCCTATCATTGATTGGAAAGAAATTACATAATGTTCATTAATAATATGACCTACACAAAAATTCAAGTATACCAAAGGAAATTTACTAATACGACCAACCATCTCAAAGTTTTAAAAACAAAAACAGTGAAAGAGATGCTCTTTCTAACATTTCTCAGTAATAAAAAAAATGAAGATGTTTGTATTTGTCATGTTCTTTCTTCATACAATAAAGCAATCACGACTTTAAATTTATGAATTCCTGACTTTTGCAGATTTGCAGGTTCAATAACCATCAGTTTACTGCTTCAGTTCCAATGAATTTGAATACAGTTTAAGTATTTTATTTATTTTTTATTTTTATTTTATAAGAAATTTTCTGTAAAGGTTTAGCCAGAGACTAGGGAACTTCCTTTCAAATGCTGTTAACCAAATGCACAAAAATTCTCAAGTTCCACTAAGCAATCAGTCCATACTCTCACACACTCTTATCCATCTTTCTGAGTGTTCAATTGGTTTGTTACTTTTATTATCAGAATAAAACATGTTAGCTAAGAGATAAAAATTTGTCTCATAATGAAAAGGGATTGAGAATTTAAAATTGTGCAATTCAGAAATAGTAAACACATTCTTTCCAAACCTCACACAGGTGTCCTCATCCATCCTCGGTAATGATTGCAAACATTTTCACAGAATGGCATTTTCTTCAGGTAATTGGTTTTACAATCACAAAGTATACTGACATCATCAGTTTTTAGGAACATGAATTATCAAACTTCAACAATATGTGACAGAGACTGTATAATGCTATAGAACAGAGACCATAAAAGAAGGAATTTGCACAAGAAGGGGCAACTCTCCATTCTTTGGAATCATAGCCAGATATCTACAATTCTGAATGTGTTAAAGGAAATGAAACTAAGCAGTTCTAACATTAAACACATATAATATAAACATTATGGTTAGACTTTATAATTTATACATATTTACATCATACCTTTCTTAACTAATCAGGCATTGTGACACCTATGGTATACAGCATATTAAGTCTTCCATGATTTCTATCATAGCCATTACTATTATCCCATAGAAGTTATATAAGCACCTTTCTTGCACAATAACCACAGCAAGGAATTAAGAATAGATAACAAACATTTTTTTTGAGTTGCTATTTTTGTAATGGCTTTTTAAGAGATTGATACACCCACAGTCAAAAATTACAGTCAGAGGCAATGTGTCAAGAGGTCCACCAATATGAATGGACCAAATGGATACAATACACCAATATCAGTAAAGAGGAAATGGGATATGGACAACTTCAGAATTTCTCTGAGATGCTACATGCCTACTGCTTCATTCCTCTTAATCCATGCATACACAAACATTATTCAAATTATGTTATCAAATGTAGTTATCAATCCAATCTTACATTATGTGGTAGTTCGTCTATGATATTTAGAGTTATCTCTAATCATAGATAAGCGCTTTAAGACTTTTATACATTCATACACTCCCACGCATTAACACACTCAACATACTACTGTGACTATTATTGTCTAATTATAATCGATTTGACTGAATTTTTTACTTAACAAATTAATGCAACATAAGTGTTGCTCTTATCTAAAAGAGACATAATTAAGAATAAGGGACAATGTCGCCAATCACCATCTGATATTCCCTCAACAAAACATGGCTTCCCTCATTTTTCTTGTACTAAAATGATCCCTGAATAAGGGATAATATTTGTGGGGTCTTTCTTTATACCGAAAGAAACAAAAGATGAATATTTCCACTTTGTGGCAAACTATCACCACAAGAAAATGCCTCCCTCAGGAGGTCATGAGCTGAGCTTATCTCTGCAGTTCAATGCCGAAACCAGAGCCAAAACCAACATTTGTTTGTTGCTGACCAGGTGACTGACAAAGCACGTGCTGCTGCTGCTGCTGCTGTTGCTGCTGCTGTTGTTGTTGTTGCTGCTGTTGCATTGGCTGAGCCTGAAGTGGCTGTTGCAAGCATTGACTGTTCTGGTTGGGTGATGTGGAGAATATCCCTGTAAAACAAACAAAAAATACCATAGCGAGTTCTGTTAAATGCATCAAGTCCATCTGCATCATAGTTTCGCCATACCTGACGGCGAAGAGCTCAGCTTGTCTCCTCCTGTGGACATCCTCGAGAATGCCAGCAGAGCATCAGGGAAATTTGGTGGTGTTGCAGGAGTGTTACAAGGTGTGCACACCTGCAACAAAGAACACACGGAAGTGAGCAGAATAATCACAGATAGTGTGTAAATGGGAGAACATCTCCATATTTATGACAAGGCACTGTGTCTGTGCATTAAAATTCATTTAATAGGAGATTAATCAATGAATACAGGAAACAAAAATTGAGCATTGTATCATAAATTTAAGATTAGTAGGTTACATGAAAATTCGTGGCTCGGTTTGGTCTCCATTAATGGAATAATTTCAGAATATTGTCATTGTTCTGACGTGAATGTTTTTTGTTTATTTTTTAAATTCTCTTTCGTTATTTCTTCCTTCCTTTACACAAGAACTTAAACCATATTAGTGAAATGCCATCTACATTTTATTGCACATAAAAACAAATTTTAAAAAATATCTGACATTACCATTTGTCTTTCTTATGTAAGATTTTTGAAAAAGGGAAAGGATTCACAGAAGTTCAAGAGCACTTCCATACAAGTCAATATTTAACCACTCAGGACAGTATATAAGAGTACCCGAAGTAGTCGAGTACTAATTAATGCGATTTTAAGTGAAAACAACTCCGTTAGAACACAAGATCATGAAGGAGTAGGAAGACGAAAGTTGTGGCTGTTAGCGTAGAAAGAGGAGTGCAAGCAGACAGGCAGTCAGTAATATTCGTAGTTATTGTGACACGGTCGCAGTTCAGAGGCGATGTCAGTGAGCGGTGACAACAAAAACAACAGGGTATTATTTTTTCTGCGAGTGTGCGCGCGCGCGCGTGGGTGTGAGGGGCAAGAATCATCCGAGGAATTGACGAGAGAAACTAATGGCAATTTCGCTTGCGCTTGTGGAAGAAAGAAACACACACACACACAAACGCACGAACACACAAACGCGCACACACACACACACACAAAAACACACAAACGCGCGCACACACAAACACACACACAATACACACACACACACAAACGCACACACACAAAACACACAAACGCACACACACAAAACACACAAACGCACACACACAAAACACACACGCACACACACAAAACACACACACACACAAAACACAAACAAACATACACACTGAAGGATGTTCTTAGGAAAGTGTTGTGAACATTAATTTTAACTTGGAATTTATAAATGAGTGAGTTACCTTGTTATGGATTAAAAGTGTTCCTGTCAGGGGAAAATGACTACTTTTTCAGGATGACATATCAAACTCTCTTTAGGACTTTCCTCGGCCCCTTCCATCAACTCGCTGGCCGGTGAAAGTAACTGGAAGTAGGAGGCGAATGCGAGGGTGCACTGATAGGCAGGGGCGGCAAATGGTCTGTGACCAATGGCGGGGGGCACAGAGGCGAAACGGAAAGACGATGGAGACAAACCTCTCCCGGCCAACAACGCGCCCGCGGGCGTTCGCCCTGCCCCCCGCTCCCTCGAGCCCCCGCCTCGCCTCGCCCCGCTCCGCCGCGCCGCGCCGCGCCCCGCCCTCCAGTCTCGCTCCAAAATGACACTTCGAAGATTTAAACAGCGTATGCGGAGTCAAAAAATAAACGGTTTTAATATATATTATAGACTACAATAAACATTTATTCGAATCCATTTATTATTGAATCTTGTAAGCAACTTCTGACAGTGAGAAGCGAAAATGAAGATGCGACATCGCAATTTCATAGTAATTCGAGATGCTTCCATACGAATAATAAAATTCTGGCACATTACAAAGTTAAGGATTTTTAAAACGAATTATGGCTTAACACGTACAATATAACATCATAACAAGAATGTTCGTATTTCACGCTGTAACGTGCAAGCACATTAACGAGTAAATGGCCGGGTGCCCAACGTCGCCTGCACTTACTGCATCCCGCCGTACATCACTGAACTGCGTGTTGCGTCCGCGGACTCCCCAGGGGGACTGTCTCGAGAGGAGCAAAACTAAGTGGTGACGCAGGGGATCGTTAACGCGCTTCTCGCATGTCCCACCAAGAAGAGGGGAGGGGCAGGGGGAGGCGGCGAAGCGCACCACACGAGGCTTGGCGAGCCGCAAGGTTCAAGTGCGCATCTCAGCAACCGGAATTGAATCCGACGATATTATTTTCATACGTTCAACGGTTGCCCTGCCGGCACACAGTATTTTGCAGTACATGCAACTTCTCACAAGCTTACATAATTCAAAACTATCACCAATTTTGATAAAGTTCAATCATTATTTAATCATGGAACAATAGCTTGGGTGAAACGAACATTTGCATTGAAAGTACTCTATGTACGAGGATGTACTACATTGTATCATGGATCGAATTCACGAGTCGTGGTCAACAGATAAAACTGCGCGAAAAAATAAAGTACAAACACATATAAATGAACTGAAGTCGCTTCTCAAACAAACCAATCCTTTATCAGTTTCCATAAGTCAACATGCCGTGACTTCGTGATACCAGTGTAGTCATTACAGAATGTCGAAAGATTTGCCGGACTAAGCAAGTAATAAATAGAATGAATCATTAACCTCGATAAACAACATCGTCATATCTGTTAGATCACTTCTCAATTCAAACGATTAATTACATATTTCGAGCGAGTCATCGTTATGCTGCAAAATATGCGAGAGAAGTTTGCTTCCATTCTTCCGCCAAATATTGATTTTTCTGTTCGAAAGTGGTAAATAAAAATATGCCGGAAATCGAACGAAAATTTGATGTAAATGGGAAAAAGGCGTTTGAATGTTTCAAATATCACTCAAAAACATTAATAAAGGTACCGAGGCCACGAACTGACTGCCAAGTTCTGACGGAAGCAAACACACAAAACTTCGGTGGAAACTTGTTACTAAGAAACAAGGATCTGTTACTTTCAAAGAAGAGCACGACAGCAAAGAAGAGCAGTGTGAGAAGAAACAACAACAAATTAATTAGTATTACTCCCCGTCTATACGCTGAATAGAAAAGAATGGCAATAAATTCTTGTCAAGAAAACGCGATAGTGATTGTAATGGACAAATACGTAGAAGTGTCATAGTGAAGTTCTGAAAAGAAATATACTAATAAACAAAATAAATTAAGTTCCTGTAATCAAAGTAATACGTCATTATTCTAAAAGTGAGATAGTGCATTATTTTCATGAATCAGAGGTTAGTCCGTCCTCGTCAAACGGATATAGGATAAATCCCATTCTATTGTGTTATTGTGTCTTCGAAGAATCACACATAATTTTTTAATCTTTCTTGTTCCCTTAACAAGACTTGGCATCATATGGTGAAGGGTATGACTCATCTTTCTGAAACTTGAAACAAACACCACTCAGTACATCGGTGCCTTGGCTGGCCGACACTGAAACGGATATTACTAACGCGAAGGAAGAAAAATCAAAGGATAAAGAGGTAGATCTTATCATCTACTGCAAAAGCAAAATACATTTTTACGTGAACTGAATACGAGAAAAATCAATCTTCGTACGCAAATTATTTTGTAGCAGAGAAATCCGTAAAGATTTCTGCTGGCAGCAAGATCGACTGCCTTGGAAACGCGAACGCTCATACTTCTCCGTTTTTCCTCGTCCAAACGCCTCCTGCGCGGATTATGACCTGCAGCTACGACCGTGCGTCGCATCCAGCAACACGAGCGGAGTAACACGCCCCCCCCCATCTACCCCGCCCAGGGAATATCGCGAATGGGAAGAGGGGAAATCTACCATCCGCCCACCTCGCCTTCGCAGCCATCGGCTGGACAATGCCCGCGCGACCTACGCACGGCCAACGGGGCCAGAGGGACTGGGGGCCGGGGCAGGGGGGGGCCAAAGGGCGAGAGAGCGCGGACGAGCGCGGGCGAGCACCGCGCCACGCGCGTGCCGCAACGGGGCTCCATTGACCCGCGTGTCCGAAGCGCCGTGCCGCGCCGGCCGCGCCGCACCGCCCGCCGCTGCGCCACGCCGCGCCGCGCCGCGCCACGCGCAAGAGTCCGTAGTAGTAAGCATAGTAGCCAGGCGCAGAATCAATACCGCTGGCGCGCGCCGCGTACCCTGCCTGCCTGTCGCCAACCAAACAGTGGGTCCGCGAAGCGCCCACCAGGCCTACCGCTCCCGCGCGCCGCGGCCCTGCTTCGCGGCTCAGCGCACGGGCGCCGGCGAGGGGTAGGCAGAGCGGACGGGGACAGAAAGTAAACAGTAAGATGGATGAAACGAGGCAACGTGTTTCGGCGACGGCCTGCCATATCAGAAGGCGCACAGAAGCACACTCAGGAAACGGAACGAGAGAAGCGGACGGGATGAAGCACAGACGAGACGAATTGCCATAGTCTATTTCGCATCCACCTGTTTTAAGCCAAGAGACGACGTCCTAATAACTCCGCACTTCTCTGGAAATTTTCAGGGGGTGAAAATATGCGATAAATCTTGCAGTCGTCAGCATTGAGCGAGCGAGGCCCTTTTATAAGCCGTAAACGCCCCACGCAGAACGGCTGGCTTTACGTCCCCTGCCAAGGAAGCTTTTATCGTGTGGAAAATCCTCCTTCCTCGAAAAGCAGCGCCCTCACATCTGCGCAGCGAGCAGGAGGCACCCTCCGCGGAGCTCTGAACGGGCTTGGCGGTCGCGCGGGCGCTCTTCCGCTGACAAGTTCCTGACAACATGAAAGTTGAAGAAGGGAACACGTCGATAGGTAGCAAAAAGGACAATTAAATAAATGCAATAATGCAAGACTAATTAATAAGAGGGGAAAAGAACTGACTAGCGGGCGAGGGTGAGTAGTCGAGTGGGGCACGCCCGCGAGCTGATTGGCCATTAAATGCGAGGACCTGTGCCCCCCGCTTACGAAAAAAAAAGCGTGTGCGTTAACCTACATCATCTAGATAGCAAAAAAGGAATTGCGGTTAACGAAAAATATATTTAAACGAAAGAATGAACACGAAATATAAGGAAAAAATAAAACAGCAATTTACCGATTCGGGAAAAGTCGTTTATTGATAATGGTAGCATTTGGATTTAGATGTTTAATAAATGCAAATGACATTGCGAACTGTTTCTAACGTTCTTCAGAAAACGAAAACCTAGGGATACGAGGCATGTCATGTCTATGGTTGCTTAAGCCCTTCGATGCGTTTCGAATAGTTTAGTCTACCTGTTTAACGCACGAGGAAATGCTTATGGTCGCGACACATGTGAATGATGGAAGTTGGACCGAGAGAGAGGGAAAACGAAGAACACGTGAAAACCTGTCACGGACCTCTTCCAAAGCAAATTTCACATGACTCGAACTGCATTTGAGCAGCAGACCTAGTAGTGAACCGTCACCAGTCGGAGCACGATGTTACGAGTTGCCAATAGTATATCCTGAACACATCAAGAGTTGTGTTACTACGATATCCTCTAGTACAATCTCTCAAAACCGTTTTCAATAGATTTTAATCGTGAATGTACACAGGCTGCCTAATGGAGAAATGGTGGGATGAGAATCCGCAAAACGAGAAAGTCTCCAGAAGACCCGCCGAGCGCTCGTTTGCGCACAAACTCCACGCGTTTCAAACGGGAATCGAACCCCGGTCGCAGATATGAAAGTTGAACAGTCTGAACGCCACTCCACGGATCGCCCCATGTACAGTACACCTCATTAGCATGAACTCGTAACATGGCGAAGTCGCGTCCATGGCGAAGGTCGCAGAATGGCGACCGAAACGTCGGCACCTTCGCCATGGACGCGGCGTCACCCGGACAGCCTAGTAAATACTGACTTCGGCCGCGGAAGCCTACGCTCTCAGCCGCTCGCCGGTCCCGACACGACGGAATTCCGCCCGCAACCGACCAGGACGTTAGGCCACGAGTTCCGCCCAGTGGTTTACGATTTCCTCAAACCAAACTCTCGTTTACACAGAGATGGTAAACGATCTTATGAGTGAGAAGTAAGATGAGGTGTTGAATACACAAAGTCACAAAGTCGAGGTGATTGGAGCAATGTGAAATGAGTTTGTGTGGGGGGGAGGGGGAGGAAAGCCCCCAAGAAACCTACACTTTTCCCCGCGAGAAAACCAACAGGATCAATCCGAATGTGCCGGCACTCGAGGAGGCGAGCAGACGGAGCAGCCAACAGTAGGCGGCGGCCCGCGCCCGCAGCACCTGTCAGCTTCCGCCTGCGCCGCCGCCGCCGCCACCTCCGCGGTCAATGATCCAGCCGCCCGCCCGCCCGCCCGCCGTCGGTATTTGCGCACTGGCTGCCTCGACCCCCGCCGCCGCCCCGCCGAACGCGAGCAAGGTGACCCACAGTCTTTCGCCGAGAGGCTCATTGGCGAAAGAGGAAAGCAGCGATCCACCGCAGATTCGGATTACCCATAAACCGCACAACGACGCTTGTGGTTTAAGGCGAATTTCCCTTTACAAGAAGTAAAAAAGAAAAAACCTTTTCACTTTTGAACTGATTGATGAAGGATCGTCTTTCAAAATGTGAACTTCGCCCTCGTAAAATCAATCAACGGATTCTGATGTTGAAAGAAGCTTGAAATTATCTAATTTATGCGTGGTTACAAACAATATATCGAATATGCCGAAGAAGGTAAACAATTCAAAGATTAAACGTTGTTTGATTTATTCACGAGAATGCAAAGAGCTAAAAGAATAGGAATGTCTTTTGGGTTATGTGTGAATGTACAAAGCCTAAACGATGTCAGGGTTTCGTGTGTCTGTTGTTGATCTCAGAGTCATTAAAAATGTGACTTGCACGGTAATTTGTACTCGAATATTCCGTACTACGGTTCTAAATAATTTAAAGACTTTTGGATTAATAGAGCAATCGTATTCTTCTAATTTACATAAACAAATAACTTGTTAACTTCAACATTTGAAATCAAATTCAGTGAGAACCAGCTTCACGAATCCATAAACTTCTAGGATCTTCTGAAATCTACTTGCAGTGTTGACTTATTTTTTGTGTTTTGTTATATAATATATAATCTAAAGAACTAATAGGTACAATATTGTGAAACAATACGTGTATATTGTGCGTTCCTAAACAAACTTTTTTTGGACTACAGCAAAAGTATAATAAAGTTCATTAAAAATAGTAAAGGCACATAAAAAAACTAAGCCTAATGTATATACCGAAAGAAAATGTAATCTGCAAGTACGTTTTGACTAGATAGACAACTGAATAGTAATAAAAAAGGGTTATTTAAGACATTTAATGTATACCATGAGGCTTTTTCGATCATAATACAAACTTTCCACAACTTGAGGTTGAAACTAAGCCGTCACAACCGTATACAACTTTCGCGTATGAGGTTATTCCTGCTGGCGAAAACGTCAAACCTCATTATATACGCAAGAGAAAGTAGAAGCAATTAGCGATTTAGTTTCACTACGCTGAATTGTGTTGCGTTCATTCATAAATCGTAAAAGAAGTACGTCCCTCAACACAGCGACTCTCTAAGCGACCTTCAATCCGGATTCATCCCAGACACATTAGCGGAACCCCGCAGAGTCACAAGAACCTCAACAATTTAGTAGCTCCGTACAACTTAACAAATGTCTGGTCTCGTAATGATCCCTTCATTCCCTTCCCCCTGAAGGAAAGTAGCATTTCTCTTTTCGAAACGTCACAGACATTTTTACTTTGCCTCCCTATACTTTAGTTCAGAGAGAAAAGTATAGGATTCACTTCAACAATTCGATCTCAAATTTTCGGTTGCGAAATATGTGTTTAAGTTCTTTGGAGCTGTACTCTACGCACGATAAGATTAAGGTCAATTAGTGTTGTACCGAAGGTGGTTAAGATTGGTTGAAATACAGAGGGAATACATGCAATTTTGTACCTGAAAATCGGGAAGTTTATATCAATAGATGGACGCGTCACGCACAACGAACGCTGTTATTAGTAGCTTCTGAGCTGAAATTTGGTCAATCCATCAGTATAGAGTAGATCAGAGTTTCATTAAATCCTCCGACATACGGAAAATTGGGTTAATCTTTATATTTGAAAAACTAAGGATTTTTAGAAATAAAGTTTCAGTTTTCCCCTCAACAAAATTTTGTAATTTTTGCTTAAAATGGAAGGTAGTTGGGCTCGGATGTTTTATCTATTGCACTTATTAACCAGTTTTACAGCATATACACTAAATGATAGTGAAAATAATTAGTACTCTCTTGTAAATAAAATTGTATTTTAGACCTCTTTTTGGTATGTACTCCTTTAGTCTGCCATAATTTTGGACGCACTGAGCCCGAACTTAAACATTTTATCTGTTATTCAAAGGACCTAAATATAAAATTACACCTTACTTTGGTTGCTCATGATCACTAAAAGTACTTTTTCTCTCACCCAAGCTTCACCCGTTTCTGAGAATTAAAATTAAACCCGAAATGTAAAGCGGGCCGGCCTTCGCAGGGAAGGGATTCGCTGGGGCCGGGGTGTTTGTGTCCCGACGGGGAAGGGGCGGAGCGGGGCAGGAGGGGAGGGGGCCCGCTCTGGCGCGAGGCCGCATGCGAGGGGGATGACAGGGCTGGAAGGGCCGCGCTGCCGACATCCAGAAATCAATCTCGCGCCTCCGCCTCCGCCCTCGCCCTCGCCCTCGCCTTCGAGTGGCAGCGGAGCTTGGGACGAATGCTTCCCGAACCCGCGAAAACGACAAAGGAGTCATGTTTGCAGACGTGCACGACAAAAGGGAGTTGAGCGCCAAGATGGATGAGCCTAGTGAAGGGAAGGGCTGAGAAAAGAAAGGAGGCAGGGACGATCGGAACCGAATAAGTGGAATAAACGCGGGCGAAAAAGAAATACAAGACAAGAAAGGGAGGTAGATGAAAAAAAGGTGCGGGAAAAGGAAGACGGTAAAACGACATAAGAGAAAAAACCGTAACATTTGGAATCAGGCAGATGACGCGTTAAGGAGAACCCACGAAATGCCGGCGGGCCCTCGAAGGATTCTCCCATCCGAACCTCCCGAACGCAAAACCGAGAAGAGGAACCACTGAATGTGACAGCGTCGCAGCTCCACTGACTTCGCTGAAAATGACAAAAAGAAACGGAAAAATTAATCAAGTGAAGATTGACGAGTTTCGAAAAATTACCCGCAAAGAAAGGAGAAAGAGTTTACTTTCTTTGGAATCATTGCTTTAAAAAAAAGTTTGTTCCAGAAATGATACTGAAGAAATGGAGTCAATGAAGTGAAACAGACATCCTCGCGGTTCTATCCAGATGGCTACTACACAATTTTACGGGTAGTTGGACCGACTATCAAGAATGAGTAACAAAATTTACAATAACATGTAAGAAGCCTACGCTTTCGTAACTTTAGGATGTCAATGGTCGACAATATGTACGAAAATGTTTTGCTCCTGGAACGTTCGCTAAAAGCTAGAAACTTCAAAATGCAGTTGACATCGCTACCAGTGTGTTGAATACATGTTAATAAGCATATGACATTCTTGTGCATATGCAGCGAGAAGGAAAAGCAATGCTTTTCTGGAAACCAATAAAGAATATTCTGAGTCATTCGGGGCTACGGCAAGCGTGGAGAAAAGTTTTATATCTAACAAAAACTATATGCTCTGATTTATACTGACCTCAGATTAAATAACCCCATTGTGACTCCTATTGCCACAATCAAATAAGCAACTGCCACTTCCAAGACGTAGAGACGTTTCCTTCTATTTCCCGTCCTGCCACCATACGATCTCCCGGCACAATGTCCAAACGGGTGAGAAGCCAACATTGTGTTCGGGGTTTGCAACAACGTGAGCACTCAGCGCACGTAAGCTTCTTTGAAATGGAGAACAGGAGTCGGTGCAGCTGCACCTATCCGCCCAGACGGGGAGAAACGTGCCAGACATGTCGCGAAGGGAACATTTCAGGCCACGCCGCCGCCAGAGGGCTAGGAGCGAGGGAACAGGAGGAGGAGGAGGAGGAGGAGGAGGACGGGGCGACGCGAGGGGGACCGTCACGTCTGCGCGAGCGTCGACAGCACAACTTCAAGAGTTCAGAAAACAAATGAAGGCACTGGAGCCACGGTTCCGGGCGCCCGAGCGGCCGTTCTGCGGAGTTGCTATGGAAACGACGCGACGTTGCCGCGCTGCCGCAAGACACAAACAACCACCGACTCGCCCGACCTAACCACAAATGCCGTCATGCAGATTTTGCGAGAAAGGTAAAATCCGCTTTCAAGCAGGCCCTTTTTCGCAGGGTTTCTTCTGGCAATTTCTTTACGAACTTCAGGATATTGCTTAATAAAAGAAGTGCATCTTTTAGTCAGCCATAAAAAGATTGCGTACCCTTGAATATACACTAATATTTACAAACTCCAAAAACGAAATGTGCGAGCAATAAAACTAATAGAATTAAGCCCACGTAAGAAAATAGTTTTTTTCCCACAGAAAAACTAGTTTGTTTGTTTTTTCCTCTTTTTTTCGGGAAAGCATACTGCACTAACACACTTTCAGTTTTCAATTAGAACGTGGCAGCAAAAGCGAACATAGCCCTGAGATCGTCATCAAGGAAATCGAAGCGCGCAATCGGTCTAACAGCGTGAAGCAGAGACTGACATTCGTCGATGCCGCGCCAGGAGAGCAGAGCACTGTCCCCGATATTTACACGCGGGAGTGGCAGTTCAATTTATCCCCGCGGAACGGAAGACTTTTGCCGGCGCGACGAACGACGGATTCTCCCCCGCCGGCCACGCGCGCGCGGGCGGAGTGCAAGGCAGCGGAACCAGGGCGGACCACTCCACGGGCCCCGCTTTCAATCTACACCCAGGAATAAGCCTTTCGAATTATCCAGCAGGGAAACACGCACGCACACATCCCTGATATTGAAAAATGGGCTTCCCCGCGTCGCCGCAGCTCGGCCTGGCCGCCCTGCCCCACTCCAACCCTGCGATCCTTATTGACCGCTGCGACGGCGTTAGCGTCGGCCGGGCATCGGAGCAAGGCCTCTTCGACGCCTCCCCGCACCCCCGTCGTAGGGCCCTCGAAAGCGCCAGGCGAGGGAGGGGGACAACCAAGGCATTAGCATCTCCTCCTTCAATGTTTCGACACCCAAGCAATAACTCAATTTTTATAAATCCAACGACTATATGAAAAAGGTGAAACCAAAACATGAAATCGTATTTTATAAAATACATGTACCGAAGGCAACTACTTTTCTCTTTCATTTGAACGTTCGCACTATCTCGAAAAAATAAACAAGACGAACAAATGGCATCATCAAGTGAGCCTCTTTCTAAGAGGCCTGGAAAACGAAATCTCCATAAATACTGAAGGATTTATTTGTTTACGTACTTGCCCACTGCACGATGACCGGATCGAAAGTTGTGGGTTTGGGCGTTTTCCCCTGCGATCCTGGTTGTAAGGTCTGCTTGAAAACGCACAGGAAGTCCCCTGCCACCCCTTCTCTACGAGTCCATCCCGCACCCCTTCGTACCAGTCTGCACGAACCGACTTCCATAAGCTTCCTGCCCGTGATTCCAGGAACTCTCGAAGGGAAGCGACAAGTACGTCTCTCAAAATGTCATGATATTGATAAAAGCCCTTTTTATTATTTTCATTTTGCGGCTATTTTAGGTCCCAATGCCTTTTTTAATGTGTCTTATTTTAATTTGTTATTCCTCTTCCGTCATCATTTCCCCTTTTTTCTTCGCATCTGTGAGATGGACAACACGTGATCACTTTTGCGATTTGCATTCTGCTAATGGGGGTGCAATGTCTGGTACACGATCTGGGCTCAGGAAGAGTTGATTGCTCTCAGAAATCTGTAGAACACCTGAAGATTCTCATGTTTTTTTGTTTTTTTTATATTAGAGTCGACACACGAAATCTTATTTCACGCTTGAAAATGACCTTCACGCTTGTGGGACATTATATTCATTAAATATCCTTTTCTCGAGCCCATTTGTCACTTTTAACCCGCCTTCGTGCATCCCAATTTTAGGCCCCATAAATGCCCTTTCGTGTGGCATGTGCGGGCCACAGAGAGGGCTGCGCTTGCAGGCTCTGGCGACGTACGCGCGACGGACACAGGATCCCGACCGCGGCGAGGAGTGTGAGCGCCGGCGGCGGCGGCAACCAATACTTTCATGTCAGCTTCAGGGTCGGCCCCCTGCGGAAATCGATAAGTGGAAACCAAATAAGGGCTTGCACGCCTATTTTGGCCTCCCCACCAGACATCCATAAAACCGAAAGAAAGAGGTCGGAGAATTAAATTTCCGGAAGAACGTGCTCCATTCGGCGCATGCTGCATGCATCTGTGCAACACAACCCCGCGACAAACTTCTGTGACTGAATGAGCTTCAACTGTTACTAACAACTGTGGTTGTAAGATTAATGCAGTTTTACAGTATCATAGTATTTACAATCGTCCAAAAACTACTTACAAAGATTTGGTGCCACTAAAATCTATGTGTTTAATTATCTTGCAACAACCTACTAGATAGGCAAAACACGTGTACCATTAAGTTGCCGAACTGAAATAGCTGTAGATCAGACTATTACTTCATAACTACACGAAGCAAGTTTATAAAACTTGGCTATCAACCAAATTCCTTATCCTATCACCTAGCAGCAATTTCGATATGCAAGAACAATATGCCTGTCGTAAGGTTATATCGGACATAACTAGTAATATACTAAAACACACACATACGAGATCCGTATTGCAGTACCGGTTTAGTTTTCCGAGAAAGAGTAATATCGCAGTGCACTCACGGCAGAGTGTTGGGCGTGGCGTTTATTCGCATGCAAGTTCCACGAACGCAGTTCATGTTGGACTCGCCACACAGGATCACGTATCATTGCATAAGGAAAACACTAAGGTGGCAAGCTACTGTTTTATTTTGGTTTTCACCTTTTGTAAAATGATCAAATGGTCAGTAGTAGAATACTGTATTTTCTGATGCAATAAAAGAAAGGACTAATTAAAATACAATTGTGAAAACAAATATAATATAGCTCATTTACTATTAATGAAAAAAATTATTTTCACGGCAAGAAATGAAAATAATTGTCTACGGATTAGGACTCGCAAAAATCAATTCTAAGGGCACAATCTTCATAGAAACCTCTAAATAGGTGACATTTCCTCTTCGTTGGATGTTTACAATGCCGCAGATTCGATTCATTTGTTCCTTAGATAAGGTCTTTTGTGTAGTACTATATTGATTAGTGCAAATTCCCGTTTATAATAACAATTAAATTAGCTGACAAAAAATCAAGCCTGGAAACGATGCGAATAGTTTTTAAATGTATTCAAAAATTGCGACTAAGGAATCGTTAAAGAAATTCACCACCAAGTCACATCCATTGCCGGACATCTTTCGAGTCCGTGTGCGCAGGAATTGCGCAGAACACGCGTTGCGAAAGCGCCCGAGCGCACTATTCGCCTTCGAGGCTCGCAGGAAGAACGGGCGGCCGCCGCAGAACTCGCACTTGAGCTGCACACGGTTATGGCAAAACTCCCTCGGCACACAAACAGCAGACACGTTCGGACGACCTCCTCTTGGGATTCGGATTTATTTACGGAATACACGTCCCGTTGGAGTGGCCTAAAATCTCTTAGTCCACCACTAGAACACTAGACAAAACGTCGTAAAGATCTCTTGTGAATTTGGTATGAAATCGTTAGTCTCTATTAAGTTGATCGTTAATAAGATAAAATAATTACATAATTGTAGACGAAAACATAATAATGCCAATTCTGTTTTTAAAAATCATACATCGCGAATTCTCTCACGCCGTCTGAAACACACTCGGCACAATGTATTTTGGAACCTTATTTGAACCTATAATTAGAGACAAGACTTTAGCAATTACTAAAAATGCGAAATATTACCAAACGCTGAAAAACTAGGTAATTAGTAATATTTCTGAAGGTTTACAATCTCTGATAATATGCAAAAATTATCATAATATGCGAAATCACGTGCAAAATACGAATTGGTGGTGATTCTGCAAAATAATAACTGCTAAATTGCATTTTATGCTTACCTTCGTGTTCGCTCCCTAACTAGGGATGATGCGTCGTTGACCACAATACATCGATTTTTGAAAACATTTAATTTGAGTGAGAGTTGTTGTTAATACATAGTTCAGAACTATCAAAACAAGTAAAACAAATAATAATAACAATGTAAAAAACTTATCTTGAGCGCTCAGGTTCATGTCAAGGGGGCTCAGCCTCGTCCGTTCGCTGTGCGCAGGGCACGGCAAGAAGAGGAAGGCCCTACGCCTTGCCCGCAGGACTTCTTACACTCTTTCCAGTACTTTTTATATTTGTTGAAGTTCGCAAATAGCGAAATATTAGATCAGTTCCCATTATTTCTGATTATAAGGAGAATATACAATGTCGTACCCGAAAATTTATTTGTATAATGGGTGAATAGATGTGTCAGATATAATGTTCGATTATACGCTTTTGAGCAGAAACTTCAGAATTTCGAAAGGTAAGGCTTTGTTTGATGGATGTTCAACATCGCGATATAATATTGAATTTCGTTTTACTGTACGAAATACATGCACACCAAGAAGCAAAAAATAAGATCCTTGGCAGCAACTTTTCGAGTCACCAGTTCCGCTTCCAACTTCAACGTGTTAGTGACGTCACAAAGCTCGACAACAGCGATGGTCGCACCTGATGAAAACCCAATGTTTGTTTGGTGGAAATTTCCATACACAAACGACGAATGCACACCATCGTTTATCGACGTTATTTGCGGAAGCGGTTGTGACGCATTCGACGCCGCGCGCGCCCCGTCCGTTCGCACTGCCCGATGCACACGGGGCTTATCGCCAGCAGCGGCAGCGGCAGCGGCAGCGGCCTGATAAGCGCGCCCGCCTCATTCACAGAAAAACGAGTGCGCCGTGTCGTGCCGTGCCGTGCCGGTGCCGCCGACAGCAGAGGCGCGCTCCATCAGGAGGTTTTGACGGCCACCCGCGCGTGAGGAGCATCGGCGCCGCAGCCTTCTGCTTTCAAGGGGGCGTCTCGCTACGTTGTACCAGCGCACAGCCATAGTCTACCTCTGCACGTAAACGACGCGTAGGCAAAGGTGAAGTATCTTTTGTGTGGCAGGGACGAACCCACGAGAGCAATGCTCCGTCCCCAAAGCCAACATTTATTTATAATTAAACACTAATAAGTTGAGTATACTTATTATATTCAATTTATCCAAAGCAATACTACATATTGATTCGATCACATCCAAAGGAGATCTACTACTATGAATAAACTTTTTTTTTTTCAATTTCACGTTAACATTGTTTTGCTTCAAAAATATTTGGGGCGGGTGACAGTTATGTCTGGAATTGCCTTCGTCCCCTATGAAATACGAATGGGATCCGACTCTCTTGCGGAGGGCGAAGCGTTTTGGGAACATGAACAGGAATCTGCACAATATTTATACGCAGTGGGTTGGTGTCACTGGACTTGGAGGGAGAGAGTCGGATACAGAGCGGTATGATGTGCAAGTTGAAACAAGTTCCTATTGGTTTCTTGAGATGGTTACCGACCTTGTCATTACTTTACCTGTCCTTACCGAGTGGTATGTTTTGTTTGCATTACTGAATCGAAAATAAAGGTCTAAATTTTACATTTCAACGTACTTCTACTTTTACTACTTATTATAATTTTTTGGAGTTATTGGATGAGAGAAAATAAATATTCTTCCTAGATTATATTGTCTACATACATAGTGTCCACGTAAAAAGTCATGTAGACTACATGAAGATTACGTGTAGAAAAACGCGTACACATAAAATAATAGTCTACAGCACATCTCTACGTTAAACAGAGGTAACTCATTTTTTCAATGTGTAGAATTTCAGGTTGGAATACTGACTTCACTATTTATTTACGTATCAGGACTTTACTTCAAAAGAAACGAAGTGAAAAAGACGTTGCACATATTTATACAGTGCATTATTCACTTTTTAAATTCTATGTTCTGGCCAGCCCTTACAGTTCAGTGTTATATTTTGTCATATTATTATTATTATTGAAAAATAATTTTAAGATATATCGTGTTAATAAACACACATTCTTAAGTGCAATTGAAAATTATAATGTTCTGGCACCACATTGCATGAACCCATCTGCAGAAATAATTACCTATATCTTTCTATCTATACCATATCTTTACAATTTGTCACGTAACCTGAAGATACATTAGTCCTTACTAGTAATGCATTTTGAAAAAAGTAATTCATATATTTTAGTATTATACAATTCTCTCTTCCAATGAGACTACGGTTTAAGACCTTATTAATTAACAATTCT
Organism: Gryllus bimaculatus; assembly: GCA_017312745.1. Lineage (NCBI taxonomy): Eukaryota > Metazoa > Arthropoda > Insecta > Orthoptera > Gryllidae > Gryllus > Gryllus bimaculatus. The sequence continues at coordinate 256,495 of BOPP01000321.1, forward strand.
TCATCTTCCGCCACTTCGCCGAAAAGTGGACCTTCGAGGCGATAGCTACAAGCACAGCAATAATATTTCTGTTCTCTAATTTTTCTATGGGCTTACTGCTATTTTGAAGTCGTAACTAATGTGTTTCCTTCTTTCCTCACCACATACCCTACTGCCAAAACTACTGCTACTGCCTACTGCTATGGCCATATGCCAAAACGAGAAAACGCGATTTCCCAACACAATTCGCAAGCGCACCCCCCGGGGCTCGAAGCGCGGACCACGAGGTGAAAGGGGAGCTCTCCCCGAACGATTCTTGGCCAGGTCCGTATTTAGAGAGTCTGTGCACTGGATCGAGTGGACTTTGTGCCCGTTTCCTCTCGGGTGAAGATTACAAAAGACGAGGTCTTCTGACAAACCAACACCGGGCCCACAGGGTCGAGGAATCGAAAGGCGAATGAAGTAAAAGGCGTCCAGAAAGTTTACTTGGGGTGGAAATGTTTCGGGGTTTCCCTTATACAATATAGATCGCGTGAAACATCTGAATCACTGAAATCCATTACTAAACTGATGTTATTAACGTAGTTGATGTAATCATTTTTTTTAATTGGATGTTCCATATACTGCAAAAGCTTACGTTCAACGATTGTGTGTAGTCGATCTGTTCACGTAATTTTAGGACTATAATGATGTTTTTCGGGCTGCTGTGCCGTAGTCCAAGGGAAAAAGAGTTTCTAGACTTTCGTTTCAGTGGACATCTACAGCAGTAGCCCCCGTCTCGGGCGCAGTGAGTCGACGCCGCCACCAGTTGTCACCAGCGAGGTCCACCCCAAATTCCGTACGTCTTGACCAGGGATCGAACCAGGACTCTCCTCCATGCATTTCGCATTCGTCATTCGGCGAGTAGTGATCGCTCGCTCGAAAAATCCCTAGTGGTGTGCGGATGAGTTGCTTGCTTTTTGCCGAGCGCCCAACATTCGGTGCTCGCCCTACACGCAGCGCGTCGGTCTTTTGAGGGCATCAAAGGAAGCGAACATCGGCCGGACACCTCGGCTTCTCGGAATTGGGCGAATGGTAGCTCTCTCCCTCTCTCTACTCGCTGAATGCAGAGTGTGGAGCTGCCTTGGACTATTTTGTTGCAACGTATACAAAGCTGAAACCTTTCAACCCCCTTGGCCCCTGCCACAGGACCAAATACGAAACGCGGTCCGCTCTTCGGGAGCGGCGGCTGCAGGTGCTTCCGCGCCGAGCGCGCCCTGGGCAAAGAAGCGGCGCCCGCAGCCGCGACACCGCCCGCCCTGCAGTGGACCACACGTGGGCCTGCACGTGAGCATGCGGTCGAAAATGCTACAAAACAAAGCATCAAATTACATCCAGAGTTATTAAAGTTTCTGTTTCGGAACAATTTTCCTACCTTTATGCTTATATTTATTACTACGGTAGAAATAATATATCACCAAAATTTGGGACGGAGATTTTTTCTTTCAAGACGATTCCGTAGAATATTTTCGGGGACTTTAAAAAGTCGCATTCCCTCTGAGAATCCGATATAAAATAAGTGAAAATGATCTTTTATAGGTTCTTGAAAAAGAAATGAGAATGATGGTACTTAAAAGAAAACTCGAGACACCTGTTGTTTACACTAACAATCACGTCTTAAACATAGCATAATAAGTTGCACGACACAATTAACTCTTTCGAATCTCTCAACCGTTTAATTGGTTTTCCATCTTAGTAATGTATTTAATGAAAACAAGGTTCCAGACTCTCTATTTAAACTGTGTATACCAAATAATATGTATTCTAATTTTCATAGTTCAACAGAAAATAAAAATTTAAAAGTATATCCAATAAACAGTACTTTAACAAAGTTAGTTACTTTAACAGAGAATTAACAAAGTTAATTACAGACATTTCTAAGTAGTTATGTTTTCATTGCAGTAGTTCGGGGCGGTAAATCTTAGACAGACTTGCATATTCGTCGAGTAGAAAAATGTGGTCAAAACTTAAGCTGCGTCCACTTTCGATTGTCGAAATGGCGACACTTTAAATGCGTAAAGAAGCACTCTCAATCTTAAATATAAGTTCGCACGAAGAATAAAACAACACTATTGATAGCTGCCAACTCTCCATTTTTACACGAGATTCGGAATACGCACACTGATCATTTAGTAATTATTTAATTACTATAGGAGATCCACTTAGTAAAAAGTCTCGAGGCTTTCTTCATCACGTAATAGACAGGAAAAATTTCCCTTCCCCAGACACCAGACTTCCTTCTGCGAAACCGTCTGGCAAAGACTTGGCGAGTTGGTTACGAGAATAACTGAGACTATAATTTAAACATAGCGGCGCTTCAACGTCACGAGAGCTGGGAGAGGGGGAGATTGTCATCCAATCGAGAGCTCCAATACCAAAAATTTAACGTCGTAACAAAGCTCCCGAATTAATAACAGTGTCCCTCTCCGTCCAACTCGTGCACTTGAAATGCTATTATATTTAAATCTGAGTACACACAACGGTCAACCGCTGCCATGCGATTGGCGCCCAACAAAGGTGGCGTAAGGGGCATTAGCTGCCATTGCTACCGAACGCGCGGCGAAGCCACATTCAATGACGAAGAGGACAATACCTGGCAGCAGCCGACGGTTGTGGTTGCACTTCCCCCGATCAATCAAAACTCGAAGAGCATGCATAACGAGATGTTCTGCTCTACGCGGTTCAGGTCCAGCGATTTAGAAAGAATCCGCCCTCGCGCGCGCTCTTCGCCCCGTAATGGCCCAGGCAGGCCGCGCAAAACGAGACGGCGGCGGGCGCGGACGAGCGCAGAGCCAGTTTTTCTCCCCGAGGCCTCGCGGCCGGGATTGCACTTCGCGAAGATGCCAGGCGCTCATTTCCAGGCGGAGGAAGAGGTCGACACGCGAACGTCTGCTCCGCCATCGCCAGGAAACGCGCCAGTAAAGCGAGCGACAGGAAAACGGGTGCGGTTTTCAGCGCGAATAAAATCAACTCGCGGACAAAGAAAAAAGGCGATCTGGCCGCCTCTCGTCGGCAGGCCGATTCCGCGAAATGATGAAAAACAGTGTCTGTTCCATTTTATGGGACTTCACATCGAAAAATCTGTCTACATTTTCAATCTTTAACTAATATATGGGTGATCGGTTACCTACATCTCAAAATTGTGCCTTAATCTTTAATGTAACATGTACTAAAGAAGTGGTAACGCTCGGCATTCCTTTCAGACTCTTCACATCGTTTTCGACAGCTACGAGAAACTATCGTCCTTTTGTAGGATGGTCGGTTTGGCATTTCGCAAAAAAGTGAACAGATCATATGAAAAGAATGCATTACTTGTTCTGCTAAGAAAAACGATTTCCAAAATAGAATTTATGTGGCGCCCTAGTTACATCTTCGTCGAGAGGGCTGACTAGACGCATTTACGTGAACTCTAACAATTGCATTTCCAAACACACAAAACTCCGACTTTTTTGTAAGTGCTATTGAAGGTTGAATCTTGAAACAAATGACCCACATGAAAGTTAGAAAACCATGACGTACGTCGAGGAATTTTCCCTAGTGTCCTCGAATTCCCACCTGCGCGAACGTACATACTCCGCGCACATTCACATTAGTTTTTGAAGGCATATATCAGAAGGGAAAGCAATTTTGGAAAATCGATGATGCTGAGAAAATAAACAACCCATACCCATACCTATTAGCCGAGGACGGAGTTAAGTGTGTGCTGTGATTTGTCCATTAAGGAAATCAGAATGGCTGATAATAAGAAATATATAAGTACCATTTTCAATTATTCCAAATGAATGTAATTGGTTCACATCAAGATTATATTTGAAGTTAATAACACTAAAACAAAATATATTTCCATTTATTTCATGTGACTGGAACTAAGCGAGAAGCATTCTAGACCACTTGGAAGCAGATTGAGGAAAGTTATGCAAACACGCTCGCATATACTCAACAGCTGCGGAATCATTAGGATTACGATGTCTTAATAATGACTTAGCACCGAAGATATCGTCTCTAAATAAAAACACCGAAGAACTTAGTCCATGTAATCAAGCTCTTTGTCATTCTCAACTTCAAAGAACCGCTTCCCCAGGCTCTCGAAATAATATCCCGACATTTCTCCACAAAGACAAATCTAAAAGCTTTCTATAAAAAAATATATTAATCACAAGGGCCAATTAAAAGGGGCAAATATCTACCCAGGGAGAGGTAAAATCGAAACCAGACAAACACAGGTGTTTGGCAAAGGCAGAACCAGAATAACAATTCGATAACGTGTAGCACCGTTGTTTCTGTTAGAATAATCAATACACAATAGCTTAAAACATTGTTAGAGGAAAGAGATAACATATTTATTAATTATAAATTAAGCCATCGAAGAAACAGCAGCTGGTAGAAATCTCTCGGTCACTGCGCAGGCGCAGCGGCTCGAGCCTGCTGTCGATTGAGATCCGTTCCACGCAAGCTGTTACAAGTGACAAGCCGATTCCAAGCTCTAGGACGGGACCGAGTCGTTCGTCTTTTCCTCCAATCAATTCCAGTCGGATGCACCCGCCCTGACGCCCGGGAGAGGGTCCATCCATTTTCCCCGCGCGGTCGATGATCCCCAGAAGATTTCGACAGTGCAGCGCACTCGGGGCTACCAGGCCACACCCAATGAGGGTTCCAGTGCCAGATAAAGAATACGGCATACCATGTTGGGCGCAAAAAGCACGAGAAGAGTGCAAGTTCCTTGAAACGCCAACGGGCGCCCGGAAGGCAGGGTCGGAAGCAGCTTCCGCCGCGGGGGCCGCAGGGGGCCGCAGGGGGCCGGCATATCCTGACCGCAAATGCGCGAGGCGAAGGCGCGGGGAGGCCCGGCGCAGCAAGGCTCCCTGTCGGCCCGCGAGCCTTGGTGTCGCTTCCTCCGGCGTGTTTATTAGGCACACGTGGAGCGACTGCAGAGGCGGCAGCGCCCCGTCCCGCCCCGCCCCGCCCCGCCTCGCAAGGCCACCCGAGGCCCCGACCGCACGGTGGAGGACCTCGCTGCGTCAAGGGGCCGAAAAAACGTCAAGTCCACATCGCAAAACAACGCTGTCGGACACAGCAGTTCAGCGAACTCGCTTCCCGCTGTTACCTTCTGGGCAATCAATGGAACACATGCAGGACGTGTCTGTGTCAGAGCGGATGAAGGACGTAACAAAATACTCGCAGAGTGAACATTGTCCTCTTTGCCAGTTTTCGACATGAATTGCACCGTTATTTCAAGAATGTCTCTTCAACAATTGCTTCCCTTATTTACATATTACTTATCGTCCGATTACAGATCTGAACTGTATTGTGTAATATCTATATCTTTCGTGTTCTATATGTTTAAAAATAATCCCTTTTAGTATTATTCCCAGTTCCACTAAAAGTCATTAGAGTGTGATAAGGTACATCCTCTGGATTTTAACTTCGACATTTATAGTTCATAAAACTTGTAAACTTGATAACATTGCTACGTAATTGTCAAAATAAACCGATCTAAAAAGCGCAATATTAAGACAACGCACGTTCAGAAATTAAACCAATAAAACAGAATCCAATCGGTTAACACTCCTGTAAATGAATATTTCAAGCTGGTCTAATTTTCTGCCTGGCAGGAGAGCAACATTTCGTCCCAAACGAGGTGAGGGGCCAGCCCGAGCGCCACCGCGGCCGGAGTCGTAACATTAGAGCGGCGCCTGCGACAGGGATCGCGCCCTACGTGCGGCGAGGCGGCGGCGAGGCGGCGGCGAGGCGGCGGCGAGGAGGCGGCGGCGAGGAGGCGGCGGCGAGGAGGCGGCGGCGAGGCGCGGCTTGCCGCACCGAGGCGCGCGTGCTAAATTTACGGGTGGACTTTGGGAGGCGCCAAGGCTGGGCGCCCTGCC